>CAWUFW010012640.1:0-528184 GCA_963921515.1 Calotriton arnoldi
GAAGATGGAGTCAGCGTGAGCACTCGCGCTGATCGGCCGCTCACGCTAGCCGCGTAACCGATCGGCTAGGCGCCCTGCGATGTACAGACAGACGCAGGGACTGTCAGCGGGAGGATCGCAGACATCCGGCTCGCGTTCTCAGCGGTATGCAGTAGCTGCCGCGGACTCAGCGGCAATTTACTTTACAATCCCCGTGGATCCCCGTGTGCTGCCCGCTTGGCGCTGGAGGACTCCGCTTCTGATTCTGATTCTTTGGATTATTGCATTTCTGGCCCCGGACTCAGCCGTACTCACCGCCTCAGCCCTACCAGGACACAAGAGGAATCGGCGGCGGCAGCATCAGGGCAGCTCTTGGATCATGAGCAGCAGGGGGGCCAAGAAGGGCAGCAAGCTGAAAACGGCCACCGCCAGCACCGAGTCCAGAGATGCCGCTCCTATGGAAAGCACCACTAAATCTAGACACGAGGTTAGTGGGAGCAAAAAGCTGCTGGGGAGGCCCGGGGGAGGTGGGTTGC
Source organism: Calotriton arnoldi (assembly GCA_963921515.1). Classification (NCBI taxonomy): domain Eukaryota; kingdom Metazoa; phylum Chordata; class Amphibia; order Caudata; family Salamandridae; genus Calotriton; species Calotriton arnoldi. The sequence continues at coordinate 516 of CAWUFW010012640.1, forward strand.
CTAAAGACTCAGCAGGCGCTCAGCCACCGATAGCAAAAATGTTTTTGGGTGCTAAAGGACAGCCTTCTGCCATAAACACTAAGACCTCCACACATACTCCTCCCCCGAGAGTGCCCCCTGGACCTGCTAATCACCCAACTACCCGCGCCAAGTCAGCAGCAAGAGACTAGTTCAGCAGAAGCAACCCCAGTGGAATCGCTGCAAGCTGACGCAAGAACCACTGCGGGCCCACAAGGCTCGGCTGAGAACTTGAGTAATTCCCTTGTCTTCTTGCTGTTGACACTGATAAGGGGGCAACCGAGCAGAAAAGCCAGTTAACTTTAGCCGTTATAGCTCAGAACGCGGAAGGTTGCTCCTATACGAGTGGTCCTGGTAATCCTTCCATAACTCCTGAGGCTGGTATTGTTAACTATATCCAGGGCTTGGAAGCTGCCGCCGGCGCACAAGCACCGTGGACTCCAGAAACTGGGCCTGAGAACTTTTACTCGGTATCTGACGGCACAGGGACCTCTTCCGACGAGGGGGGTTTTGACACAAGCGAAGACGACAGCGAGGAATCGATCAAAGACACCAGAACGGTGCAGCGGCCCAAGAAAGCAAGAAGTAAGGGCAAAAGGCGCAGCCAACTCAAGTGGGACTATTCAGATTCACAGATGTCCTACCCCTTGGATGAAGACGACTCTCACATGACAAAGTGGGAAAAGGCAAAGAGCTTGCCAGCGGACACTGCTGAGCCCTCACTAGCTTCAATCCTAGCCTCAATTAAAGAATTTCAGGAAGAGGTTCGGGCAGACAACCGCGCAGCCAAAGGGGCTGCTAAAAAGCTGCAAGGAGGCTTAAGACGACTGAACAAAACATGCACTGACATAAGCGATCGTGTCTCTATGATCGAGGGGCGCACCGAATGTCTGGAAACAGAGACCACGGCTGTCAAAAAGCAGAGCGAGACCAACACCGCCTGCCTAGTGGATATAATGTCTAAAATGGAGGAACAGGAAAATCGCCAACGCAGAAACAACCTTCGCTTGCTTGGAATCCCGGAGGGGAAGGAAGGCGAAGACCCCAGGCGCTTCATTGTAAAGCTCTTGCAAGAATCCTTCCTCCTTCCCCGAACACCCAGGCTGGGATTGGGACCGCGAGGTGTGGAGGGCACACCGCTTCCCCTTCAACCTGAGGTGACAGCACGACGGCAGCAGTGCAGCGGGTGGACAACCAAGGGTGTTCTTGGTTTACTTTGGGAACTTCCTTCTGAGGCAACTAATATACGACCAGGCTCGGCCAAACTCCAAGAAGGGGGCTAATGGTATAACATTTTTCGCAAAGCCCGACTTTTGCCACCAGACAGTAGAGCGAAGATGGCGTCTAAGACAACTATTTTCCCCATTCCAGCAGCTGGGAGCACAAGTGTACCTAATGAACCCTGCCAGACTTAAAGTAATCTTTAATGCGGGTACCAAAATCTTCTTGTCTGAAATTAAGGCTGGGGAATACCTGGACGAGATTAAATCTAAGAAGGGCCCAAGATAAAGAGACTACCACACGGGCATGGGCAGGGTAGGGGAAGGGCTAAGGAGGGATATCTTTTTTTTTTTTTCTCCTCTTGGTTTTTTTCGCTCCTTCTCACTCCTAATTCCCTGGGGTTTTTCACATCAGGTTAGTTTTATGTAAAGCTTAAGGTTTGTCGACTTAGCAATTTTCTACTTTAACTCTCAAGGGGGATCTAGCCGAATGCATACTTAACATGTTTTAGGCGTGGTCAGCGGCTGAGACTCACTACTGACTACCATCATTCAGGTTATTCCTGATTGCTTAAAGAAAGGGGAGGGGGGCGGGCTGGGGGGGGGAGGGGGTATCTAGAATGACACAGAGGAACCAAGGACACATTTTCACACATAATCACTCACTTAGACACTGGGCAAGGTTAAAGAATTCACCAAATGAAGTGCACTCAAAGGATCAAGAAATTTCTGGCTTAAATCTTTTTAAAATACCCAAATGGCTAAGATAAATTCACTCAGGTTTATTTCTGCTAACATCTGTGGGCTGAACGATGCTTCAAAAAGGCAAAAAGTAGCGCAAGGTTTGCGCTCTCTGGGGGGGCGATATCATTTGCCTTCAGGAGACTCACATAGAGGGATCACAAAAACATTTATTAAACTCACTAGGGCTTAAGGTTGTGGGGGCTACTACACAGGGCGCCAAAATAAAAGGGGTAGGAATTTTGTCTGAAAGGAGACTTCCTCTAAAAAGTCCCCGCGTTACATCCGACTCACTGGGTAGATGGGTAATTTCCGAATGCCACCTTTCCCCTAATCCCCCTTTCACCTTGTGTTCAATTTATGGAAGTAATGCAGACGACCCAGGGATCATTAACTTGATTTCTGGGGAGCTAGCTCACTGGCCTACTCCAATAATCATTTGTGGCGATCTTAACATCAATTTGCCCTGTAACTGGAAAATGGACAGCAAGTGGAGGTATAAAGGTAGAAAACCCCTAGTGTACCAAGCACTAATTAATCTAGCTCAAACTCACGGGCTGAGTGACGTTTGGTCTAACCTAAACTCCACTCAACCTGGCTACACCTACTTTTCTGCCCCACACCGGACATTTGCTAGACTAGATTACTTTTTAATTTCATCCTCTTTACTAGGCAAATGCAAAATAGACGCTGCTCCGCGCTTCATGTCGGACCACAATCCACTTATTTTAAACATTGGGGGACTGGGGAACTGGAAGGAAGCACCGAGATGGAGCTTCGAGAAAGTGCTATTGCAAGATGCGGGCTATCGGTCTCACATTCAAGTTTGGATCCAGGAGTTTCTGGAAATAAACACAGGAACGGCCCCGACTATGATAGTTTGGGACACACTAAAAGCGGGTATTCGGGGAGAGACTCTAAGGTTCTCAATCAGGAAAAATAAGAAAGAAAAATTGTTAATGTGTGATCTCCAGGAAAAACTAAAAAAAGCAGAAATGAAACTAGTCCAAATGGTTCAAACTGGAATGGACACTGAGAACATTCAAAACGAAGTAATACTCACAAAGGCGGAAATAGGGTCAGTATTCGCTGAAAAAACCGCAGCCAAGTGGGTGGCAATGCGGGAAAAAACTATGAGTGTAGTGACTGCATTGGTCATCATCTTGCTATTAAAACCAGGCAGCAGGCCACAAGCAGCGAAATACTTGCAATCCAATTGTCAACAGGGATAGAGACCAGTGATCCTACTAAAATACAAGAGGGTTTTCGAGAATTCTACGCTGAGTTATATGCAGAAGAGAATAGTAGGTCAGCCGACTCAGGAGAAATCGAGATCACCAACTATATAAAAGAGGTAGATCTAAGGCAGCTCAGCCAGGATAACTGCGAGCAGTTGGATGTTACCCCGACCTGGGATGACATCACAGAAGCCTTAGCCAGCCTGCCAGATGGGAAAGCCGCAGGAATGGATGGCATTCCTGTGGAATTTTATAAAATCTTCGCTCCCCAAATAAAATCCATCTTTCTTGCTGTAGTAACCGCCATATTTAATGGGGCCTCCCCTCCTGCCTCTTGGTCCAATGCTAAAATCTCTATATTTCCCAAAAAAGACAAATCACCCTTAGAGATGGGCTCATAAAGGCCAATCACACTCATAAACTGCGACTCCAAAGTCTTTTCCAAAATCCTCGCAATAAGAATGTCCTCAGTAGTTGAGTCCCTGGTGTCAGAATGGCAACACGGATTCATCCCAAAGAAAAGTACCACTGAACACATTAGGCGGGCCATCACTTTGTTTGACGCAGCACAGGTAGCAGGAGACCCGATGTCACTGATTCTATTAGACGCTGAAAAAGCATTTGATCGGGTCTCCTGGCGGTTCCTGTGGTGTGTAATGAGGAGGATGGGCTTCGGGCCAAAACTAACGCAAGCTGTACAAGCTCTGTACCAGAGCCCGACGGCCTGTGTGTCGATTAATGGGAGGCTAACTGAGCAATTTAACATCTCTCGGGGCACCAGGCAGGGCTGCCCTTGCTCCCCTTTGCTTTTTGCCCTCTACATAGATCCCATAATTAAGAAAATCGAAAAGAATCCAGCAATCTTGGCAGTAAGCATGCAGGGAAGTGACACCAAAATTATGGCCTACGCTGACGACCTGGCCATAACCACCCCTGAACCCGAGAGTGCTATTTTGGCATTGGAATTGGAGGTACAAAAATTTGGAAAAATATCGGGGTACGCATTGAATAAAAAGAAAACCCAAATAATAATCAACAAAGAAATTAATTGGATTGATAGCCGGATTGTCCCGAAGGCCAAATATTTTGGGGTAACTATAACCGCTAATATAGACGAAATTGTAACTGAGAACCTATCCCCTCTGGCCACTGAAACAAAGAGAGCCCTTAAACAAGTTGACAACTTACACCTGACTCTTGTGGGTAGGTGCAATTTAATCAAAATGACCTATTCCCGAAATTGCTCTACTTTTTCCGTGCCATTCCACTGGAATTCAGCAAAACTAAGCTGCAGAAATTTCAGCAACTCTTTACGCAATTTATCTGGGCTTATTCACAACCTAGGCGGGCTCTAAAGCAACTGTCTCTCCCCAGGGAGCGGGGTGGCTGGGCTTTTCCTAACATAGTGCTTTATTACTGGGCTTCAGTTCTGCAATACAGTACTGAACTGTTGAAGGAACACTCCTTCTCTCCTTCAACCGGGCTTCCTTCACCATTTCAGCTCTTACTGGGAGAGGAGACCCACGGCTGTCTTCTCAGACAGGTATCCTTTGGATACTACAAACATGTCAGATTCAAGACACTGATGAACTCCTTTAAGGTTTTTCGCAATATCCGCAGAACATACGGGCTGGGAAGACTTAACTACTATTCCCCTATCAGTGCAAACTGTAACCTGCCTGCTATCTTTGGCAGGTCCTATCTACTAGATTGGTATAAAGCTGGTATTACAAAGCTAGGAGACCTAATTTCCAGCGAAGGAGTTAAATCCTTTGCAGATTTACAAAGCAAATATGGATTGAAAAACCAAGACGCCTTTAAATACTTTACTATACGTGACTTTCTTTCTCGAAAGGCTGGGGGACCCGCAGGGTTTTCAGAAATTGAATTCATCAAAATGTTACGGGGCCCAGTGACCCCTCGGATAGGTCTTATATACTCTGCACTAAATAGCCAAACCCCAGATGATCTACCTAGAATAGCAGACAAGTGGCTCACAAAACTGGAGGCCCCACATAGCACGTTCTATAACTCACTGGAACTTTCCCAAAGCGACTTGCTGTCAGCTAAACTACAGGCGCAACACTTTAAAACCATCTTCTTTTTATATATTACCCCTAGTAAAATTGCCAAATGGGGAGCAGGCAACGGAACGCTGTGCCCTCGGTGCTCGGAGTTTGGCGCTGATGCAGTACACATGTTCGCCACCTGCCCAAAACATACTCCAGTCCTTCTTAAAGTACAGGACTTTCTGGGGAGGGTTATTTCTTAGGCTATAGTGCTGACTCCCATAACCATCCTGTTGGGGACACAAGAGGAGGCCAACAGGAAAAAAGGTGGAGCGCTTATTTTCGTCGCTATGACAGTGTGGAGGATCTGTGTTGCTTCAGCATGGATAGAGACCGACCCCCCTCCTTTCTCCCAATGGTTGGCTAGGCTAGTTGCGACCTACCACCTGGAAAAGGCTGTATATGCTAAAAAAGGTTGTAAAGGGCGAAAGAAGGGGCTAGAAATCTGGGGACTTCTCACCACCTGGCTGGAACAGCCTGGTTCAAACGGCTAATCCGTCCTCTTTCATTTGAGGGACTCCCTGCCTGAAAAGGGGCAGTTCATGGTCAGTCAAAGGCCTGATGGCGCTCTCTCCTCTTTTTCTTCCTATGTTTATTATTTCTTCCTTCTTTTACCCTGTATCTTTCCTTGTCATTTCTTCTCTTTTACCGTTTGTTCCTTTATTTGGTGACCAAGAACCCAATTCTTTTAATGGTATATATTTTTGTGTCCTTGAAACGTAGTAATTTTGTAGTTGTAGGGGGTGGGGGGTGGGGGGGTGGGAGTTGAAAATGTCATATCTCTGTATTTACTGCTTTGGAAAATAAAATTTAAAATAAATAAATAAATGTTTGTCTAAATTGAACATGTTATTAAATGCATCGATCTGGAAGAATATTTTGGAGTGTTACAGCTGGAAACTGGTTATTTTGGAACTGAATATATTGGCCAAATGAGATCTTGGCAACCTAACGAGGTCACTGGAGAGCTATGCGGCTCCCCTGACCACAGGAAAGATGGCCACTTGGTAGCTAAGATCGTCTCTTTAACTTTACTGTGCTTTTTCTTCTTCCTGGTGTCTCGGGGACTGAAACAAGAGGTTCTAGGGAGGACAGGACTTAGAGACCTAGAATTGTTCTTAACATAAAATTGAGTTTCCCTTTAAGAAACCTGCTTTATTATCGTATAGTGTTTACAGTCATGCTTGGTGTGAGGACATGGAAGCAATGTAGATTCTCTGAAGTCTTGTATAAAACTCTGCATCCACTAATGGTGAAGTGTCAAGAAGCAGGTGCTCTTATGAACTCTGTTTACAACGTGCCATTTACTATACTTAGAGACAAGGTGTATTATAAATGCCCATTTCGAACTTAACAGCAGACAGGACTGCCTTCTCACCCATGTGTTCGAACTCTGAGAAAAGTTTGGAACAAGGGGGTGTCATGATGCTTTTACCTCACAGTTTTGTAAACAAAGTAGCTACAAAAGATTGGTTTTACAGTCAGTTTTTAATTTGCACTCATCAAATACACCAATACTTCACGGCCTGCTCTCTAAACATGCCTTTTCACAGAAGCGTTATCTGAAAAATATTAGGACCAAACTGTGCATTCAGTGGCACACTTTTGCGATGGAATTTGATGAAAAGTTATAGCTTTTACAGTAAATGTAAACAATCGTGGTGTTTACTTGTAAACAACCTATAATTTCCAAAATGCATTAAATTCAATTTTCACAATGTTTTAAGTATCTCCCTTCAATTCTTTATTCCACTTCCTTTCGGTCCCAGAAAAGTGTATAGTTAAGCAGATTTCAGAACCTTAGTACAGCCACCGCTGTGTAGCTGCTGAACCTTGAAAGTGTTGTGGAGTAAATACTCTTCCCACGTTGTATGGTGCGAGGGGAGTCCTTCCTTCAAGAAAAGTTTGGAATGAGAATTGATAATGCCAATAGGTCTGGCTTTAAAGGAATTTTGTATGTTGATGTGAAGCTTTACAGGTAAATAGCATGGGAATATATATGTATTCGTGTGGAAGCAAAGAACTGTTGAATAATATTGGTGTAGGTTAGAAGTTCAAGTGACAGTTGCACTGTCAAGCCAGACCTAAAAATCCATGTAGGTTAATGGCTGCCCTCCAGGAAAAAAACCCATAAATTATCTAGTTATCTAAGGCACTTTAATAGCATTCCAGTGTCGTGTCTGTGCCCTTGAAAGTTCAAGCTTAGGCAGCTGGATAAATAAACATAATGATCACGGATGAGGAGAGCAAGCACTTTTTTTGTGGAAGCACACAACTCCTGCCCAATCAAACATGTATTCCTGGCTCGCAACACGTGGGCAGAGCCAAAGCTCCCCTCTAAAGATGATCATATAATTGTTTGGCGACAGGTGCGCTCTAAAGCCAGATCATAAAAATGGGTCTAAGCCCTCATTATAAGTTTTCCAGATTTTCGTGCTGGGTGACTGAGGGCCCGAAATCTCCCATTCTGGCCGGTATCCTTACACCAAAATAGTGCAATTACTATAAGGCTTGTTCCCAGAAAGTCCCTTGATTTCAGGGACAAATCTACCAACATTTTCAGCCTGCTCAGAGCAGGTGGACAGTGTCTGGAGGAGGGTGAATGATGGGAATAGTGGGTTGGTGGGGCATAGCCGGGCAGAATTAGGACAGGAAAGCGTTGTTTGTTCACTCTGCAGTGGTGGCTGTGCTCCTGCCCCTGCTTCTGTACAGCACCTAGTGCTGGAAATATCAGACCCACAGACACCGGGCTACTTGGACCAGCCAGAGGCTGAATACTTCCAGAATTAATGCTCTGGGAGGGAACCACCACTCGTAATGAGGGCTTATATGGTTTGTCAAATATGATTGAAGTAATAATTGAAACAAAAAGGGGTCCCTTTTGTGTCACTCGCTCTTACAGCCAATCATTTATTCTGATTTTGGATTTTGGATGATAATATTGGGTATCAATATATCCTTAATCCTAATTACCCCACTGTCTAAACACTGAACGCAGTTATATACCTATATACCCTCTGGCAACAGATGTAATTCCCACACACAGCACTCATTCTACTGTAGCTAGACTGAGTTGAACTTACTGTTATACTTTTTGAGGTGTGCATTCCATATTTACCTTCGGTCGCCTCTCTTTGTGACAGTATCTTAATAATTTACCCTGAAGCCACCAAGCTCTCCTTTTTCAAGATACAATTACAGAGTACAACAACCAAGAGGAAGTGCTACTTAAGGCTATCCAAGATGTTCTAGTAATTAGAGCAGCCATTACTGATACCCTGCTACTCAACAGCCATTCAACTAGATTGTCAACTTCTTCAAAATAGAAGTCCTTACTATGAGCAGTATCACTCATGCGACTAAGACTAGTGGCGCGTCAAATGCATCGCCCCTCACGAATATACATAACTAGCCCCAGATGATACCAGCTACCCTTGTAGTTTGGAGCCATATATTTGGAGCAAATAATTAAATTACTGAAGTCAATAAAACTCTCAAAAAGTGCAATCAGCAGAGTGAAAGGTTGCCTGTTCCCTGGATGTCCTGATGAGTTTACATCTTTGGTACAGAAGGTATTTACCACTCTTTAAGAACCAATGGCAAAGGCAATATGTCTGGACTTAATGTGCTAATACAGGCAGTGTTGTCACAATAGAGTGAGACACTCAAGAGGGAGCCAGCAGGAGCAAACAGGAAGGACTATAGTTCTAATGGAGTGCCTCATGCAGTTCAATAGAAGCACCCAAACAGCCATTAGGTGAGAGATGAATACAGCAATTGGCAGGACCACAACATGATTGACAAAGTCACCAGCCAATGGCTGAAAGAGGCTGGTTTAAAAAAGTCAATTGATGAATGGGGCATAAGCCAAAGGCCACTCTGTGAATATTGTTAGCAATAGGTGTGTTTTTCATCTGTCCTCTCAAAACCAAGATCTAACAAAGAAAAAGAGTCTGCTTGTGAAACCAAGGCCGAATACTGAAAACCCAAACAGTTATTGTCCATGGCTCTTTTTCATGGCTCTCTATACATGTTTTCTATAGCCCAACACCACCAGAGGAGGTATTAGTATATGATTTACAAGCAACATGGATTGGTACACCAGAATAGCAGGGCAATTAAGTCATTTCATAAATATCTCATTACGTGAAAGTGACATTAGTTACTCTTTAAATGAGGCCAGAACAGATGAGCTCTAAAGACCTCCCTGAAGGTGTTTTTTCCAAATGGAAAGAGATCTTGCTTCACATTAGCCGTCAAAGATAAGTAGCAAGTTGGCAAAATGGAGGTCTCTCAGAAGTGAGTAAAGCAGTAGAAAACATGTGACAACATAGCATCAATTCCATGTTGGTGATTACCTATTAGATACTCAACAGAGGGAGTTGAGATTTTGACATAGACAGAGAAAGCGCTTCGAGATGTGGGAAATAATTTCAGAGAAGCCATTGACAAATGATATAGTGAAATGTTCATTTTCTGGGTCTGTCTGTCACTTTGAGTACGATTGACTTCCATTGCTGGCAGACCATTTAGTGGCAGCAGGCAAGACTGAGAGCGAAGCTTTAAAATATGTCCTGTCAAAACCATACTCCAATGTGAGAATGGTTCCTGGAGAACACTGTTACAGGATCCCACCATGTTCTCTTTTGGCACTATGCTAACTTATACTAAACCATTGGTTCTCTCATCAAAGGGAATAGACTGGACTTCCAGTATTTTGCTGACAAGGCAACAATTACAACTAGTGTTTACAGGAAGAAATGTCAAATTGAAAATCTCGCCATTTGCCCCTCTGATCTAGAATTAAGGGTGAATTGTAGTTGGTTACAATTCACTACCTCCAAAATAAAAACAAGCATTGAGAAAGCCACTTAATTTGGGGTTGGCTGCCAGCCTTCTGGCTTTGTCAATGCCTGTTTTGTCATTTATTGTTGTGGTAGCAGCTGACCCCTCCTAAATGTAAAAACAAAATACTGGCTAAAAGCAAAAGTATTTTTTGGGTCTCAAAAAGCACATATTGCTATGATATTCCTTAGCACTGAAGGGAACTAATTTATTTGTGGGTGTGCCGCATGTGAAAGAGTGGAATGCTGGTACTCACAGTGAAGTTAGTCAAGGGCTGTCAAATGCTGTATACTGTAGTGGTTGGAAGAATAATGTGAATGACACATCAGCAAACCAATGTACGAAGAGGGCTGTCTGAACACCCGTGCAAGTTAGTATATATATATATATATATATTATCTACTGGCGGTCGCCAGTAGATAGTTATAGTTAGGACCTATTTTCCATAGGAAATCCGCGACATTCTATTTGAAATAACTCTTGCGTCGGTTGACGAATCTTCGCGAAATTTTCAAACTTTATGGGCCGCTCCGGTCCACTCCTACCCTGAAAGTCTCAGGGTGATTCGTCAAGCAAGGGCCGAGAAAAAAGGGGGGTCCCAAAACGTGTTTTCCCCATTCATTTTCCCATAGGAAACTTTAGACACGGCTACAGCCCGAACTGCTGAACGGAATTACACCAAATTTGGCAAAGAGGTAGTTCTTGGCTCAGAAAGAACCCTTTTTGTTAAATGGTGTAAATCCGTTCAGTAGTTGCGGAGAAATTAAAAAAATAAGAGTCAAAAAATCAATTTCCCATAGGAAACTTTATGCAAGGCTACAGCCCGAACTGCTGAACGGAATTACACCAAATTTGGCAAAGAGGTAGTTCTTGGTTCAAAAAGAACCCTTTTTGTTAAATGGTGTAAATCCGTTCAGTAGTTGCTGAGAAAATCAAAAGTAAATACACATATATATCTGGGCGGAGCCTAACCACACATATCATCGTGAGATCTGATTGGCTGTCAGCACTTCATCCTGGAATTGCTGGCAGCCATCTTGGGACCAATATAAATGATAGTACCCCATTGAAATGCATTGTAGTGAATCGAAGGAGAACTATAAAGGGTGATAACAGACTTTAGTTACATTAGAATTCATTTGTTGATGGTACCATACTAATTTCAGGAATTGTGGTGTGTTCTAAGGTGATTTTACCCTGTGAAAAACCTTCTGCTGGGATATCATGAATCATGTTTGAGAGAAAACTATTTTCACATGCTTGTCCCATAGAGTTTTGGAAGGTGCTCCAGAAGCTAAAATGAGAGCATATTTTCTGTAAATTCACATTATCTTTCTCAGTCATGTGAGAATGAAGTCTGACATTCTCAGTAAAACATGTACATCCAACAATGGCAGAGACTGTCAGTTGATTCCTTTGTGTTCTACTGCAGCTTCCCAGAGTGTTCTAAAGAACAACTAGAGTGCTAACAGCCTTACTTATGACAAAAGTATGGCACACCTGAAGCCATCTTGATTGGAATAAACTGGTAACACTTAAAACATTTAATTTAAAAAGGAACAAAATGATGGGGTTCATTTTGTCATAGAAATTATGGTTAGTGCTGTAGAAGAAAAATTAGGACATGTTTCAAGTGTGATCTCAAATATCTTCCTGTTATATTTCAACAGGAGCAGCCTGTCAGTTGATGCCTTTGTGTTCTACTGCAGCTTCCCAGAGTGTTCTAAAGAACAACTAGAGCGCTAACAGTCTTACTTATGACAAAAGTATGGCACACCTGAAGCCATCTTGATTGGAATAAACTGGTAACACTTAAAACATTTAATTTAAAAAGGAACAAAATGAGGGGGTTCATTTTGCCATAGAAATTATGGTTAGTGCTGTAGAAAGAAAAATTAGGACATGTTTTAAGTGAGATCTCAAATATCTTCCTGTTATATTTCAACAGGAGCAGCCTGTCAGTTGATGCCTTTGTGTTCTACTGCAGCTTCCCAGAGTGTTCTAAAGAACAACTAGAGTGCTAACAGCCTTACTTATGACAAAAGTATGGCACACCTGAAGCCATCTTGATTGGAATAAACTGGTAACACTTAAAACATTTAATTTAAAAAGGAACAAAATGAGGGGGTTCATTTTGCCATAGAAATTATGGTTAGTGCTGCAAAAGAAAATTTAGTGCATGTTTTAAGTGAGATCTCAAATCCTCTTCTATTTCATTAGAAAATTCTGACATGCAGACTGAAACAATCACTTTCAATACCAGCAGTAGACTTCCAGTTAACTTCTTGGTGAGCAGTAGCTTTACTACAGTGATCTAATGAACAACTAGAGTAATAACATTCTGAATTTATGGCAAATGTGTGACACATCTGAATGCCTTCTTGATGGAATCAAAGTAAAAAACTGAAAGCATTTCCTACTGAGGAGACTGCAGTAAATGAGCTAATTAGGAAACTTCATAACAAATAAGTCTCCCAAGATGGCCACCAGAGAAAAAAGAGCCCAAATGTAGCACAGATATTACCCAGATGTAGCCAACATATAGCCCAATGACAAAAGTGTGCAAAACACTTTTTATTTTTAGTTTTTTTGCAGTTTTATGTAGTGCAGACTGGTTAGGTATTGGAGCGTTGCATCTTAAAACATGACCCCCCTACACTACAAAAACACCACTGCACTACCCTAAACCCTAAAACACTACCCCAGCACGACCCCCTACACTACACAAGCAACACTCACTATCCTAAACCCTAAAACACTACCCCCAGCATGACCCCCTACACTACACAAAAACCACTGCACTACCCTAAACCCTAAAACACTACCCCAACACCACTGCACTAACCTAAATCCTAAAACACTACCCCCAGCACGACCCCCTACACTACCCAAACACCACTGCACTACCCTAAAACATGACCCCCTACACTACACAAACACCACTGCACTACCCTAAACCCTAAAACACTACCCCTAAGCACGACCCCCTACACTACACAAGCACCACTGCACTACCCTAAACCCTAAAACACTACCCCCAGCACGACCCCCTACACTACACAAACACCACTGCACTACCCTAAACCCTAAAACACTACCCCCAGCACGACCCCTACACTACACAAGCACCACTGCACTGCCCTAAACCCTAAAACACTACCCCCAGCACGACCCCCTACACTACACAAACACCACTGCACTACCTTAAACCCTAAAACACTACCCCCAGCACGACCCCCTACACTACCCAAACACCACTGCACTAACCTAAATTCTAAAACACTACCCCCAGCACGACCCCTACACTACCCAAACACCACTGCACTACCCTAAAACATGACCCCCTACACTACACAAACACCACTGCACTACCCTAAACCCTAAAACACTACCCCCAGCACGACCCCCTACACTACACAAGCACCACTGCACTACCCTAAACCCTAAAACACTACCCCCAGCACGACCCCCTACACTGCCCGAACACCACTGCACTGCCCTAAACCCTGAAACACCAGCCCCTGCACGACCCCCTACACTGCCCGAACACCACTGCACTGCCCTAAACCCTGAAACACATACCCTAGCACGACCCCCTACACTGCCCGAAAACCACTGCACTGCCCTAAACCCTGAAACACCACCCCCTTCACGACCCCGTACACTGCCCGAACACCACTGCACTTCCCTAAACCCTGAAACACCACCCCCAGCATGACCCCTACACTGCCCGAACACCACTACACTGCCCTAAACCCTGAAACACTACCCCCAGCAAGACCTCCTACACTGCCCGAACACCACTGCACTGCCCTAAACCCTGAAACATCACCCCCAGCAAGACCCCCTACACTGCCCGAACACCACTGCCCTAAACCCTGAAACACCACCCCCAGCACGACCCCCTACACTGCCCGAACACCACTGCACTGCCCTAAACCCTGAAACACCACCCCCAGCACGACCCCCTACACTGCCCGAACACCACTGCACTGCCCTAAACCCTGAAACACCACCCCCTGCATGACCCCCTACACTGCCCGAACACTACTGCACTGCCCTAAACCCTGAAACACCATCCCCAGCACGACCCCCTACACTGCACAAACACCACTGCACTGCCCTAAACCCTGAAACACTACCCCCAGCAAGACCCCCTACACTGCCCAAACACCACTGCACTGCCCTAAACCCTGAAACACCACCCCCAGCAAGACCCCCTACACTGCCCGAACACCACTGCCCTAAACCCTGAAACACCACCCCCAGCAGACCCCCTACACTGCCCGAATACCACTGCACTGCCCTAAACCCTGAAACACCAGCCCCAGCATGACCCCTACACTGCCCGAACACCACTGCACTGCCCTAAACCCTGAAACACCACCCCCTGCACGACCCCCTATATTGCCCGAACACCACTGCACTGCCCTAAACCCTGACACACCACCCCCTGCACGATCCCCTACACTGCCCGAACATTACTGCACTGCCCAAACCCTGAAACACCGCCCCCAGCACGACCCCCTACACTGCACGAACACCACTGCACTGCCCTAAACCCCGAAACACTACCCCCAGCAAGACCCCCTACACTGCCCGAACACCACTGCCCTAAACCCTGAAACACCACCCCCAGCAAGACCCCCTATACTGCCCGTACACCACTGCACTGCCCTAAACCCTGAAACACCACCCCCAGCACGACCCCCTACACTGCCCGAACACCACTGCACTGCCCTAAACCCTGAAAGACCACCCCCAGCACGACCCCCTACACTGCCCGAACACCACTGCACTGCCCTAAACCATGAAACACCAGCCCCAGCACGACCCCCTACACTGCCCGAACACCACTGCACTGCCCTAAACCCTGAAACACCACCCCCAGCACGACCCCCTACACTGCCCGAACACCACTGCACTGCCCTAAACCCTGAAACACCAGCCCCAGCACAACCCCGTACACTGCCCGAACACCACTGCACTGCCCTAAACCCTGAAACACCAGCCCCAGCACGACCGCCTACAATGCCCGAAAACCACTGCACTGCCCTAAACCCTGAAACACCAGCCCCAGCACGACCCCCTACACTGCCCAAACAACACTGCACTACCCTAAACCCTCAAGCACCAGCCCCAGCACGACCCCCTACACTGCCCGAACACCACTGCACTGCCCTAAACCCTGAAACACCAGCCCCAGCAAGCCCCCTACACTGCCCGAACACCACTGCACTGCCCTAAACCCTGAAACACCACCCCCAGCAAGACCCCCTACACTGCTCGAACACCACTGCACTAAAGCCTGAAACACCACCCCCAGCAAGACCACCTACACTGGCCGAACACCACTGCACTGCCCTAAACCCTGAAACACCACCCCCTGCACGACCCCCTACACTGCCCAAACACCACTGCACTGCCCTAAACCCTGAAACACCACCCCCAGCACGACCCCCTACACTGCCCGAACACCACTGCACTGCCCTAAACCCTGAAACACCACCCCTCAGCACGACACCCTACACTGCCCGAACACCACTGCACTGCCCTAAACCCTGAAACACCACCCCCAGCACGACCTCCTACACTGCCCAAACACCACTGCACTGCCCTAAACCCTGAAACACCACCCCCTGCACGACCTCCTACACTGCCGGAACACCACTGCACTGCCCTAAACCCTGAAACAACACCCCCAGCACGACCCCCTACACTGCCCAAACACCACTGCACTGCCCTAAACCCTGAAACATCAACCCCAGCAAGACCCCCTACACTGCCTGAACACCACTGCCCTAAACCCTGAAACACCACCCCCTACACTGCACGAACACCACTGCACTGCCCTAAACCCTGAAACACCACCTCCAGCAAAACCCCCTACACTGCCTGAACACCATTGCTCTGCCCTAAATCCTGGAACACTAGCCCCAGCACGACCCCCTACACTGCCCAAACACCACTGCACTGCCCTAAACCCTGAAACACCACCCCCAGCACAACCCCCTACACTGCCCGAACACCACTGCACTGCCCTAAACCCTGAAACACCAGCCCCAGCAAGACCCCCTACACTGCCCGAACACCACTGCACTGCCCTAGACTCTGAAACACCAGCCCCAGCAAGACCCCTACACTGCCCAAACACCACTGCACTGCCCTAAACCCTGAAACACCAGCCCCAGCATGACCCCTTACACTGCCCGAACACCACTGCACTGCCCTAAGCCCTGAAACACCAGCCCCAGCACGACCACCTACACTGCCCGAACACCACTGCACTGCCCTAAACCCTGAAACACCAGCCCCAGCACAACCCCCTACACTGCCCGAACACCACTGCACTGCCCTAAACCCTGAAACACCAGCCCCAGCACGACCCCCTACACTGCCCGAACACCACGGCACTGCCCTAAACCCTGAAACACCACCCCCTGCATGACCCCCTACACTGCCCGAACACCACTGCACTGCCCTAAACCCTGAAACACCACCCCCTGCAGCACCCCCTACACTGCCCGAACACCACAGCACTGCCCTAAACCCTGAAACACCACCCCCTGCACCGCCCCCTACACTGCCCGAACACCACTGCACTGCCCTAAACCCTGAAACAACACCCCCAGCACGACCCCCTTTACTGCCCGAACACCACTACACTGCCCTAAACCCTGAAACACTACCCCCAGCAAGACCTCCTACACTGCCCGAACACCACTGCACTGCCCTAAACCCTGAAACATCACCCCCAGCAAGACCCCCTACACTGCCCGAACACCACTGCCCTAAACCCTGAAACACCACCCCCAGCACGACCCCCTACACTGCCCGAACACCACTGCACTGCCCTAAACCCTGAAACACCACCCCCAGCACGACCCCCTACACTGCCCGAACACTACTGCACTGCCCTAAACCCTGAAACACCATCCCCAGCACGACCCCCTACACTGCACGAACACCACTGCACTGCCCTAAACCCTGAAACACTACCCCCAGCAAGAACCCCTACACTGCCCAAACACCACTGCACTGCCCTAAACCCTGAAACACCACCCCCAGCAAGACCCCCTACACTGCCCGAACACCACTGCCCTAAACCCTGAAACACCACCCCCAGCAGACCCCCTACACTGCCCGAACACCACTGCACTGCCCTAAACCCTGAAACACCAGCCCCAGCATGACCCCTACACTGCCCGAACACCACTGCACTGCCCTAAACCCTGAAACACCTCCCCTGCACGACCCCATATACTGCCCGAACACCACTGCACTGCCCTAAACCCTGAAACACCACCCCCTGCACGACCCCCTACACTGCCCGAACACCACTGCACTGCCCTAAACCCTGAAACACCACCCCCTGCACGATCCCCTACACTGCCCGAACACTACTGCACTGCCCTAAACCCTGAAACACCACCCCCAGCACGACCCCCTACACTGCACGAACACCACTGCACTGCCCTAAACCCCGAAACACTACCCCCAGCAAGACCCCCTACACTGCCGGAACACCACTGCCCTAAACCCTGAAACACCACCCCCAGCAAGACCCCCTATACTGCCCGTACACCACTGCACTGCCCCAAACCCTGAAACACCACCCCCAGCACGACCCCCTACACTGCCCGAACACCACTGCACTGCCCTAAACCCTGAAACACCACCCCCAGCACGACCCCCTACACTGCCCGAACACCACTGCACTGCCCTAAACCATGAAACACCAGCCCCAGCACGACCCCCTACACTGCCCGAACACCACTGCACTGCCCTAAACCCTGAAACACCACCCCCAGCACGACCCCCTACACTGCCCGAACACCACTGCACTGCCCTAAACCCTGAAACACCAGCCCCAGCACAACCCCGTACACTGCCCGAACACCACTGCACTGCCCTAAACCCTGAAACACCAGCCCCAGCACGACCGCCTACACTGCCCGAAAACCACTGCACTGCCCTAAACCCTGAAACACCAGCCCCAGCACGACCCCCTACACTGCCCGAACAACACTGCACTACCCTAAACCCTCAAACACCAGCCCCAGCACGACCCCTACACTGCCCGAACACCACTGCACTGCCCTTAACCCTGAAACACCAGCCCCAGCAAGCCCCCTACACTGCCCGAACACCACTGCACTGCCCTAAACCCTGAAACACCACCCCCAGCAAGACCCCCTACACTGCCCGAACACCACTGCACTAAAGCCTGAAACACCACCCCCAGCAAGACCACCTACACTGGCCGAACACCACTGCACTGCCCTAAACCCTGAAACACCACCCCCTGCACGACCCCCTACACTGCCCAAACACCACTGCACTGCCCTAAACCCTGAAACACCACCCCCTGCACGACCCCCTACACTGCCCGAACACCACTGCACTGCCCTAAACCCTGAAACACCACCCCTAAGCACGACACCCTACACTGCCCGAACACCACTGCACTGCCCTAAACCCTGAAACACCACCCCCAGCACGACCTCCTACACTGCCCAAACACCACTGCACTGCCCTAAACCCTGAAACACCACCCCCTGCATGACCTCCTACACTGCCGGAACACCACTGCACTGCCCTAAACCCTGAAACACCACCCCCAGCACGACCCCCTACACTGCCCAAACACCACTGCACTGCCCTAAACCCTGAAACATCAACCCGAGCAAGACCCCCTACACTGCCTGAACACCACTGCCCTAAACCCTGAAACACCACCCCTACACTGCACGAACACCACTGCACTGCCCTAAACCCTGAAACACCACCTCCAGCAAAACCCCCTACACTGCCTGAACACCATTGCTCTGCCCTAAATCCTGAAACACTAGCCCCAGCACGACCCCCTACACTGCCCAAACACCACTGCACTGCCCTAAACCCTGAAACACCACCCCCAGCACAACCCCCTACACTGCCCGAACACCACTGCACTGCCCTAAACCCTGAAACACCAGCCCCAGCAAGACCCCCTACACTGCCCGAACACCACTGCACTGCCCTAGACTCTGAAACACCAGCCCCAGCAAGACCCCCTACACTGCCCGAACACCACTGCACTGCCCTAAACCCTGAAACACCAGCCCCAGCACAACCCCCTACACTGCCAGAACACCACTGTACTGCCCTAAACCCTGAAACACCAGCCCCAGCACAACCCCCTACACTGCCAGAACACCACTGTACTGCCCTAAACCTACCAGCCCCAGCACGACCCCCTACACTGCCCGAACACCACTGCACTGCCCTAAACCCTGAAACACCACCCCCTGCATGACCCCCTACACTGCCCGAACACCACTGCACTGCCCTAAACCCTGAAACACCACCCCCTGCAGCACCCCCTACACTGCCCGAACACCACAGCACTGCCCTAAACCCTGAAACACCACCCCCTGCACCGCCCCCTACACTGACCGAACACCACTGCACTGCCCTAAACCCTGAAACACCACCCCCAGCACGACCCCCTTTACTGCCCGAACACCACTGCACTGCCCCAAACCCTGAAACACCACCCCCTGCACGACCCCCTACACTGCCCGAACACCACTGCACCGCCCTAAACCCTGAAACACCACCCCCTACACTGCCCGAACACCACTGCACTGCCCTAAACCCTGAAACACCACCCCCAGCACGACCCCCTACACTGCCCGAACACCACTGCACTGCCCTAACCCCTAAAACACCACCCCCAGCATTACCCCCTACACTGCCCAAACACCACTGCACTGCCCTAAACCCGAGAACACTACCCCCAGCACGACCCCCTACACTACCCGAACACCACTGCACTACCCTAAACCCTAAAATACTACCCCCAGCACAACCCCCTACACTACCCGAACACGACTGCACTGCCCTAAACCCTCAAACACTCCCCACAGCATGACCCCCTACACTACCCGAACACCACTGCACTGCCCTAAACCCTAAAACACTCCCCCAGCACATCCCCCTACACTACCCGAACACCACTGCACTGCCCTAAACCCTAAAACACTCCCCCCAGCACGACCCCCTACACTACCCAAACACCACTGCACTGCCCTAAACCCTAAAACACTACCCTCCGCATGACCCCCTACACTACCCAAACACCAAAGCACTTCCCTAATCCCTAAAACACTACCCCCCGCATGACCCCCTACACTACCCTAAACCCTAAAACACTACCCCCGCACGACTCCCTACACTACCCAAAGACCACTGCACTACCCTAAACCCTAAAACACGACCTCCTACACTACACAAACACCCCTGCACTACCCTAAACCCTAAAACACTACCCCCTACACTACACAAACACCACTACACTACCCTAAACCCTAAAAAACTACCCCCAGCACGAACCACTACACTACCCAAACACCACTGCACTACCCTAAACCCTAAAAAACTACCCCCAGCAGTACCCCTACACTACCCAAACACCACTGCACTACCCTAAACCCTAAAACACTACCCCCAGCAGTACCCCTACACTATCCAAACACCACTGCACTACCCTAAATCACTACCCCCAGCACGACCCCCTACACTACCCAAACACCACTGCACTACCCTAAACCCTAAAACACTACCCCCAGCACGACCCCCTACACTACCCAAACACCACTGCACTACCCTAAACCCTAAAACACTCCCCCAGCACGACTCCCTACACTACCCAAACACCACTGCACTACCCTAAACCCTAAATCTACCCCCAGCATGACCCCCTACACTACACAAACACCACTGCACTACCCTAAACCCTAAAACACTACCCCCAGCACGACCCTCTTCACTACCTAAACACAAGGTGTTGCAACGCAGGCCTGTGGTGCTTACTGGAAGTACCTAGTGGGCTAGTTGGGCCCCAGGGACCCTCAGGATTCAAGGTGACCTAATCCCCCAACTTAAAACGCACCACGGGGCGCGTTTGCACAGTGGTGAAGGGAGGGGGCGGGGCCTCAGGTGACATGTGCGCAAACACGCCCTGTGGTGCGTTTTAAGTTGGGGAATTAATTCCCTTTGAATCCTGAGGGACCCTGGGGCCAACTAGCCCACCAGGTACCTTCAGTAAGCACAACAGAGTTGCGTTGCAGAGAGGTGAAAAAGGTGCGTGGCCTCGGAACGCCTCTCTGCAACTCAGCTCTGTGGTCCTAACTGTAGGTACCTGGGGGCTAGTTGGGCCCCAGGGACCCTCAGAATTCAAGGGGACTTAATCCTGCAACTTAAAACGCGCCACAGGTGCGTTTGCACACGTCACCTCAGGCCCCCCCTCCCTTCACCAGTGCCCTGTAGCGCGTTTTAAGAGGTAGTTTTAATCCCCCTGCCCTATTATGTACTAGGGACTTGCAGAGGAGGTCATGCTAATCACAGGGGTACCCCAACGCATAGTGTTCCCTAGTGTATGTAGGTGTTTTCACTGTATTCTAAGTGTCTTTTAGCATAGCACTGGCTCTGGTTAGTCAGAGTCAGTTACCACCAGTACCCGTCTGAAAAAGTTGTGGGCACAGGATGATTTTGCAACAAGGCCTCTTTCTGCTCCTCTGTTGGTTCTTTCTGCACATCTTTTGCTTCTTTCTGTGCGTTTTTTCTTCTTTCTTCACATGTCCTACCTCTGTAGGCATAGTTAGAAACTAGCATTTAAAAAAACCTTTGAAATTCACTTAAAAAATCATAGGTTTCAGGCACGTTATAGTTAGAAATTAGCATTTAAAAAACCTTTGAAATTCACTGAAAAAACCATAGGTTTCAGACACGTTATAGTTAGAAATTAGCATTTAAAAAACCTTTGAAATTCACTGAAAAAACCATAGGTTTTAGGGACAGTTATAGTTAGTTGGACATTTCACTCGTACAAAACCATAGAAATTCCCCCATTATAGTTAGTTCAGCTAACTATAACTCGCGCCCCCGCAATGCACTGCTGATGACGTCACATATTACATCACTCATGACATAGTCAGTGACATCACTGATGACATCACTGATGACATCTCAAATGACATCACTGATGACATCATCCATGTGATAATTTCATGCATCTTCTCACACCCTAATATAACTTTTGATACACCCACTCTAAATTACAGACTGCCATTCTCAAAACCATAGACACTCCAACACCAAAAACTACATACCCACTCACTGATTCTTAGGTCTACACACATCCACTCACTCACCCGTACAGTCACTCATACTTAGTCACTCAGTACAGGACTATCATATGCACTCATACACCTATATAAACACTCACACACCGCCACTCATCCATAGAGGTACTCACAAACCTAGTCAGTCATGCAAAAAACTTAATCACACACCCATTTACTCACCTATACAGTTATACACACACCAGCTCACTTACTCATACAAATACTAGCACATTCTTATGCTCTTATACAATCACTGATACAAGTACACACTCATCCATACAGCCACTCTCAATATCACACACTCTCACTTATAGCCATTTATATACTCCAACACACATATATACTGCCTTTCACATATGTAGTTACTCACACATGTACCACTGAGATATACATTCAATCACTAACACACCCATACACACACTCACCCACCCATACAGTCCATCACAGATGCACTCTTGAAACCATGCACCCAGTGAATCACCAACTCACACATCTATGCACAGAGTCACACACACCCCACCCACACAAACACTCAGGCACCCATACAGATACTCAGACAATCAATCAATAACCCATGTAGACACTCATGTAGCTATTCAGAAAGCCCATGCAGCCGCTTACAAACCAACAGACAGACGGATACAGACATTCACACAGTTTAGTCACTAACCCATGCATTCAGTAAGATACATTTAATCACTCACTTGTAGAGTCAATCACTCACGTACTAAATCATCCATTCAGACACTTATACACCCACTCATTCTTCAATACGCCTTTCCCTATATATATTAAACATATTTAAACTTTACAGAAACACACAGTCACTGGATGATGTCATCAGTGATGTCATTTGAGATGTCATCAGTGATGTCATCAGTGATGTCACTGACCATGTCATGAGTGATGTAATATGTGACGTCATCAGCAGTGCATTGTGGGCGCGAATTATAGTTAGCTGAACTAACTATAACGGGGGAATTTCTATGGTTTTGTACGAGTGAAATGTCCAACTAACTATAACTGTCCCTAAAACCTATGTTTTTTTCAGTGAATATATATATATATAGATAGATAGATAGATAGATAGATAGATAGATAGATAGATATAAAATCAAAACAATTCACTTTCAGGCATAGAGTGACGCATAAATTATGCAAAAAAAGAAGCAGAGAACTCTGGGCAGTTTCTCAAGTTTAGGTGGAAAGCCGAGATTGAAAGGGAGAAAGTCTTTTGCCATTTCTACAGCAAATTTTTTAAGCATAGGACTAGCACAGTGCCATCCATGCTGAGCTGTAAAATAACAAAAGCCTTTTACCACTCCATGTACAGTATTACAGCTTTGAATTGGTAAAATACCAACCAAGCCAACCTGAAATGAATAAAAGCAACTGCACCAACTTTGCTGTAGAAATGACAAAAGACTTTGTCCCTTTCTATCTCGGCGTGTGTGACACTGTGCTAATCCTATGCTTAAAGACTTTGATAGAAAGCAGACATTTGAGGTGAGCAAAGTTAGTGTCGCTGGTGTTGAGAGTGCTCTATACAGGAGCTGCTTTCCACCTAAACTTGAGCACTACCCAGAGTTCTCTGCTTCATAGATATATATATATATATATATATATATATATATATATATATATATATATATATATTCGTTACAGCGTCTGCTTGACAATTTTAATACAGACTCCAGCACACTCGGGGTTGCTTCAATGCACATTTATTCAAACTGCAACAAGAAGGTATATATATATACATTCACTTACTTTCTCCATCGACACCGCCGCTCTCAACGCAGCGGGTGTTGCAGCTAGCGAGGACGGACTCACGTGTACATCCATGAACTTTCAACAGAAATGCTGCGCATGATAAAATGGCCACACCCGTTTGAGACATTAACATCTGTGACTCTGCCCTTAAGTCCATTATTGGTATTCATATGTTTCCATGGCTCAATGAAATTACTTGATGATAAAAGGTGGATTCTAACTTTGTTTTACTGACATTGACAAACGCCAGGATTCCGAAACGCGTTTGTCAGTAATCTCTGGTTCCATGCAATAAATAATTCTTTTGGACTTACAGCCTGAAGTGCACAGCATTTCTGATGAAAGTTCGTGGATATATATATATATATATATATATATGCATATCAGTCTGTTCAACGAACGCTCAAACACCATATCCTTTCGGCGCTCAATGACAGGACGCAGCAAACATAAGGAGATGATGGACGGAGCGCTGAAACTTTTCAGACACTCACCCCTAGTCACAGATCTAGGTTGAATCCATCATCGTTCTTTAGCTCACTTCGCAACCCCAGTTCAGACCCAGCCATATGCAAATCAGTCTTGACCCTGTTCCTCATGGGAACAGTCCAGCCCGAACTGCCAAGCCAGGTCTTCCCTGGACCGGAAACAAGCATCCTGGGACCGGTTTCGGGGTAACACCCCTCATCAGCCAGGCTAGCTTGAATCCAGTGGCATAGTGAGCAGAGGACCCACGTCTGGGCATACCCTGCCAACTTAGGGCAAACAAAGCAAACACAAGGAGATGATGGACGGAGCACTGAAACTTTTCAGACACTCAAACCCAGAAACCGGTCCTAGGATGCTTATTTCCAATCCAGGGAGGACCTGGCTTGGCAGTTCGGGCTGGACGGTTCCCATGGGGAACAGGGTCAAGACTGATTTGCATATGGCTGGGTCCAAACTGGAATGGCATGGGGAGCAAAAAAACGATGGATTTAGGCCCAGATGTTTGTACTGGGGTGAATGTATGGCATTGTTCAGTATTCTGTCCATCAATTGTTCTTTTTGCAATAACAGGACACGGCACCTCCAAACAGTTTCCTGGAACAGGTTTATTTACTCCTTTCACCATGTGCAGCAGCAGCGTGAAATGGCCTACGCGTTTCAGCCGTAGCCTTCAACAGTGCCATATATATATATACATTACATATGTACATTAAAGGGTTTGGTCACCCAAACGCCAGCTCCAACGAGCGTCAGAGCAGTGCTTGACCAGCTTTAGAAGATAGATATATATATATATATAATGTACATTTAAAGCCAGAAATATGCCGAACTCTGAGAGTCTCAAAATACGATTATTTATTTGAGCTAGGGGAAAACATGACGCCTACGCATTTCAACCTTTCTGTCTTTTTCACGGATAAGAGTCAGTTTTCCATTACTATTTATACTCTCCCACTCATGTTCCTAATGTTGCATTTTGGGAGATGTAGTCCAGGTTATAATACACAAGTAACACATAAAATACAATTCCCATAATGACCTTATTTTTACACAAGGTTGCAATGCATTCATCACTTCATAATGAATGAATGAATGAATGAATGAGGTAGCACTTATAAAGCGCCTGGTTACCCAAGGGCATCCCAGCGCTAAGAGGTACACAAATACTCAATTCAAAACCCGTCAAGGAAAGAGAAAGGTTTTTAGCTGCTTACGGAAGCTCATGTAGTTTGGTTGTGAACGAGTGTGGAGGGGAATAAGATTCCAGGTCTTGGCAACATTGTAAGAAAAAAGGCGACCTCCACTTCTCATTTGTTTGATTTTTGGAACTGTCAACAGATGTTTATTTTCTGATCTTAAGGCTCTTTTGGGATGGTAGGGATGGATCATTGCACAAATCATTGGTGATCCTTTTCCGGAGAGTGCTTTATGTGCAATACACATAGCTTTGAACTGAATCCTCTCCTGAATTGGGAGCCAATGCGGAGAGGCAAGAGCAGGTTTGGCTGAAAGCCATTTCGGGACATTTAGAAGCAGCCGAGCTGCACAATTTTGAACTGTCTGCAATATTTTAGTATCCAATAGATTTCAACTGATGCAATGACTAAATACCAGTTAATTGGTAAATTCCAGAAAAAAATCATTTGATGGAAATTTCTCTACTTATTTTCGCCTGAGTGGGTTATCCATGAATTTGTTCAATTATATAATAACCACCATGTGGGGAATTGTAATAAACTAATCAAGGACAAAAAATACAAAAATGAGGACATTTTAAAACAGATATCACCCTGTGACAGTGAGCATTTGTATGAATAGTGTATATCCATCAGTTATTTTAGTGCCCCATATTTCTCATCTCTAATAACCAATACCAACCGATTAATGACTTCCTATCGGAAAATCATGTGATGATTATTAGTCCGTTCATTATCATCTGAGTGACTTGTCCATACAATATGTTCAGTAATATCCACCCTATAGAGAATAATGAAAAGCTGATCAAAGACAAAAAATACATTCAGCATAAATATAGGAAATGTACAACAGACATCACACTGTGACGGTGGGCATACGTATAGGTTGTATCTGCTCATCAGTTTTTTTAGTTCATTTCATAGGGAGTAGTCCCTCATTTTTAGGGGTGGGTGGAACTCACAGAATTTGAAAAAACTGTGAGATTCCACAGAGTTCTGCCAACGGTCAGAAATAGGCTCGCCGTGCTGCTCGCGCTTTGAATTAGCGCCAAAGCATATTTTCCCTTAGCTCAAATAAATAATTGTGTTTTGAGACTCTCAGAGTGTGGCCTATTATATATATATATAGCAGGTTAGTGTGGAGCTAGATACATACATATATGTGTGTGTGTAAATATATATACATATATATGTAAAAAAATATATATAAATGTGAAAAACATACTGTTTTAAACAAACAAAACCACTGAAATTCACCAGTTATAGTTATCTCAAGCAACTATAACTCGTGCCCTAAAGTAAGTACAACTTGCGGGCTCATACGGCTGACTATGTGATGTTACAATATAAAGGGTGTCATTTTAAGTAAGTCAGACCTATGGACTTTGTCAAAGGGTCGGAACACCAAAGTATAAAAAGTGGGCTTATTGGTTTTATGAAGGGGTTAACATACTTTGCCCCTGTTGTTTTTCTCTTCCTCCTTCTTTCCCTCTTTTCTGCCTTACTCTCTCTTGCTCTCAGTCAAAGCCTGATGATGAAAAGTAAAACCCAGTGCTCATAAATAGCGCTTAAGGGCCCAAACAGCAAACTCCAGCTCCAATTAAGCATTGTCCTCGAACGCCCTAAGACTTTTGGATGGTTAGTCCTTTAGCCAAATCTTTTCCCTATAGCTCCCCATTTTTATGACCAGTGTCCTAAAAGAACTATCCAGTACCCAGAAAGGGTATTGTTACGGCGCAATATAAGTGCACTTAATCAGTGAATTATGCTATTATACAATGTGGTTATTGTGTTTAAAGGCACTTAAAAACTTGGAAAAGGTTCATGTCAGTTTAATGGGAAGCTAACTTTGAACAAAAACGTCTCTGAATGAAAGATCTCTGTGGGTCATAAAGCTATAAATAAACTGTCCATTAAACGATGTACATCAATTTGTTGGACTGAAACTAACTGAGGAAAAAGTGTTTTTTCTTGGAATGAAAAACACACTGGGGTGAATCAAGGTAAAAAGAACTGTTCATTAAAAAGTCGAAGTTTCTTGAAATAAAAATCCGATAAAGGGCCAGAATACAGAATCAATTGTGCATCATTTAGATTTGATATTTGCAAAGTATTTTTAAACATATTGAAAAATAACTTATCAGCCATCGTGATGGTAATATTTATGAGCTGAATTCCATGAAATTAAATATGTATGGCACTGGACACAGAGCCAGCCCACCCGTCAGGAAAGTGAAACACCGATAAAATCAAACTGCAATAATAGGTTGTAATGCAGTAAATGAGGGATAACTTGATAGACAGACTGTGTTACACCACTGACACAAAGATACCCGTAGGTCAGACAGGAAACAAGGCGGAGGGATGTCACAGCCTCCAAGGCTGGCGCGTGTGTGCATGTGTTTGTGTGTGTGTGTTTTTAAGTGCCAAAAACGTTAGTAGTAGTCATATAATTTGCTAAAAAAATACTAATTACACATTATATGCAGAATTGGTAGATTGCGCGCTGTGTACAAGCCTGACACATTTTCCACAACTTTGTTGGCAAGAATGCGGTGCTGGCCTTTTCAGTGATGCTGCAGTATCTATTGAAAGTCACTATGTCAAAGTGGCAGCTTCAGTCACAACAACCAACTAGCCAGTCACAGGGAGACGACAATAATCTGCATTCAAGAGGATCAATGTGCCATTTGTGCAACCATGGTCCATGCAGCAATGATGCACGTGGAATGTGGGTGCAAATGTCAAGCATCCTTTCTCCCCACACCCTAAGCTTCACTTGTGTTATAGCACTGTAGTATCACTAGGAGATCACTCTGCCAAAACACAAAGAGGTGGATTATGTGGTCGGTTAGTCGGCAATTATTTTTTGATACAATAAATGTGATACAATAGGAAGGGTGTTGGAACTGTTTTATTCATTCCTCAAATTTGTTATGAAGATACATTTCTGGGTAACTCTTTCTTGGAATAGAAGAACACATATTATGCTCTTTAGTGGTCCACAGTATAAAAAGACACAATCACTGCATGAGGGAGTGATGTCTAGAAAGGAGCCTGACCCCTTATCCAGTCTGACCCATTCTATAGCCTGCACTGCCCCCAATGATGTGCTGATAGCAGTGGTATTTTTCTCCCAACTTTCACAAGTAGGTGGTAAAATTGTCCCATTTTAAAATCTTTTCTGGACCCCTGGCTGATCCATTGGTTTGTCTGTCCATCTTCTTGCCTCCTTGAGCCAGTCTATGCCACAATGCGGAACCTGTCCAAGAAGCAGCGCCTCCTGGAGTGTGTCCGGGACTGCCACTCCAGCACCCTGGAGATTCTGCAGATGGACGTCGCGGATCAGCAGTCAGTGATGGCGGTAGTGGCGAAAATCAAGGAGCAACGAGTAGATGTGCTAGGTAAGAGCATTGTTTTAGATTTGATTGTATTGTAGTTGTATTTACATAGCACTTACTAGCCCTGATGAGGCATTGAAGCACTTTGTGGTGAGTAACATAAGACAAAGATATCATTAATCCAATGGTTATTGGTTATTATTGGTCATTGGGGTCAGTCTTGAGCTATTGAGGAACCATTCCACACATCTATTCCAGCCTTTTGTGGCAGATTAAATTAATAGAAGTTAGAGTGGTCCTTAGTGGGGGGTATGTGAGTTCATGCGGATGGGTGGTGGGGTGATGAGAAATTGGGTTGTCAGTTGAGGGGGTTAAGTATTCACCTAAAATAAGAATCACAATCCTTGTTAGGGTGAACTCTTAAAGTTTCTAAATTGTGCTGACCTCAGGACCCGGGTAGCTATGGCACACAGCAGACTGGCTTAACTTTGAGGCAATGCATAAAGTACTAAAACAATATAAAAGTCAAAATGCAAAACAATAAAAATCCCCAAATGAATTGGAAAAATAGAGTACCATTTAATGAACAAAATGACTATAATCCAATAAGGGGAACAGGCGATCTGAAAGTTTAAAGTTTTAAGTAGAAATTGCACCAAGAAGCCCAAATTGCCCATGATAGTCAATGGTCACAGTAGAACTGGACCTAGGCGCAATTTGACGCTAACCACGATGGAGCAGGTCAGATACACTAACCATTTCATCCTGGTCAAATATATTACCTTCTGACCTTAGTCCTTTGAGTCCCAATGCATCTCAGGAGTACACTTCTAAAGCCCCCCGGGACCTCAGGTGAGGCACTTAGAGACTCACAGAGTGGCAGGCAGAGGCCAATAGGAGGGTCCAGTCCAGGTTCTGTTGCCACTTGTCAGCTGGATAGTTGCAGGAAAAATCCCCTTGTAAGGTGCTGTGTCCCTACAGCTTTAACAGGCGGTCACCCTTATGCCCCTTGGAGCCCACGTCTTTATCCTGGGGATAAGAGGGAAAGCAGATCCAGTCTTCTATGCTCTTCTCAGGTCTCAGACACCAGGTTCAGTACTCTTCTGATCTTTCATAGGCCCCGGAGTGTTCTGGAGAGGGTGCCTGAAGTTACCACATTTATTCCTGGCACAAGCTAGTGGGTGGTAATTAACCCTGGGGACCCCATAACCAATGAGGCAAGGTTCCTGGGGCTAAACCTAACCACTTTGGGCATTTTCAAGATGGCTCAGGCCACACTAAACTTGAGCTCTGAGGGCTAGGGGTCTCCTGTAGGGAGTGTACTTTGGTAATCCCACTATCCTCCCACATCTAACACCAAAATCCAGTTTTAGGCATTCCCTATACCCGTCGATAGATAAGTTCTAGGAAAATATATTCCTGTCGGTAGAGGAATGCTTGAAGTAATGCGATATGCCGCCTTGATACGCGCCCAGGTAGCACGCAGGAAGGACTCAGACTGCGTATCAAGGCGGCATATCACATTACTTCAAGCATTTCTCTACGGACAGGAATATTTCTTCCTAGAACTTATCTATCGACGGTTGGGTTGTATAAATCCCATTAAAGGTGGGACATTTGGTTCAATTGGAGCACCACTACCAAGCAACGGATCGCTTTATTTCCGATTCTGGATCATATACTTGCATTCTACCTTTAAAGCCCTGATGAAGTTTCAAAGGCTTGTGTTTTTGAGGAACGAAACGCGTTGGCTGTTTTTATGAACATATGTTATTACCAAAAATAAAGCAGGAAAATCAAAGAAAACACAACGGACTTAATGTACTCTGTTTGGTGCACCTCCTTTTGTTAAGTTTTCTGCTGCCAAGGCAGTAAGGGGCAGGGAGTGGACTGGAGCAGTTTGGGGGGGTGGCATCCTCCCCCAGGGACGTAACCTGCCACAAAGCCCCTCTCATCTACTACTTTGTTAGCTCTTGCTCCTCCCCCTTGGACTGTTCATTTCTCACCCTTCTACATTACTGTATGGTCTCTAGGGTTTCTGATGCCCTCCATGTTCCTGCCTCCCCATGCTCCAAGTCCCTGTCCATTCCTCACCACACCATAGATGCAGCATCATCCTACATGATAGGACATTCTACGGCTGCAAAAAAAATGAGTTGTGCAGGCCCAATCTCATACTCAAATTTTTTCTATTCGCCGGCCCCAGTTAAAATATCTATGATTGGCTTAAACTGTTGCAGTGCATACATTGCATGCTTAAAGCTGCACCAAAGGCAAGCCCGCCTGCACCCATCAGTACTTGTGCTGCGCCAGTAACACAGGTTCTCATTTTACCCACGGATACCCTGCCGTGCTCATTTGTGCTCTCAACCCCAGCCCCCGCTCGCTGCACTGCTGCCACATGCACCTCCTGCAAGTTGTCATGCGCTCTCCCACACCTGAGACCCACCACTCCTGCACCAACAGCACTCAGCACGCCACAAGCTCACACTCGCACCAACCAGCCACCTGCTCACAAAGACAAAACACAACCCACACACCATGACAAACTCTCATGCATGTTCCTCAACACCTGCTTGCTCACCAATCACATCACGGAGGTATGGGACCTACTGCATGACCACGCTCCCAACCTGCTCCTCCTCACTGAAACATGGCTAAACCCAATCTCTGTACCAGCTACAAGATTGCGAGGCAAGACCATCAGCACAAGCCCGGAGGTGCAGTCGCCATCATAGTCAAAGATACTATCAGCTGCACCACCTACAAAGACACCCCCACCAGCTACATGGAACACCTCACATTCAAGATGCGCATCACAACCAACTTCTTCCTGGGTAGAACTATCGTATACAGACTACCAGGATACCGCACCAATTTATGTGTAAGTATCAAGGACCCCCTGTATGTATAATTATACTATTCCTAGGACAGGGTAAACAACCAAAAGCATATATCGTTCCTAGGTAATAGACAAATAAAATCACAATCAATGTAATAAACACTATAAAGACAATGAGGACAGAAAAAGATAAAATTTAAATAAAAACTGAAAATATTTATTCAATTAATATTCATGTATATGAATCAGGAATAACAAAAAGGAAAAATGGGGGATCAGTTCATAAATAATATATACAATCTAGTTACATAATACATTCATTAAAGTGCTATTCAAATTTTATAAAATACAAAATATATATAATAAAAATTTCTTTTTGAGTGGCAATGAATGAATCTTCGACGCGCGTTTCGGCGCACGTAGCGCCTTCATCAGGAGGAGCCACAACAACCTAAAATCAATAAAAATATGTCTAAACCATCATTGTCATAATTACATCAATATTTACAATATGATACATTTATAAAGTGCCTTCAGTTGAATCTACAAAAACCAGGAACAGAAACCAAAATACCCGTGTTGAAGATTGAATTTAAAGAAAAAGGGGTGAAGAATTTGAAGTGGGAAAAAGATAAATAGATAAAGTGCAGTACTACCAGACCCAAACCTAAAGTGTAATAGAGCAAAAAGTAAGCTTACTAAACAACTGATACACCCCGATGAAGATGAACGAGGTTAGGATCACTCGTTACTTAGTTATGCGATGAACCAACATCTGCAATAACATGTATAATATACGATCGTCAGGATATTTTTTCTATGTATGTTCTAATTTTATTTATGAGAAAACTACGGACATATAATGCTTACCAAGGAATTAAAAAACGTGAGAGGATATAATACTCTCAACGTATAAAACAGAACTTGTGAGGGATTAATTGAATATTCTTGAATCTCAGTATCACAAGGAATAAATTAAGCGGACCTCGCTTTATATGATATTGGGCAATGGTCACGTCCTGAAGAAAAAACAAACAGGTTCTCATGAGTCTAAATACTTAGTTACCAATAAAAAATATATATAGAGATCTCGCCAGTGCCCTAATGAGAATGCAAGGGAAATAGACATACTTGTAAAGAAAGGGATCCGTTAATCTGCCCGTTCTGGAAAGAAAATGCAATTTCTTTCCAGAACGGGCAGATTAACGGATCCCTTTCTTTACAAGTATGTCTATTTCTCATTAGGGCACTGGCGAGATCTCTATATATATTTTTTATTGGTAACTAAGTATTCCTTGTGATACTGAGATTCAAGAATATTCAATTAATCCCTCACAAGTTCTGTTTTATACGTTGAGAGTATTGTATCCTCTCACGTTTTTTAATTCCTTGGTAAGCATTATATGTCCGTAGTTTTCTCATAAATAAAATTAGAACATACATAGAAAAAATATCCTGACGATCGTATATTATACATGTTATTGCAGATGTTGGTTCGTCGCATAACTAAGTAACGAGTGATCCTAACCTCGTTCATCTTCATCGGGCTGTATCAGTTGTTTAGTAAGCTTACTTTTTTGCTCTATTACACTTTAGGTTTGGGTCTGGTAGTACTGCACTTTATCTATTTATCTTTTTCCCACTTCAAATTCTTCACCCCTTTTTCTTTAAATTCAATCTTCAACACGGGTATTTTGGTTTCTGTTCCTGGTTTTTTGTAGATTCAACTGAAGGCACTTTATAAATGTATCATATTGTAAATATTGATGTAATTATGACATTGATGGTTTAGACATATTTTTATTGATTTTAGGTTGTTGTGGCTCCTCCTGACGACGTGCGCCGAAACGCGCGTCGAAGATTCATTCATTGCCACTCAAAAAGAAATTTTTATTATATATATTTTGTATTTTATAAAATTTGAATAGCACTTTAATGAATGTATTATGTAACTAGATTGTATATATTATTTATGAACTGATCCCCCCATTTTTCCTTTTTGTTATTCCTGATTCATATACATGAATATTAATTGAATAAATATTTTCAGTTTTTATTTAAATTTTATCTTTTTCTGTCCTCATTGTCTTTATAGTGTTTATTACATTTATTGTGATTTTATTTGTCTATTACCTAGGAACGATATATGCTTTTGGTTGTTTACCGCACCAATTTAGCCAGCGATATCATGGACGTCATCGCACTCCCCATAATCAATGCTAGAATCTTCTTCCTCCTCGGAGACCTTAACCTTCACCAAATTACTGCACTGACTCAAACTCTACTGCCCTTCTAGAAAACTTTGGCCTTACGCAGCATGTTACATAGTGTTATGTTTCAAAAGCAGACGCTGGCACAGTTTCCTCTTGAAGACGGTTTATTGAGCAGAGAAAACCCCACACGACAGCTTTACCAGACACAGCTGGAACTAACTGTCAAACAGTCCCCAGGGGCCATGACATCAGAATGGAACACGAGATACATCATAAAGGAGTGCAGCCCCAGCCTAGCTGGGACAGCCTAAGTACAACACAACACATAGCCCACCCACACTGCTGTGCAACACCACAGTCGACTAGCAAGCAACTATTACCTCGAAAGACCATGCCCTCATCAGTTTCAACATACCCATCCCGCACCACCACAGACCTACCATCACTGGAATAACCTGACACACCTGAAAAAGCATCACAGAAGAGAAATGGGCTTCCACCATCTCGGCACACTGGCCAGAGCACACCAGCAACTTGCCGAAAACCATCAAGAACCTTAACACCTGGATCACTGCATGCACCGACATCCTGGCTCCCCTCAAGCGCACCCTAAAAACAAGAGCCTGACCACAGGGCACTTGGTACACAGAGGAATGCAGGCTGATGAAACGTCACTGGAAGCAACTGAATTGTAAACGGAGAATAAGTCAATGTACCATAGAGAAAGACATCTTCAAGTCAGCCCTAAGACGCTGCCACCAGCAGATAAGGAACACCAAGCACACTGCTCTTGCAGATCGCATTGATGCCAGCACTAACAGCAACAAGGAAATCTTTGCCATCATCAAAGTTTTCACTGTGACTTCTGCCGCTTCCAGCGATATTGCTGCCCCACAATACCTACGAAACAAGCTCTCGGAATTCTTCTGTAACAAAATGACCTCCATATACAGCCTCTTCGATCCTCAACTGGGTCCGGCACCATCGCAACTCAACTTCCCATCATGGCCGGAGAACAAACCCTGACTTTGTGGCCCGCCATCATCACTGTTAAAATCGCTGCTACCCTGAAGACCATCCACTTGGGCCGCATCTGACCTCTGCCCCACCACGCCTTCTCCAAAGGTCACCTGCTGATCAGCGAAGCACTAACACCCATCATGAACGCCAATTAGGGGTCACCAGGGGTAGCAGCTGCTACCCATGGCTTGCCTTTTGAGACCCCTGCCAGTTCTCTTGTGACCCCTGGCTTCAAAAGACCACAATAAGAAAGGGCTTACTGATTTATGTCTTTGTGTTTTTTTAAACAAAATAAATGCAGGCAAGATTGCCTTTAAATGATTAAAATACTTACTTGATAAAGATTCGTGATTTTTTTCTATAACTCACATTTGTCAGACAACATAACGTTATGGCTTTGCTTGAATCCAAGCTGCCTGTCCTTGCTTTCAGTTTTGGTCAGCCAATATTATCAAATGCAGTGAAATGACAGAGGTCACAAGTTCAGCCAGGATGGAATTAACTGGTGTGGGCCTCAGAGAAGGCTATCTGATTTATTAGAAGAGAGTTCTTTTCTTTCCCCTTTCTACATGTACCCCAGGAATAAATCTAAATTTCCACTACCCAGTCCCATATTGCAACATTTGCCGCATGGGACTAAAGGAGGTGGGTGCTTTGAAAGGGGCTAAACATAGTGCTGGTTGGCAGAAATATAATGCCCTGTGACTTTGCTTTTGCCACTATAAGTGGCTGCAAGCCAC
This sequence comes from Calotriton arnoldi, assembly GCA_963921515.1. NCBI lineage: Eukaryota > Metazoa > Chordata > Amphibia > Caudata > Salamandridae > Calotriton > Calotriton arnoldi. The sequence continues at coordinate 36,431 of CAWUFW010012640.1, forward strand.
AAGCTGCATCTGTGCAGATGCCAATGAAGCAACGCTGTCAGCCTGATCCAGATACTTCAACAGACAAACCACTGGGTCTTGAGCAGGTCATTCGGTGTTCCTTCTGCCTTTATGCAGAATGATAGACTGTTAAAAGAAATGCAGGTTGGCACTTGAAGATTTACTTAATTTTTATACACTTTAAATATCAATTGCTGTTCCACAGCTTGCTAAGGTTTAAATGTATGTATCTATAATTTATTTAGAGTTGAAATGAAGAGCTCTAACATATATATGACAAGCATAATGTGTTTAGGCATGTTGTACACAAATGTATGACGTTTCAACGCATACATTCTTTACGCATGGCTTTACAACGCGGTCGTTACAACGACCGCATTGTTACCACGCATGCCATTACATCGCAAGTTGTATCAACGACTTGCTGTAGGCGGCGTGCTGGACTTAGGAATAGTATTAATTTCTATTTCTACTCCAGTTTGTGCAACAGCAGGGAAGGTGTTGGATTTAAAATCCAACACATTCCCTGGTGTTGCACGCCCCTACAGCAAGTCGTTGATACGACTTGCGATGTAATGGCACGCGTGGTAACAACGCGGTTGTTGTAATGACCGCGTTGTAAAGCTATGCGCTGTGGAAACAGCGTTGTAAACGCTGTTTCCCGTTGTACACCAGCTTGGGTGCTGTTCAGCAAGGCTAAAAGTTACTGACATAAAGGAGCGTTGCGTAGAATGGCATGGCTTAGAGAGTCGTAGAGAGACGTGACATAGAAAGTCTTAGAGTGGCGTGGCGCAGAGTGTCATAGAGTGGCGTGGCATAGAGTGTTGCAGAGTGGCTTAGAGTAGTGTAGAGTGGCAAAGAATGTTGTGGTGTGTCATAGAATGTTGCTAAGTGTCACGGGGGAGTAGAGTGTCATAGAGTGGAAGGGCATAGAAAGAAGTAGAGTGTTGTGGCATACAATTTCGTAGAGTGGAGTGGCATAGAACAGAGTGGAGTGACATAGATTGGAGTAAAGTAATGTGGAGTGGCAAAGAGGGAGTGGAGTAGAGTGGTGTAGAGTGGCTTAGAGTGGAATGGCATAGAGTGGAGTAGTGTCGTTGAGTGGAGTAGCATAGAGTGTAGTAGGCTGGAGTGCTGTAAAGTTGTGTGGCATAGACTGACATAGAGTAGACTGGCGTAGTGGAGGAGTGGAGTAGGGTGGAGTAGTATGTCATAGAATAGAGTGGAGTAAAGTGGCATGGAGTAGCATAGAGGGAGTTCGGTAGAGCGTCGCAGAGGGAAGTAGAGTGGAGCAGAGTCGTGTAAAGTGGAGTGTGCATGGTGTGGTAGTGTACTGCCATTACAGACATGCAGTTTTAATGATGAAAGTATACAGAGCACGAACGATAATGTGTGGAAATATCATCACCTAGCATTGATTTGTTTTGATCTCATTAAGATATTTGTTTCCACCACACTTCGGAATTACAGAGAAAAGTACTTCATTTGTCCTTTCCTAACTAAGATATATCTGCAGTTCATTTACAGACATTTAAATTTTGTTGTGCCAGAAAAAAATAGCATTGTACAGCCTTCCTCCAGCACAAGCCCAGTAGCCAGCATGATTGTCACATAAATCCTCTCATTTCGAAGTCAGAGAAAGAAAGGTAAACACCAAGCTCCGTCAGAAGGCAGAGGCTGACATTTGACCTCTGTTTTTGAATGCACAGTGAAAGATACAGTAAACAAGGGATGCTCTGTGAAAGGGATGAACTCAAGCTGGACAGCCTAAAACAAATAAAGCCATTAGCGCCAAGAGACCTACCCGGTGATCGTGCGCTCTAAAAATAGCCAATAACATAACATAACATTAAATAGAAACCAAGCAAATGTGAGTTACAAACCACAAAGCCAATGGTAAGGAATGGGTGGAATGTATTCCCAGGGAAGCTTTCTGAATGTACCCAAGATGTCTGTAGCAAACCAGACAGCTGTGCAACGACCTAAAACAGGAGTTGGTGAATAAAAAAGGTGCAAATTGGGTGGTTTGGGTAGACATTCAAAGTATTAAGACTAATAAGTAACATTTTTCTTAAAGTCAGAGCCAAAGGTGGAAATTCTAGCTGACAAATAATAAATGTTTTCGTTTAGTTTGGGCATTAGCTGATTTGAAACATATGTAGTATATTTCTAGAAGTAGATTTGTGCTTCAGTGTATGCAGTTTGACTCCTTTTCTTCCTTTTTAGTGAACACCTTTTCAGTTAGCTATGAATATTATATGAAGGGGCTTACAGTTAGAGAAGAACCAGTCTACTTCCTACAGTGCAAAGCAACTGGGGTGCAATATTTCTTCTTAAAGAACAAGGTTACTTCACATTGTTTACATTCGTTGGGATGAACATATCTATCTCAGGGTTGTTAGGTACTTTAAAAAAAAATCTCTCAAAACTCAAATTTAACTTTTCAATCCATGCAATGCCAGAAAATACTATTTATTGCCCCCAAACCCTATTCTGATATATTTCCTATAACTTTATAGGTAGTACGATAGCTCCACAGGCTAAATGCTTGGTGCAGACACCTTGTAAAAGGCATGCAGTCACAGCTGCAATTCCCAGAGAAAAGGCTCAACATCTCACTCATAAAGAACTACCATTATTACTAAATCCACTCAATGATGTTGAGTGTGCTATACAAATGTCAAACATATTAAGTGTGTGTAAAGCCAAACTATCACCATTTTCTGAATATTTTATCTGCATGTCTACGCTACACAATGGAGTGATTAAACTAATCCTGATGTCATTAGAATAGGCACCCCACTGTCTTGAGCTCACGGTTGTTAGAGGCAGAACCCACAGGATTTGGATGCTTTAAGGGTCGAGCATACATCATACAGATAAGTTCTGAGGAGGAGGAGAGCCAGCACAGATACTACTTTGAAACTTTAATATGTATTTGATGATTATACCTGAACAGATGACAGTGCTGTACTGCTGGTCTATGACTGCCTTGCCCTGGTCTACCATGTTTGCACATCTGCCATAGCATGGCAGCACCCTATTTAATTTATGGTTGGTAACTCGAGTAAAGTTTGTCTGCTCTGGTATTTTTTCTGTATATTTCGTTATTCTTGTTTTTATTGTAGGTGTTTTTGAAGTTAAGTGATGTCACTTACTATAATATCATATGTATCAGCGGTCACATAACATTACTTTATGTGATGTCATCAGGGTCACAGATCGCATGAGGTCACTTTCTGTGAAGTCATGAAGGGAGGGGTCAAAGAGTGTGATGTTACTTGCGCTACCCCAGGCATTTTGTTGAATTGACGTCCATGACACCCATCCTCACTGCCTTCACTGACTCAGACACATTCCTGGACACCTGGATGCATGCACCGTCATATAATTAAATACATGCCATTAGCTGTAAAACTTCACAGCAAAACGAGCTATTTGCATTAACTCCGGAAACCCATAAAGGATTAGTGGTGAATTAGTATGGTGAAATATGAAAGTTTTGATGGAATCCACACAATTTCAAAATGGGTACTAGATGTTTATGCCTGGCTGTTTTGTAGAATTTACAAAAGAAGAAAAAGTGAACCAGTGATTGGGGAGAAGACGCGTCACTCACATGGGCAACGCAGGATGGGCTTTTAATCAAACTGTCCAAATAGGAAACAAAGATAACTTCTATAGATCCAAGACGCAATTTAGTCAAACGAGAGCTCGCTCCCAGATATTTTTCACAAGGGATAGATAAGGTTTGGGCTCTGGGTCAATTTGGATTGTGGCTAAGTCCCTCATAGATGGCTTGGTCAGCACCTTATATTCTCTGTTGGATGCTGCAAAACTCATATACATCTCTCTCATCTTAGTGGTCTCTCCTCTTGTGATAGACCGAGGTGAAAAAAACAGATCAGATTTACCCAAGACTTGCATGAATCCTGAAGCCCTAAATCACCAACAAGGCAATCATCAATAATTTCCTGGTTAAAAAGTAATGGAGCAAGTCCTACCTGGTCCTCAACATAAGTCAGGCCCAGCTCTTCAGCAATCAAATAATGTGGTATACTTGGTCTAAGTCCCAGGAAACACCTACAAAAACTGTCCTTCTCCTGTTTTATCCTAGTATATTTGTGAAATCCCCATAAAGCAGCCCCATTGGTAAGAACTGGTAAGCTTTTCAGTTCATAAATCCCTAAAAGGAGTACAACAGGTTTACTGCCAACCTTTAGTGAAACATTATACAGGGCCCTATGGGACTAGTTAAAGCAGAGACAGCGAGTAGAGATACAGGGGAGGAAACTGCTTCGGGAGTCAAAAGTGACTCCGAGTTAGGAAAACTCAGACACCTTGTTAATATTTTTTGACTTGATGGAGATTGGTCTAACTTTGCGTTTTTTTCACCCACAAACCATTAAGTGAGTTTAGATGTATTGGTTTCACAATCTAGATGGTTCCTATAGCAGACAAAATTCTCAATAAGGTCTCGTAGGCCATTGGGCATGCATGAAAGAAGAACAGCATCATCTGCATAAAGCGGTGCCGGTACAGGGGTCGAGTTTACCTTTAGTAGATCTTTCCCCTTTACTGTCAGTAATGTATTTAGGCTGTTGATTTATAATAGAAATAAAACAGGTGCCAGAACACAGCCCTGTTGTACACCTTGAGATAATCCAAAGGTATCAATACATTCCCTTTCAGTGTCATACCTGACCATAGCCGAAACCCCACAGTGTGGTACCCGTATAAAATTAACTGAGGGTTTGAGCAGGCCCATCTCAGTTAAAATAGCTCACAATTGAGATCAATTTACACAATCAAAGGCACTGCTTAAATCCATGAATGCAAAGAAAAGAGAGCTCTTTCTAGCAACCGTGTATTTACCTATCAAAAGACTAAGATTTCAGCACTGTTCCTGCATTCCCAGCTCCTCTCTAAAGTCATATTGCATCATGCTGATGGCACTTGCTTCCTGGACCCAGGACTCTATCCTGTGCAAGAAGATCCTGCCAACTAATTTTACGAATGAGTTTAATAAGGTTATGGGTCGGTAGCAACTAGGATCCTGCCTATTGCCTTTCTTGAAAATAGCCACTAAGTCAGCAAGCTGCCAAGAGGTGTAAATCCTATGAAGCACAAAAGCAATGAGAGTATTGGCAATGATGGGAGCCCACAAGGCAATATTTTCTTTATATAAATCCATCTGAACCCCATCAGGGCCAGGTGCCTTTTTAGATGGACTATTAGAGATGGCAGTGGTCACTTCTTCTATAGTAAATCTAATATCTAAAGGGAATGAAGGAAGATCATCAACCAAATCCTTGCTCTGGATATGTTCAAAGGAGTAAATGTGTTTAAAATGCTGGTCCAGTTGTCAGCAGTTATATTTAACCCTAGCCTATTGCTCTCAAAGCCTGTTGTCCTTCTCCCATTCACAGTGCCCCAAAAACACTTAGAATCCCTTTCTTTGCAGGTTCCTATCAGTTTTCTCATGTGTCTTCTGTAAGCACGTCTGGCATCAGATATATCTACTTTATCAATGGGCATGCATTTAAGGGCAAGACGCAAACATTGATTGGCTACCCGGAAATCCCAATAAAAAACAAGCCATGCTGTGAGCAGTTCTTCCGGGGCCAGTTAAAAGTTTTTAATGTACAAGGTAACATTTTCAAACACCTAAAATGTACAATATGTGGATTGGTCAGTCATTAATAGGTGGTCAAGAATCAAGTCCAGATTTGCCCTGACTGTAGTCCTTAGCAGAATTGCCAATTTGCCGCCTTCCATCTTAGCCGGAGTGAATTATCCTTTGGAATTAAATCAGCCATAGCTTTGACTACAGGTAAATGGGGGCAACTCCGTAAGTGGAGCACTAGCTCATTGGGGTTGTGATCGCTAGACCCACTTCCACAGTCCCCCCTGCGATTGCACACTCAGCCATTCCCTTGGAAATAAAAATATAATCAATAATAGCTCTGTGCCCCCAGCCAACAAAAGTAGGTTTTTAAATCCTCCAATAATCACAAGAAAATAATTCAAAGTTTTGATTTACCCTATTCTTTAAGAGTTCCACAATATAAAATAAAACCTGGATTTCACATCCCATAGCCAGCACGGAATTATAAAAATGAATAAGGAAAAAAATCATACCTATTCGGAAGTACTATCCAGAACAATTGAATTCCAGGGTGGATACAAATAATTGGAAACACTTTAAACATCTTGAAGATTCGAATCATAGTCACTAGAGCACTCCAGCTCTGCTTTCTGCTGAACGTAAGTGAACGAAAGTGCTGAAATTCTCGAACCCATCCCAAATAATGTCACTTGTGTGCCAGGTTTCTTGCAGCATCACTATGTGGAATTAGAGATGTGTTTATACCAAGCCAGGTCTGACCATTTTGCCCTTACGCCAGCTACATTCCAGCATATCAGGTAAGTTTGTGTATCCTTAAATGACCGGCCCTCAAGGGAGATCTCTTGGCATTGTGCCATAGAGACCCTTACAGACTGCTGCTGCCCCCTGCTAAGCCTACTGCTGCTGCAGCTGGAGGATGGTCTGTACCCAGTAATTCCACATCCTCAAGATCCATTAATGGAGTGAATCTGTTGGTTGTAGAGAAGTTGATATGAGAGCTAACATGCGTGTCTGTTCAGGGCGTCAAATGGCCGATGCAGGCCTAACGATCTGCAGGCATGAAAGGTGTCTATAAAAATAGCACAAATGTAAAATTATTATACATTTATTCTGGAGGTTCCATGGGCATATTGTGTATTTTATGATATTAACCAGCCTGCTAGTTTTGGATTCCTACAATGAATTACCACGCAATCCCCGTTAAACTGTTTAGTTAGAGGGCCGATCCAGTTGTCTCTCCTAACTAGAAGGATATCCCTGTATTCCAAAAGGCTAAAGTTAGAATTACTGGTCAACCAGTGGCACACCTTGTTTTTCAATTTGCTAGCTATGGGTTTCTTCCTGGTTCCAGGCAAGTGAGATATGTTAACCAAAACAGCTACATAAGGGCAACATTTAGGTGGAAGATTTAAATGGAGGCAATTAGAGACATCCTCAAGGTGAGGCGGGTCATGTATCCTGTCGGCAAAAATCAGGCTCATTGATCAGGTGCTCTACCTGGAGTAGTACAGAAATCGGCTTGCAGAGGTATCAGAGGGATAGATACAGATCCCTGAATACAATTCTTAGTATGCTCAGCTGATTGGGGGGCAATGGTGGTGTTTATTTCAATCCACCTTCCCTCCGCCCCCTGACAATATTTGAGCATGTGTTTATCTGATGGGTTAGTTTGGTAACAGGCTGTGCCAGGGATGCAATTTTCTCCATTAAAGGGGTGACACAGTGGTGAGCATGGATTTAATCTTCTTTAGAAATAATGTACCCCAATTAGAATAAATAAGAGGGGTAAGTTCTATATTGCGATTCCCCAAACCCTCGCAGAGCTCAGAATTGGTGTGTCTGTGCACATGAGTTTTTTTGGTTTTGTTTGGGTACTTAGAGGTTCCAGCGTTCCGGCAGTCATACTCTAGATGTGGAGGAAGGGAGTCCACTACATTTGTTGCTGAACATGTCAGCAAATTCATCGTACTGTGATGGAGTTGCAGTGCAAATCAGATCATAGACCAGGTCTTTTCTGCAGTCTACTTTGGGGAACAATGAGCCTTACAGTAAGATGAATTAAGGGTTACCTCTTTCATATTCCAATCAATTTGAGGATTATGTCTCTTAAGCCATTTGGTGCAAAGTATGGTAGAAAAAGAAGGGGCATCTATTAAGTCGAAGTAAATCTCCTCTACATGCCCAATCTGAGTAGCCATGAGTAAAGAAAAAGTCTCAAAGCATATTACAGGACATGAGAGCAGTCCTGTCAATTACTTCAATTTCTTCCTTTACTGGTTTTTCCTTGATAGGGATCTGTCAATCTGCTTGAAACTAATTGTCCATAAAATATTTTGCGGGGTCAACAAGAGAAGTGGCAATCATAACTTACAGAAAGAATTGGTCTATAACAGACACTTCCTTAATTCCTGAGCTGGTCCTGGGTCCATAATTCTGGAGTCATTTCTCTGCAACTGTGGGCAAGCTCTTTCCAAATATCCTTCTTTTCCATAGTAAAAGGAAAGTCAGGATTTCTTACGTCATTCTCGTTCTGCTAGCAGAGTCTTTTGTGATTGCCCGATTTACATGGGTTCTTCAGTGAGAACTGCCCTTTCACGTGTTTCAAGTTGCCTGATAGGCCAGGAACAATGAGGATAATGTTGTCGCTCAGATTTTCAGAGTCATCCTTCAAATAATCTCTGAGTCCCTGATAAAAGTCTGGGGCAACTGACTCGTCTGTCCAAGCAGCTCTAGAAGCCAAGTGTTGAAAATGGATGACAGGTCTCACTAGATAGAGTCAGCAAGTAAATGTGAGACAATTGGGTTGTATGTCTCTTTCCAAAAATAGCAATAAACTGCGTAGTGAATTGGATAATAGGGAACCTTGGGCCCGATTCACAAAAGTAATCTGAGACAAAATCCTAACTTTACGACTTTCGGTATTCACAAAGGGCATTTAGGAGTAGTAAAGTTAGGATTTTGTCTCAGTTAAACTTAAGTTTTGGTCTTAAGTTTTGGTCTTAAGTTGGTCTTAAGTTAAACTTAAGACGAAAACTTAAGTTTAACTGAAACAAAATCCTAACTTTACTACTCCTAAATGCCGTTTGTTAATACCGAAAGTCGTAAAGTTAGGATTTTGTCTCAGATTACTTTTGTGAATCGGGCCCCTTGTCTCAAAATAAATGGAGTAGCTAACAACGTCTTTAATAAGATACAAGAGTGTAAAAGTAATTTTGATGGAACATTGTTAAACAATTTCGATTTTAATACAAAAATGCAATTAACACTGGGCCACAAAATTTTGAAAACTTATGAGGATCTCCCCCAAATTTGTTCTGAAGCCAAATTTGGAGTGACTCATAACTTATGATTCACTTCGATATTACAACTCATACCCTCCGTTGCCATAGAGGCACTGGCTGAGGAGTTGTCATTACGTGGCGAGGGTTTTGTAGCATTACTTGAAGTAGGTGTTAATTGATTCTATTGGTTAAGCAAAAATCTCTGTCCTAGTGACCATCCTCAAGTTCTTCATTGATTCTAGTAATATCTTTGGCCACCATTTGAATGGGTCTTTCAGATGGGTCCATTAAGCGGCCTGGCACACTGTCAGGTTTCGGTACTGTGGACCCGCTGAATGAATGAATGAATTTGTACTTGTAAAGCGCACTGTTACCCTGGGGCTTCCTGGCGCTGTACGCATACCGCTGTGGAACCCTTCCTGGCTTTTCCCTGTGAAATGTCCACTCCTGGGCACCCCCAAGGTGAAGCCAGGCATCCCAGCGCTGGTGGGGCCGTTGTGGAGATTAAGCAAGCTATTGCCCAGAGTTGCAGAGTGGGACTCATGATTAGAATAGGCACCGAGGCAAGAATTATCAGGTCCGAGGAAGTTGAGCCCAAGACCCGCTGAGGCGGGAATTGAACCCTGGTCCCGGGCCAGATCTCTGCATCAGGGTCTGCCGCTCTAACCATTGAGCCACACTTCTCCACCTGAAAGCCCCTGCCTTCTTCATTGATGAACAAGATAGAACATATCACCAGACACAGAAAACAGGCCAGAAACAGGGAAGGGAGTGATAAAGAGAAGTCCCAGACTGGAGCTCATGCTCCACGTTTCGTTTGTTTCAAAGGATGGTGCCGCGCTGTCTGGATTTTACTGTAATAGGTAACACTCACAGGCAAGACTCAATGAAGACATGGGACAAGATAACGCACAGCCAATAATACAGAACACTACCTGAAACCCAGGGAACCATAGAGGGAAAACAACTGTGAAGAGATGCAAATGCTGTAGGTAATGGAGATTTATCAGTGGCCAACTTGTGTATCCGGGACAGGCATACCTCGCTTACCCTTTGGCATTGGAGTGGCCTATGTCCCTAAGAATGTTAATGGGATGTGACCTTTGAGAGCAACTCAACACTTCTCATTCTCTGCCAGTAAGCAGTATCTCTTCCTCTTACAGTGTGCAGAACAATAGAGTGTAGTGTCCAGTGTGCAGTGTGGGATGGAGGTTCCTCTACTCTTGCGGCATGCAGTTCTGTCACCACTGGCCTTTCTTTCCCATAACCCCCACACTGTTCCCACTCCAATATAATGCATTCTTCTATCACCTGTATTTCTCATAATAAACAGCCAACATGCGTTGTAGTTATAGTGGTCATTGTTGGCCGCAGTTTTATTACGAATACATGCATATACTTTGGTCATAATTTTATGACCCCAGGTCATAAATCATCATTTGCGAAGTGTCATCATTTGGTTATCATAAATCATATACTTTGCTTGTCATAACACATTGCTTGTCATAAATCATTTGTACATCATAAATTCATAAATCGCACCAACAGCTCATTGGTCAGATCTTTTGCAGGTTTCTCCCCTTTCTTGTCACTTCTGGGTCATAACATTGTTCTCTTGGTTTCCACACTCTTTGCGTGTGGGGGGTAGCTTCTCCCCCGGAGTTAGGCCCCAATTCAATACCTTGTTAGTCTCATTTGTGCCCTGCCGTCCGGCGGGGTCTGGGCTGCGAGTGCCGTCTCCGTTTGCTACCCCTTTTTTGTCAGGCCTACTCACCCTGCCGTGAGGCATCCCTAAGTGAGTGGCCCTACTCCTATACACTGCCCTGTCGGTGTGTCTCCATAGCCAACCATCGTACCCTTACTTATCCGCTTGCCTGTTGTCCAGCACTGCGACACTGCTGTTCCTTAAGTGAGAGTGGGTGGGTCAAAAATCCTTGGTGCGCCGCTCTCCCCGATCCACGATGATAGGAGCTGCACAGGGGGAGCGGTGACTTATAACCCCCCCTCCGCTTTCCCGCCTCATCCGGCGGTGTCCCCCCATTGGGGGGGTTTATACCTTGCCCGGCCCCCCCATTGAACGGGGGTGGTATGGCGCCTCTCTGGCGCTCTCGGGTGCAAAGGGCTACCCTTGTTCAGCTTCTGGGTGCTTTGGGGCACCCAGAACCGGATCCTTCCGGTGGCTCGGCGTTGGTTATGGCGCCGGCCCTCGAGGACCCCTTTGGGGGCGGCCTCTGTGATAACCCCCACACTGTGCCCACTCCAGTATATCATGCATTCTTCTATCACCTGTATTTCTCATAATAAACAGCCAACATGCGTTGTAGTTATAGTGGTCATTGTTGGCCGCAGTTTTATTACGAATACATGCATATACTTTGATCATAATTTTAAGGCCCGTGGTCATAAATCATCATTTGCGAACTGTCATAATTTGGTTATCATAAATCATATACTTTGCTTGTCATAACACATTGCTTGTCATAAATCATTTGTACATCATAAATTCGTAAATCGCACCGACAGCTCATTGGTCAGATCTTTTACAGGCTTCTCTCCTTTCTTGTAATTTCTGGGTCATAACATTGTTCTGTTGGTTTCCACACTCTTTGCGTGTGGGGGCTAGCTTCTCCCCCGGAGTTAGGCCCCAATTCGCTACCTTGTTAGTCTCATTTGTGCCCTGCCGTCCGGCGGGGTCTGGGCTGCGAGTGCCGTCTCCGTTTGCTACAACCCTTTTTGTCAGGCCTACTCACCCTGCCGTGAGGCATCCCAAAGTGAGTGGCCCTACTCCCACACACCGCCCTTTTGGTGTGTCTCCATAACCAACCATTGTACCCTTACTTATCCGCCACGCTGTCAGGGAGGCTAACATCTTCCTGCGGCTCCCCCTCGTGCTATCCTCTCTTTTGTTCTCCTTTTTTTTTTACTTGAAGCCTGCCAGAGCCTTTGCGCCCCAGAGGTTATCCCAGAACACACGCATCCCATCTTCAGATAGGTGAACCCCATCTCGCCCATAGAGCTCTGGGCGGCCTGGGTGGATGAGGCCGTGCCTGATGCTCTCCAAGCCGTTGGTTTTGAAGAACTTTTTAACTGCGATGTTCAGCTTTCTCCTAGAGTTTTCGACTGCCTTGTGAGATTCGGCCCCTGCCAAACCATTCTACTTATCAACTCTGACCAAATGATGGACATATTACCAAATCACCTTGCTGCCTCTGTTAAATCCGTCTGGATGGCCCGGAGGAGTGCCCTCCTCCCCATTTGCGCTAGGTCGTTACTCCCAAGGTGGATTATCAAGATGTCTGGGTTCCACGCTGTGTCCGCCTGCAGGTCTCTGAGGGCCACTGGCAGCTGGTTCCATCTCATCCCCGGACGTCCCAGCCATCGGACGCACGTGTTGGCTGGTCTTCCCGTCTGCCTGTGACCCCCCCGCTGCCACCAAGACTGCATCCTGGATACGAACGAGTGACCCACCACCCAGACCAGGCGGGGATGCCCTCCTGCTGAAGCAATAATCACAAATGTCAGCTGGCCTCTTGCACCGGAGGCTGCGCCCCCCCCATCCAGAAACCCCCATGTCTTTTGCCAAGCGTTTCTACAGTAGTTGGGGTCTCACGTATGTCCTGTATGCCCGGGACCGCCATCTGCCGACTGCTTGTATCCCTGCCTCGGTCATCCCGTGTTGAGCTGCTGATGTTGCTGCGCCAATCCTAAATGAGTGGGAGCCAAATGCTGCAGGGGGGAGCCCTGCTCTGGCGAGTGCCTGGCGCATCACTGCTGTGAACTGAAATTTACTTTGGAGGCTCCCATCTTCATGCTTAAAGAGTGGGCCCTCCCCTGCTGGTCGCACCGCCCTGTAAGTTAGGAGGCAGCAGACTGCGCAGTATCTATGGTCCTTGATGCACTTCAACCGCACTACCGCCCCTTTGCCAACCTGATCCGGTTTTGACTGCCTGAGGAGTATCTCCACCTCCTCAAAGCCGGGTTTGACATCGGTCATCTGCAGGCACCGCCCCCCTTGCCCAGCCTTCCTGAGGGCCACTATCTCACTGAGGCGGAATACCCCAAAGAACGCGGTTGTGAAGGCCACCTTGAAAAGGTGTAGCTCGAAGGTGTCCCTAGATATTGACCCTAGTGTGTCCATGAGCAGGCCCAATCTTGTGAAGTCTATGGGTCCCCTGTTGTCCGCTTTTACGCCCTCTGACCATTTCCAACCTCTCATCGCTGCTTTGATGTAGTGAGAGGCCGTGGGGTCTTGGCCAGTGCAGATTTTTGTGAAGTGAGCAACGGCGGACAGATGGGCCTGCACCCACGATCGACCTATTGCTGGTGAATGCCCACTGGATGAACTGCTCGACTGCCCTCCTTGTCTTGCCCATATCTCCCAGTGTCTGGATTCCTCCTACTTGCATCACTGTCCCTACGTATGTTTTGTAGCGCTTGGCCGCTTCCGGGGTGAGGGCTTGGTTCACTAACACCGACAAGTCGATCCCGCCAGGCCCCATAACTGATCTGGAAAGGGGGTCATGAACTGCTCCGCTCCTGGAGCCAATTCCCTGAATCTGTTCATCTGTGCTCATGAAAGGGCATCCGCCACTGCGTTCTCCACCCCTGGGACATGACGTGCCTTCAGATCTATGTTCTCTTCCAACTGCAATTTAACCAATTGACGCATTAGTCTTAGCGTATCTGGGCACCTGGCTGAACCTCTGTTGATTGCCTGTACTACCCCTTTGTTGTCTGTCCAAAGCGTCAGCTTCATGTTCCTCAATGCCCGTATCCAGACAGTCAGGGCCACTACAATGGAGAATGGCTTCAAAAATGTAATGTTGTTGGTGATGCCCTGTCTGTGCCAACTGTTTGGCCATTGGCCCGCACACCACTTGTCGCCCAGGATGGCCCCGAAACCTGAGCTACCTGCTGCATCTGTGAATAGGGCTATCTGCTTGGCTGTCACTCAACCTTCTCGCCATATCAGGACACCATTAAAATCTGACAGGAATGTGTCCCACATGATAAGGTCCCGCTTGACACCTGCTCCTAGCCTGACGTGGTTGTGTTTGAGAGTGAGCCCCGGTGTTAGCTGTGTGAGGCACCTGGCAAAAACCCTGCCCGCGGGGATGACCTTGGCTGCGAAATTGAGTTTGCCAATCAAACGCTGGAGCTCGCGGAGGGTTGCATTTTCACGGCCGCAAAAATCCACGATGATAGGAGCTGCACAGGGTGAGCGGCGACTTATAACCCCCCTCTGCCTTCCCGCCTCATCCGGCGGTGTCCCCCTATTGGGGGGCTCATACCTCGCCCAGCCCCCCATTGGAAGGGGGGTATGGTGCCTCTCTGGCGCTCTCGGGTGCGAAGGGCTACCCTTGTTCTGCTTCTGGGTGCTTTGGGGCACCCAGAACCAGATCCTTCCGGTGGCTCGGCGTTGGTTATTGCGCCGGCCCTCGAGGCACAATTTGGGGGCGGCCTCTGCGATGCAGTGTGTAGCTCAAGCACTGACATATTTCCTTGCTTTGCAGTGTGTAACGCCGGGGTGGGGCTAATGGGCCCCCTGGAGTGCCATTCCTACCAGACCATGAAGATGATCTTTGATGTGAATCTGTTTGGAACCATCAGCACCATCCAGGCTTTCTTACCGGGGATGAAGAGCAGGCAGTGTGGGAAGATTATCGTCTCCAGCAGTGTAGGAGGCCTGCAAGGTAATGTAGTTCTAAAGGTGTGAGCAGTAATTTTGCAGGGTTTAAATGCTGTCGTAGATTTAGAGTGTTGCTGGTACAGAGTTATGTTTCTGTATTTTTGTAGTTATAGTGTTGTTAATCTGCCATTGTATGATAGAGTTTTATTGGTGTAGATTGCAATGTAATGGCCTGATTCACAAAGGTATCTTACGCTTTTGTGTAAGTCCACTATTTTTTTGGTATTCACAAACTACAAGTAAAATTTTACTAAAAGATAGGACATGCCTCTCTTTTTACTTGTGGAGCCTTCACCACGAGTGCAGTCTCTGAAGTCTTGAAATTACTATTGGTAAAATTAAACTCGTAGTTTGTGAACACCAAAACAATAGAAATAGTAATTGTAAGTTTACCTTTGTGAATCAAGATGTACGATTTTAGCTTTGTAGTTAGTATGGTGTTCCCAGTGCCATTAAGTTATTTGAATTATAGTGTTGCACAACTAACACCATTCTTTTCGTTGTGGTGTTGTGTTCATCACGTTTATGGGGCTATGACTTCTTTTTGCTGCACACAATGAAGAATGTAAGTGCACCAGGCCTGGAGCTGTTTCATCTGAACAAGTTAATACTACACCACATACAAGGTGGAAGGAGCAACGTGCATGTATTAAAAAAACTTTGGTTTCTATTGGCAAGAAAGTTTTCAAGAACTGATTGCTGACATAGCACCTAACAATAAGGTGTGCGTGAGGCCAAACCTAGAAGTAGCCTTTTTTTAAATTTTGGGACTATTAGTCGAAAAGGTTCACAATTTAATGTGAACTCCTGCTGGCACAGGTAGGCCTGGATCTGCACTCAAAATTATACTGTCATTTAAACAATCAGAAGAGGAGCTCATGGCTATAAATTCACATGGACTGGCTGGAGTAGATGTGAAAGATAGAACAAGCCAACCAGGGCTAAAGTTTCAAGGTTGTAATGAACTTAGTAGCATATGGATGCATCTCATCTAATAAATATGGCTTAGCTTTGGAGGTCCAGAGATGCGGCCTTAACTCTGGTGGAATTGTCATAAAGTCTGCCAGGATCAGAATTCTGTTAATACTTTACACAAGAGAGAGTCAAATAACAGCTGACCTGGCAATGGCTGCCTTAGCAGCCTCCTTGCGAGGAAAAAGCCCACAATAACACATAGGTTTGCTAAAGACCTGAAAGATTTAGCTGTCTCCAAGTAAAACCCATATCCTGCAAGGTAATGTAGTAATAGTGTTGGGTTGAATAATTTTGTAAGTGATTTAGGGCCTGATTATGAGTTTGGCGTATTTGGAATGCCAAAAACAGTTCCTGTACGGCATGGACTGAGAAGTCCATGCAGTGCAGGAACTGGAGTGCATGAACCCAGGGGGGCACATCTTGTGCCGCCCTGCATGCACCCCAGGGTGCAGAGACACAAGGGGGCCCTTTCTGTTTACACTTCACCAGGGTTTTCATGGAAGAGGAACCGCCATGAAAACCATGGCGGAGCGGAAACTCCTAATATGCTTGGCGGGACTGCAGTGGTCCCACCAAGCATATTGATGCTTCCTGACCACTGCAACACCGCTAGGGAATGGCAGTTCCATAGCGGCTGTGTTGGGGCAATGGCAGTCCAACTGCCCTAATCATAATAGGGTGCACGGGAGACCACCGCCGCCGCGCCCAATGAGTCTGACGGTCCGTGGACTGCCAGACTCGTAATTGAGCCCTTAGTGTTGTTATTGTGTGGAGTTATAATGTTTCTGTATAGAGCCCAACCATCAAGAGTATTCAAGGTCTCCATAAATGCAAGACCATGAGAGATTGGTTGAAATATAAGCCAAGTAGTCACGTGAGATGAAACTTTGTCAGTATGTTATAAATCAGCATGACTCTCTAACTTTTGTTAGAGATACTTGCACGGGTGACCCCCGTGGGACATTAGGTTACCATACAGTGTGAGTTACACGTATTGGTCCAATACTTTGCACGCTATACCACCATCTAGATTCTAAGTGGATAGCTGGGTTTCCTACTAGAGATGGAGGATACCCCGGGACTCAGCTTCAATGAAGAAGCCATAGCTGACATTTTAAGAACAGCCCCCTCCCTTCTCGGGGCAGGGGGTGCTGTGGCCTCAGGATCTCAGTCCGAAGACTGGACGTCAATTACGGCGCTGAAGAGAGAATGGTTGAAAGTTACTCTGCATGGAGCTCTCATGACAGAGTATTTACGAGCGAATATAGCACCCCATGGCCTTATTGTCAACATCTTGCCCAGAATTTTTCTGGAAGATGGGCCTTTCAAAAAAGATTGGTGCCAAGTATCCTGGAAATGCACCAAAGATCTACTGGTCCTAATTATCAACACCGCCAAGAGGCTGGCGGATGCACTTCTCACCAGAATTCAGGTAGCTGAAGCTGCATTAAAATCCTCCATCCCAAAAACGGCCTTTACCTCCAAGCTAACTGAAATAAATAACGAGATCGCTGAAAACAGGGAGTACCTCCTCAAACAGAAGGTTACCAAACTGCAGAAAGATGTAGCTAAGTTTGACAAGGAGAAAGTTTATCCTTACTTGAAGGATGACTACGCTGCTCCGAGGAGTAGTTACTCCTCTGATGAAAGTTCTGATAACAGCAGGAGGGGATCCTCGAACAGCGATTCGAGCACTGGCAGCGGGGGTAACCACAATCAACGCAGACCTAACTACCAGCCTTACCCCAACTATATCAATGGTCCGGCCTTTCAAGGACCTGTTCCACCACTGTGGCAATACCCGATGTATCCTCAGGGCCCACCGCAATACTTCCCTATGAGTAACCCCCTTTTTTAGGCAGAGGTTGGGGCAAAGGAAGAGGGCGAAGAAGAGGAGCACAGAAGGGAGTCCAATGGCAAGGCCAAACCCCACACTCAGTAGAGACCAGGAGTGTGACCAGGGGAAAAAGGGCCTAGTAGTTAATCTCTCTAATAGGAACCTGACCAGCACGGAAATGTCAGTCCTGGAGAAAGGCCTGGGATTTGTCCCGACCCCCCAATTTGATAAATTTAGTGAGATGTGTGAAGTACAGGAATTCTTCAGGAAAGTGCGCCTTAAGGCCTTCTTTCAAGACAGGGCCTCGCCTGAGTGCGGTGACTCTGGTCTTCGTAACCCTTCCACATTTACACCACACAATAATATGGTTCCTCCTGAGATCTTGACTTTTGAGAGGGCGGTACTCAAAGAGTTATCCGGCTCCACGAGGACGAACTCATTCCACAACTTCTCTAACGATGAAAGGAATGCTGCCACCACATTGGCTACTGATACCAGCATCACCATCAAGCAGGCCGACAAGGGCGGGGCAACTGTCATTCAGTCTACTACAGACTATGACAGGGAATGTAGACGCCAGCTTGGGAATACTCGACATTACACACCCTTGGCGATAGATCCCACACCTAGACTCACATCAGAGATAACGACAATGGTCCTTGAGGCTGAAAACAATGGCTGGATCACAAAGAAGGAGGCGGACTTCCTTATAATAAAGGATCCTAAGACACCATACTTCTATACCCTCCCCAAGATCCACAAAAATACGACACCTGTCCCAGGGAGGCCGATAGTGTCAGGGATTGGGTCTTTGCTGGAACCATTATCCAGGTTTTGCGACCATTTCCTCCAGCCCTTGGTGAGAAAAATACCATCATTTGTGCAGGACACAACAGACGTACTACGTATTATCGACAACACTGATAGCCTTAACGAGGTTAACCTTCTAGTGACACTTGACGTGGAAGCGCTATACACTAACATTCCACAACGAGCAACCCTGGATGCCATTGAGGTCAGTCTGCTGAAGGAAGAATGGGATTCACCAACTCCGGTCTCCTTTATAATGGGGTGCGCCTCTCTAGCACTAACGGAAAACTTTTTGAATATGAAACACAACTATTTCATCAATCCCAGGGTACTTCCATGGGGAGTACCTTCGCCCCAAGTGTGGCCTGCCTGTACATGGCAACTTTTGAAGAGGAAGTCATCATGAACCCAAATAACCCATATAGAAACAACTCGACACTATGAAAAAGATTCATAGATGACATCCTCATTTTTTGGAGGGGAGACATGGCAACGTGTGAGGCGTTCTGCCAATGGATCAACACTCAGAATGTGTTTCTTAAATTCACACACACCGTATCAGATACGAGTATCCCCTTCCTTGATTTAAGGATAAGACTTACTAATGAGGGACTGAGTACGACCCTGTACAGAAAAGACACAGACAGGAATAGTCTCCTTCTATATGGGAGTCACCATCCGATGGCTCTCAGGAATAACCTACCGTTTGGCCAGTTCCTCCGCATCAGGAGGAACTGTAGTACCTTGACTGATTACAAGACAGAGGCCCAACTCCTGCAACAGAACCTTAGGGAGAGGGGATACCCGGCACGTCAGGTCAGGAACTCCTACAAGAGGGCCATGAACAACCCACGGGAATCTTTACTCCATGGTACTATTAGAGAGCAGACTGAAGTCTTAACGTGCGTCACATCGTTCACATCCCATTCCACACTAATCAAGAGGATTATTAACAAACACTGGGGAATAGTGAACACAGGAGATCTGAACCTCCCGAGACCCAGGTTTGCTTACAAACGCACACAAAATCTCAAAGACATCTTAATACACACTAGACCCAAGGCTAAGGAACCAATGACCCAGAGGACTTTATGGGACCTCCCGCCTGTAACAGGGCATTATCCCTGTGGCACGTGCTCAGTGTGTGAACAAACTAGATCTGTTAAAGAGATCGCACTGACTGACACATTCACATGGAGGCTGAAGCGGCATACCAACTGTAATACATCTAAGTGCATATATATGTTGATTTGTCCCTGTGACAAGAAATATATAGGAATGACGATGAGGGCTGTTAAGGTACGCATCACTGAACACAAAAGCAATGTTAGGTGCATGAAAGTAACCACCAAATTGTACACACACTGCAAAGAGCTTAACCACTCAGCAGAATCCCTCCAGTGGGTGGTCCTTGAGGCACACCCCAAGATCACACAAAAGGCCCTTTTCAAAATAGAACAGAGATGGGTGCACCGTCTCTCTACCAACTCATATGGTCTCAATGATGACATTCCCTGGGCCACTTTGGCGAGGAGATAGGTGCAGCTCTACTCTTCACAGGATCCCCTGGAATTGTCAAGGGCCTCTACCAGTGGACTACTAGATGGGTGCATACACGATACATGACAGCTGTAACACACGAGCTTCCCATATTAGTTTTATTTAATTTTTACAACTGGATGGGTGTTTACTCGAAACATGACAGCTTTAACACACGAGTTCCCCATATTCACTTGATTTTATTTACTTCTTACTGTATGCTCACAATGACCTGGTAGTACACGGTTAACAACTAGTGTATAGACCTATGATTGCATACTTTCTCTTTTTCTCACTCCAAGATGGCCGCTGCATTTTCGGGGCCGGTACACTCGAGGTAGTGGAGACACCCATTGCACCACGTGATTACGCAGCGTTACGCCGAATCACAATCCACCCCCCTTTGTGACGGGCCGCGGGAAGCTAGGAATGCCTATAAATCACCACTTTGATGGGAGTACGGGCATGATCCGGCATTTGCGGCTCGACGCGCGGGAGGTTTACCGGCGCACGTCCAGCGTGGACAGGTGAGCGAGGGTGCCGCTTTGGGGGTGATCGCACTTTTATCTACATGGGCGTACGGACCGAGTGGGTCCACTACGGTAGGGGGACTGGGACGTTCTGTTTATACCAATCCTCCTGCCGCGGCCACATGTGTGTGACTCACTGCCTTTGTGGCTCCCGGGTCGCACTTGCGGCGAATGGCAGGGAGGGCTGCCTTTCTCCCTCCTTTCGGGGTTGCAGGGAATCCAGTCCTCAATGTCACTGACCGTTAACGCTTCATGGGAGGTGGCCGCTACGTATGGCCGCAGTGACAGGGGAGTGGTGGGCAGTGTACTCTCAGCTCCTCCCCCATACTTGGACACCAGTTTCAGCCGTGTTCCATCTCTTAGCTGGACTTGTCAGCCAGTGTTTAACCCTTGATTGTTTACCTTGCCTCCAAACTCTGCAGGACACCACGATATTGGTGTCTGGAGCCAATAATACCGAATGGAGTGAGTTTTACCCTCCAGTTAGGTGAGTCATCTTCTTTGACCACCCCCCCTTTTTTACTTTGACCTTATTTTCTCACCAGTCTCTTTTCTAGCCGTGATTGTAAGTCCAGTCCCCCCAACCCCCTTTTCTCCCTTTTATTAATTCTTTTTACTATGCCTTTACCTAGGGGCCAGACTTTAATCTTAGTTTGCTCACTAGATGGACAACTGTCTTGAGAAATGTCGGGGTGGTTTGGCCTGTTTACAAGATGGAAGTATTTAGTGACTACATACTGCTTTTTTGTTATTTCCCTTGTGTAGGTTACCACTATGATTGGCGGGACCTTGCGCTCGCACCCATGAAGTGTGGTAGGTAGGAGTTTCCTTCCCATCACCACGTGTAGATAGCATTAATAATAGGTCCTGATGAAATGCAATGGATCAATAGTGACCAAAATGCATGAAACATGTCGACCACACTGTGAGAGATGAGCTAGCTCCACTGGACCATAGAGCCAGAGAGCGGCCACTCTGTTTTTTAATAAGGTGGATAACCACCTCAATAATAAAAAGGAATTTTCATTTGGATTATCCAACCTTTTTTAAATCACCCACCCACATCACATCTACACTATATATATTTTTCTAGGGCCCTCACACCCATGCACCATACGGCTGGAACAAAAGATCTCCGTGAAAGAGCCCCTTTACGGGTGCCCGTTGGGTATTGCAGCGCCGACCCGACGAGGAGCAAGTCCAGATGATGAAGCATGACACCTAGCTTGCTGGGTGTGTGAGGACTCTAGTTCCGACTAGGGGAATTCCCCTCTCATGACGTTGTCCGCCCTGGGGAACAGCATACTCTTTTTGTAATGTTATAAATCAGCATGAAGCACTATATAGTGCTAAAATATAGTCCCCATTATCACTATAGAAGATTGTATAAGGATCACTGACTGATAATACCTGCAGTTCACTTATTTTCATGGTCAAGGAGATGACAACTCAAAAGGTTAATTAACCCCTTCTGTGCTCATGATGGAATGGTTTCGTCATGAGCACAAGTGCAAGTGTGCTCATGACGGAACTATTCCGTCATGAGCACACTTGCACGAAATCCCTGTGCTGTAAACAGCAGAGGGATTTCCTATTTTTCTTTTTTGCCTTTGGGAGGTGGGGAAGAGCTTCCCCAACATCCTGAGGCACATTTTTTGTTTTCCTTGTAATGACTATCACGTGCATGGCGCTCTGACACCCAGGGGAGTCCAGGGAGGTGTGGCTTGCGTGGATCCCCCCAACATTTTTGTACCCAGAATCCCCTGCAAACCTCAAATGTAGCAGAATCTTTTTCCCTCAAATTTCTGTGTGGGAAAGATGTGGGATCACCAGGCTGACACAAATTTCCTACCACCCAGCGTTCCCCCAGGTCGCCCGATCAAAATGGTACCTCACTCATGTGGGTGGGCCAAGTACCCGCGACAGGCAAGGGCCCAAAACTTATTGTGGAGACATCAAAATTACCTATCACAAAACGACCTGGATTTGCAAGGGGGGGCACCTGGGTTTTTGCCCCGGGCTCGGCCGCCATCTAGGGAAACCTACCAAACCCACACATTTCTGAAAACTAGACATGCTGGGGAGCCCAGGGAGGTATGGATTGTGTGGATCCCCCAACGTTTCCCTACCCAGAATCCCCTGCAAACCTCAAATTTAGCTGAAAAAAGCACTTTTTCCACACATTTTTCTGTGGGATCAACGTGCAGGCACAAATGTCCTACCACCCAGCGTTCCCCTTGTTCTCCCGAGTAAGATACCTGGCTAATTTCTGGGTCCCCTCCAGGGGAATCCACAAACCCTGGGTACCTTTAAAATCCCCATGATGTTGGAAGAAAAGGGCGCAAATTTGGCATGGATACCTTATGTGGACAAAAAGTTACAGGGGCCTAAGCGCGAACTACCCCAAATAGCCAAAAAAAGGCTTAGCACAGGGGGAGAAAAGGCCTAGCAGCGAAAGGGTTAAAGTGGACACAAATCACAGCATGCACAAGCTCAAAGAGGAGTGGCACTCTAGATGTCAACCCAAGTGGGGTATTTTGACAAAATATCGATTTAGAAATATCAAGCTACAGAAATATTGAGTTTTAAATATCGTGACACGTAATATCATGATGCAGAAATATAGTTGACAAGAAAATAGATTTTTTAGATAAGTGATATTGTTTTCAAGAATATTTGTGTTGTTTATATCGTTTTCAATAATATAGTTGTAAAAAATATTGATTTTGAAATTTTCTGTATGTGCTTTAGTTCATATGTTAAATATTGTTTGTATAATTGTTGACAATATTTTTGAATATAGTTTGTAATTTTAAGCAATTTATAATTATAATGTAATTGTTAAAATCAATTTATAGTGTTGTAGCAGGTTGTGAGGTTTGTAGGGGTACAGGGTGGGAAGTTAATTAATTAATACTTTATTAATAATTAATTATTAATTTTATATTAATTATTTACTTTAATGTTAATTATGTAAATAATGTAATTATTATATTTGTAAGTTATATTCTAGGTGCAGGTTGTTGGGTTGTAGAGGTATAGGGTGGGAAGTTTATTAAGTAATAATTGATTAATAGTTAATTATTAATTATTTAATTGATTGTTAATTACGTAAACTGTGCAATTATTATATTTTTACATTATATTTTAGGTGCAGGTTGTTGTGTTAAATAATTTAACTGATTAATAATTGCGTAAATTGTTTAATAATTATATTGTTATGATATATAATAAGTGCGGGCTGTTGTGTTTGTAGGGGCACAGGGTGGGAAGTTATTTAAGTAATAATTAATTAATAATTAATTTATTAATACTTATTTAATTGATTATTAAATATGTTAATTGTGTTATACTTCTATATTTTAGTAATATTTTAAGTATACGCTGCTTGGTTTGTGGGAGTATAGTGTGGGAATTTTACTAAATAATACATTAATTAAAAAACATTTCAAAGTTAATGACTACATTTTTTAATAATCATGTAATTGGTTTAATTGCTTTTTAATTTTACAGATATAATTTTTATATTAAGAGTTTATATTTCTGGTCAACTAATAATGTTATTAACATATGTTATGTGTTTGAAGTGAAGTATTTTCCCTACTGCTGCACAGACTGGAGTGGAAATTGTACATATTGCCCCTCTCAAGTCCAACACTTTCCCTACTGTTGCACAGACTGGAGTTGGAATAGTAAATTGTACCTCTCCGAAGTCCAATGTTTTCCCTACTGCTGCACAGACTGGAGTGGGAACAGTCAATTTAGCCCATCTAAGGTCCAACGCTTTCCTTACTGTTGCACAGACTGGAGTGGGAATAGTAAATTTAACCCCTCCGAAGTCCAACGTTTTCTCTGATGTTACACAGATTGGAATGGAAATAGTAAGTTTTACCCCTCCAAAGTTTAACGCTTTTTCTACTGTTGCACAGACTGGAATGGGAATAGTAAATTTTACTCTTTCAAAGTCCAATGTTTTCCCGACTGTTGCACACAAAGGAGTGGGAATAGAGTATGTTTTATTTTCTGATTTAAATACTTATTTTTAAAATTGTTGAAATATGTACATTAGTATTAGTTGTTTGTTTATTTTATAATATTTGTTTATATATAGGTATTGTTTTTAATTTTTGTAATATTGTTTTTTAAACTTTATATTTTTTTATATTTAATTAATTTGGTCATTTAGTTTAATGTTTTGTGCTTATGTTTTCATATTTTTTATATTTATTTAAATATATGAATATCTATCTGAACAAGGCTTTCGAGCTGAAACACGTAGACGTTGTCTGCCTTTGCTTTATGATAAATTAAAAGAATTTTGTTTCCACGGAGTGCCGTCTCCTCGTTTATTCTGTTGGAGCTGTTTTGCATATATATATATATATATATACGCGCTCTCAGGAAATGGCGTTTCGACAGACTCGCTGTCTTGATCAAGACAGCGAGTCTGTCGAAACGCGTAACCACTATGCAATAAACTCTGCAACTGGCATTTCCTGAGAGCGCGTACATTCCTTTTCTCTGTGTGGCATATTTCGTTGGCTGGCTCCGCCGACATCACGCGCCACCTATCTCAGGCCAAGGATCTTGGCAGGAGCATTTCGTGTGTGCAATATATATATTAGGCCTGGGCGGTAAATTCCGTTCCGCTTGCGGAATTTGCGGAATTTGGGTAATTTCGCATTCCGCGGAGAACGCGGAATTACCCAAAATTCCGCGATCCGCGGCTTCGCGGAATTTTTTGCTTGTTCGTGCTTTCAAAATGCGTGTTCGCGAGATATTTCTCCCCGAGCACGCAAACAGCGTTCGCGAACAGGGAAAAAGCATCGCGAACGGGCGGAACAAGCAATTCCGCGTGTTCGTGGAACTTTTGCGTGCTCGCGGAGATCTTTTACCGTTTTGTGGAGCTTTGCGTAGCGCGACTACGCAAATTCCGCCCACACCTAATATATATATATATATATATATATATATATTCACTGAAAAAACAATAGGTTTCAGATACGTTATAGTTAGAAATTAGCATTTAAAAAACCTTAGAAATTCACTGAAAAAACCATAGGTTTCAGGGACGTTATAGGTAGCAGGACATTTCACTCTTACAAAACCATAGAAATTCTACCGTTATAGTTAGTTCAGCTAACTATAACTCGCGCACCCGCAATGCACTGCTCATGACGTCACATATTACATCATTCATGACATGGTCAGTGACATCACTGATGACATCACTGATGACATCTCAAATGACATCACTGATGACATCACTGATGACATCATCCAGTGACTGTGTGTTTCTGTAAAGTTTAAATATGTTTTATATATATTCCAAGGTGTATTGAAGAATGAGTGGGTGTATAAGTGTCTGGATGGAGGATTTAGTAGGTGCGTGACTGACTGTAAAAGTGAGTGATTAAATGTGTCTTACTGAATGCATGGGTTAGTGACTAAACTGTGTGAATGTCTGTATCAGTCTGTCTGTTGTTGTGCAAGCTGCTGCATGGGTTGGTCAGTAGCTACATGAGTGTCTATATAGGTTATTGATTGGTTGTCTGAGTATTTTTTTGGGAGATTGAGTGTGTGTGTGTGTGGGTGGGTGGGTGGGTGGGAGGTGTGTGACTGTGCATAGATGTGTGAGTGGTTGATTCACTGGGTGTATGGGTTCAAGAGTGCATGTGGAAACAGCTGTATGGGTGCGTAAGTGTGTGTGTATGGGTGTGTTGGTGAGTGAATGGATGTCTCAGTGGTATATGTCCAAGTAACTACATATGTAAAAGGCAGTGTATGTGAGAGTTGCAGTATATAAATGACTCTACATGATAGTCAGTGATTGTGAGACTAGCTGTATGGATGAGTGTGTACTTGTATCACTGATTATATAAGAGAGAAAGTATGCGTTAGTATCTGTATGAATAAGTGAGGTGGTGTGTGTATAATTGTATAGGTGAGTAAATGAGAGTGTGATTGATTCTTAGCATGACTGACTAGGTGTGTGAGTAACTGCATGGATGAGTGGCGGTGTGTGAGTGTCTGTATAGGTGTATGAATGCATAGGATAGTGTTGTATTGATGAGTGACTGCATGTATGAGTGATTGTATGGATGAATGAGTGGATGTGTGTGTAGACCTAGGAATCAGTGAGTGCGTATGTAGTAACTGGTATTGGTGTGTCAATGATTTAGTCTGTATTTTACAGTGGGTGTATCAAAGGTTATATTAGAGTGTGAGGAGGTGCATCAGATTTTCACGTGGATGATGTCATCAGTGATGTCATCAGTGATGTCACTGACCATGTCATGAATGATGTAATATGTGACGTCATGAGCAGTGCATTGCGGGTGCGCGAGTTATAGTTAGCTGAACTAACTATAACAGTGGAATTTCTATGGTTTTGTAAGAGTGAAATGTCCAGCTAACTATAACGTCCCTGAAACCTATGGTTTTTCAGTGAATTTCTAAGGTTTTTAAATGCTAATTTCTAACTATAACGTACCTGAAACCTATGGTTTTTTCTGTGAATTTCAATGGTTTTTTAAATGCTTATTTCTAACTATGACATCCCTATTAAGTCCCCTTGAATCCTGAAGGTCCCTGGTGGCCAAGTAGCCCACCGGGTACATCCAGTAAGCGCCATAGACCTGCATTTCAGAGAGGTGTTCTGAGGCCACGCCCCTTTTTACACCACGCTGCAAACGCGGCTTCTGGCGCACTGCTGCTCAGAGGATGAAGTCCACTTGTGTCTTGAGGTCCTCAGGACACAAGAGGACCTCATCGCCCCACCAGCAGTACACCAGAAGCCGCGTTTGCAGAGTGGTGTAAAAAGGGGCGTGGCCTCGGAGCACCTCTCTGCAACGCAGCCCTGTGGCGTTTACAAGAAGTGCCTGGTGGACTAGTTGGCCCCCAGGGACCCTCAGGATTGAAGGGGAATTAATCCCCCAACTTAAAATGCACCACAGGGTGCATTTGCACTGTGGTGCAGGGAGGGGGGCGGGGCCTGATGTGACAAGTGTGCAAACGCGCCCTGTGGCGCGTTTTAAGTTGGGTGATTAAGTCTCCTTGAATCCTGAGGGTCCCTGTGCGCCAACTAGCCCACTAGCTACCTCCAGTAAGCGCCACAGGGCTGCATTGCAGAGAGGTGGTCCGAGGCCATGCCCCCTTTTACACCTCTCTGCAACGCAGCTGTGTGGCGCTTACTGGAGGTACCTGGTGGGCTAGTTGGACCCCAGGGACCCTCAGGATTCAAGGGGACTTAATCCCCAACTTACAACGCACCACAGGGCGCGTTTGCACACTTGTACATCAGGCCCCGCCCTCCCTTCACCAATGTGCAAACGCACCCCTGGCGCGTTTTAAGTTGGGAATTAATTCCCCTTCAATGCTGAGGGTCCCTGGGGGCCAACTAGCCCACCAGGTACCTCCAGTAAGCGCCACAGAGCTGCGTTGCAGAGTGGTGTAAAAAGGGGCGTGGCCTTGGACCACCTCTCTGCAACGCAGCTCCCTGGCGCATACTGAAGGTACCTGGTGGGCTACTTGGCCTCCAGGGACCCTCAGTATTCAAGGGGAATTAGTTCCCCATCTTACAACGCGCCAGGGGGCGCGTTTGCAGAGTGCTGCAGGGAGAGGGCGGGGCCTCCTGTGCAATGCCAGCTTTTTTGTTTGTTTTGTTTTTCAGAAGTGGGGCTGTGTGGCCCCCCTTATTTTCCCTTTTTTGTGGCCCTGGGGACCCCATCCCCCAGGGCCTGACCCCTATTTTAAATTTTTTTTGTTGAAAAAAACGGGAAGGGGGCCGCGTGGCCCCCCTCCCTGAGGCCGATTTCTGCCCCGGGGACCCCATCCCCTGGGGCATGGCCATATATATATATTTTTTTTTTAATTTAGAAAGGAGGGGGGCCGTGTGGCCCCCCTCCTGAGGCCTCTGTTAGCCCCGGGGAACCCATCCCCCGGGGCTCTGCCTCGTTTTTTAATTTTTAAAAAAAAAATTATTGGGGAGGGGGCCACGTGGCCCCCCTCCCAGGCCACTCCTGACCCCGGGGACCCCATCCTCCGGGGCCTGGCCTTTCCGTTGGGGACCGTGGGGGGGTCCCCAATTCCCCCACGGTCCCGCCGGCTCCCCGCCTCCTGCGGGAGCCGGCATTGCTTTTCCACACGGGGAGCTGCTGACATGCAGCTCCCCATGTGGAAAAGCAATCTGCTTTGGATTTTGGAAGCGAGAGCAGGTTACCTGCTCTCGCTTCCAAAATCCAAAGCAGAGTTTGCTATGGTAGGGCGGGAGCCGCACAGCTCCCGCCCTACCATAGCAAACAGCAGTGTCCCGGGGGTGGGCACCCCGGGACACTGCAGGAACCGGCAGGAACCGGCGGTCCCCAGGGCCATCACTGGCTCCAAGAGGGGGGCCGCACAGCCCCCCTCCCTTCAATTAGAAAGCCCCGTGGAGGTGGTGGTCCCCGGGGCTTGGGGGTCCGTAACGGACCCCCCAATTTCCAATTTTTGTGCCCCGGGAGGTGGTGGTCCCCGGGGCGTGTGGGGGGGGGCTCGAGCCCCCCCCACACAGAATTTTTTATTTTAAAGAAGAGCCCCGGGGAGGTGGCGGGCCCCGGGGCTGCGGGGGGCCGCGAGCCCCCACGCGGTTTATTATAAAAGCCCCGGGGAGGTGGCGGTCCCCGGGGCAGCGTGGGGGGGATTGGGACCCCCCCACGCTTTATTTTTACAGCCCCAGGGAGGTGGCGGTCCCCGGGGCTGCGGGGGGCCGTAGTGCCCCCCGCATACATTATAATAAGCCCCGGGGAGGTGGCGGTCCCTGGGGCTGCGGGGGTCCCTCGGGCCCCTGCTATACATTTTTTGCATGCCCCCGGCCCACCCGGGGGCTTAAAAATAATGAAGCGGGGTAGCTCGCGCTTCTTGTTTTTTTTACGTCCGGATTCACGCACCCCGCGCGAATGTGGCTGATATTTTTTTTTTTTAATGCTTTTTTGGGCCCTGGGGGACC
This sequence comes from Calotriton arnoldi, assembly GCA_963921515.1. Classification (NCBI taxonomy): domain Eukaryota; kingdom Metazoa; phylum Chordata; class Amphibia; order Caudata; family Salamandridae; genus Calotriton; species Calotriton arnoldi. The sequence goes on from CAWUFW010012640.1 coordinate 65,707, forward strand.
TTGTGGGACCCCCTGAGCAGGCCTAGGGGGTCAGGGTGTTTTTACCCTGCCCCCTTTTCTTGTTTTTCATGCTTAATTCTCTGTTTTCTTGTGACTCGGTTCTACCGAGTCACAAGATGGCTGCCAACACTTCCTGGTTTGGAGTGTTGACAGCCAATTAGAATAAAGCTCGTAGTCGGGAGGGTTCGCGAACCCTCCTCGGCCATAGATATCGATATTTTTATTTTTTTATTTTCTCAGCAACTACTGAACGGATTTACACCATTTTACAAAAGGTCGTTTTCTGAACCAAGCACTACCTTTTTGCCAAATTTGGGGTAATTCCGTTCAGCAGTTCGGGCTGTAGCCTTGCCTAAAGTTTCCTATGGGAAATTGGTTTTTTGACTCTTATTTTTTAAATTTCTCAGCAACTACTGAACGAATTTACACCATTTAAAAAAAAGGTCGCTTTCTGAACCAAGCACTACCTTTTTGCAAAATTTGGGGTAATTCCATTCAGCAGTTCGGGCTGTAGCCTGTCTCAAAATTTCCTATGGAAATTAACATGGAGAAAATGCGTTTTGGGACCCCCCTTTTTTCTCAGCCCCCGCTTGACGAATCACCCCCAAACTTTCAGGATAGGAGCTGACCTAGATAGACTTTTTTTTGGGAGAATTTCGCGAAGATTCGTCAAACGACGCCAAAGTTATTAGCAAATCAAAAAATGCTTTTCCTATGGAAACTAAGTTCTAACTATAACTACCTACTGGCAACCGCCAGTAGGTAATATATATATATATATATATATATAACCAAAAACGCCCAGAAGCTTGAGGCCGCACACAGCTGCAGGTGAGTTACAAACTCCATTTGAACCAAGCAGGCAGCTTAACATCCCTTTGAAGTCCATGGCCTGACGCGTTTCGATGCCGCTGTTTGCATCTCCTCAGAGGCCGTGTCAGCGGAGGTGATTTATGGCTGCCGCATTTCCCCTGCGTGTTTGTGGTTAGTGAGCTATCAGTGCTCCTCCCTTGGTGGAAGTTCATTTTCAAATGCACGCTGGGATATGAGGTCTCATTTTGCCAAATAACGCCCTCTGGTGGGTTACCTCCGCTGCAGCTAATTATGGACGATTATTCTCGGCCCTCCATTGAGCCTTGGATGATACTCTGCCGGCTTCATTAAAGGTACCCTGCAGCTTCGGAAAGAGGAATCTTCCTCTCCCCTAGTCCCGTTGGTTGCGGGCAGTGCGATCCCTCTGCGGCCTGGAACCGCCGCATAATATATAACCAAAAACGCCCAGAAGCTTGAGGCCGCACACAGCTGCAGGTGAGTTACAAACTCCATTTGAACCAAGCAGGCAGCTTAACATCCCTTTGAAGTCCATGGCCTGACGCGTTTCGATGCCGCTGTTTGCATCTCCTCAGAGGCCGTGTCAGCGGAGGTGATTTATGGCTGCCGCATTTCCCCTGCGTGTTTGTGGTTAGTGAGCTATCAGTGCTCCTCCCTTGGTGGAAGTTCATTTTCAAATGCACGCTGGGATATGAGGTCTCATTTTGCCAAATAACGCCCTCTGGTGGGTTACCTCCGCTGCAGCTAATTATGGATGATTATTCTCGGCCCTCCATTGAGCCTTGGATGATACTCTGCCGGCTTCATTAAAGGTACCCTGCAGCTTCGGAAGAGGAATCTTCCTCTCCCCTAGTCCCGTTGGTTGCGGGCAGTGCGATCCCTCTGCGGCCTGGAACCGCCGCATAATATGTAACCAAAACGCCCAGAAGCTTGAGGCCGCACACAGCTGCAGGTGAGTTACAAACTCCATTTGAACCAAGCAGGCAGCTTAACATCCCTTTGAAGTCCATGGCCTGACGCGTTTCGATGCCGCTGTTTGCATCTCCTCAGAGGCCATGTCAGCGGAGGTGATTTATGGCTGCCGCATTTCCCCTGCGTGTTTGTGGTTAGTGAGCTATCAGTGCTCCTCCCTTGGTGGAAGTTCATTTTCAAATGCACGCTGGGATATGAGGTCTCATTTTGCCAAATAACGCCCTCTGGTGGGTTACCTCCGCTGCAGCTAATTATGGACGATTATTCTCGGCCCTCCATTGAGCCTTGGATGGGTACCTTTAATGAAGCCGGCAGAGTATCATCCAAGGCTCAATGGAGGGCCGAGAATAATCGTCCATAATTAGCTGCAGCGGAGGTAACCCACCAGAGGGCGTTATTGGCAAAATGAGACCTCATATCCCAGCGTGCATTTGAAAATGAACTTCCACCAAGGGAGGAGCACTGATAGCTCACTAACCCCAAACACACAGGGGAAATGCGGCAGCCATAAATCACCTCCGCTGACACGGCCTCTGAGGAGATGCAAACAGCGGCATCGAAACGCGTCAGGCCATGGACTTCAAAGGGATGTTAAGCTGCCTGCTTGGTTCAAATGGAGTTTGTAACTCACCTGCAGCTGTGCGGCCTCAAGCTCTGGGCGTTTTTGGTTACATATTATGCGGCGGTTCCAGGCAGCAGAGGGATCGCACTGCCCGCAACCAACGGGACTAGGGAGAGGAAGATTCCTCTTCCGAGGCTGCAGGGTACTTTAATGAAGCCGGCAGAGTATCATCCAAGGCTCAATGGAGGGCCGAGAATAATCGTCCATAATTAGCTGCAGCGGAGGTAACCCACCAGAGGGCGTTATTTGGCAAAATGAGACCTCATATCCCAGCGTGCATTTGAAAATGAACTTCCACCAAGGGAGGAGCACTGATAGCTCACTAACCCCAAACACACAGGGGAAATGCGGCAGCCATAAATCACCTCCGCTGACACGGCCTCTGAGGAGATGCAAACAGCGGCATCGAAACGCGTCAGGCCATGGACTTCAAAGGGATGTTAAGCTGCCTGCTTGGTTCAAATGGAGTTTGTAACTCACCTGCAGCTGTGTCGGCCTCAAGCTTCTGAGCGTTTTGGTTACATATATATATATATATACATATATATACACCTTTTATAATAGTAAATTAAAAAATATTAATTTAAAACATATGATATAAATTAAAATATATATTTCTAATAGTGTTGCATTATATATATGTATATATAAACATGTATTTCCAAGACATTTGACACTGTAAAACGTCCAACCACTCGGGTTGGGGCTCGTCAACAGGCGTCACCGTGAATATTTCAAAAAAGCATACTCTCCTGTGTCCAGCAGAGAAAACAAGTCCACCATCCAGTTACAAGTAGACATTATTTATTGCAGAGTTCATTATCCACAGAAACATGTATATGTATATGTGTGTGTGTGTGTGTGTGTGTGTTTTTATGAGTATATATTTATATATATTTTTAAATACTTACAATTATTTGTTCTACATCATATTAATGTTATATGTTAAAATATTTTAGATTTACTATTTTATACTATATATATAATGAGAATCAATATTTATGTATTATTTTTAATGATGTGTGTCAACGATATTTTTGTTCTGATATTTTTGTACTTAACATTAAAAGTATAGGTAGACAATATTTTTGTCAATTAAATTTTTGACTCGATATTTGTGTAGCATGATAGTTGTTGTTCCGATATTCTGTCAGAGATCTTACCAGGGTGAGATCCCAGTGAGGAGAAGGGACCTGAACTGAAGAATACAAAATTACAAACTCATCAAAATAATTCCTGTTACCCTTAATATTCCAGGAAAAAGAGACATAATGGAAATTAAAGTAGGCTGCAAATGCACACATTTACAATTTGATTAGTATGCCTTAAAAACTATTTTTTTTGTAGTAAACAGAAGACTAAACTTCCATTCCTGACAGACTGTTACCAGGCATGCATGTACTAATGTTTCTACAGTGTGAAGCTTGTTGAAGAACAATGGGATGCTGCAGATGTACTAAGAAGTGGAAGAAGTGAATTTCCTGCTTTCTTGAGTTAAACCTACCAATCAAGTTTATTACCTTACTCCGGAGTGGTTAGTACACCAACATTCTAAATTATTTCTGCCAGGTATCACCCATGAACTCTTCCATCAAAGAGTAATACGCTTCTTCTTCCCTAAAACAGGCATCAGTTATCACTCATTATAACCCCATCACAGATGTCTCATGACAAGTGGCGTAACAATAGCCCCGCAGCCCGCGCGGTGCGGGGGGGGGCTGAGCTCCGGGGGGCCTGTGAAGAAGTACATTAGTCCCAGTAGTGTACAGTATAACTTCCCGTAGCAGGCCCCCTGTCACCCGTAGGCTTCCGGACGGGACACGTGGGGGTACCCAAGGAACCCCTTTCCCAACCAAGCACAGTGTGGCAGGCACCATGTGGTGCCCACCACAGGGTGCAAGGTTTTCCCCACCCACCCCTTTTTTCACTGGGAACCTGCGCTCTCGTCCCGAACACAGGCTCCCATTGAAGTCAATGGGAGTCCGACCGAACAGAGTCCGTAAGCATCCAGACACATTGTAATCGGTCGGTAGGACTCCCCAATACGAATCATCCGGAAAGCATTCCTAACCCGATTCCGTGGGAATGCTTTCCTGACAACATCGTAATCGGCCCCTAAGTTACATTTATCAAGCCATGCAAGGCCAAATCTAGAGTAATGCAATGCAGCACTAATCGCTGCGTTATGTTACTCTGCCCCATGGAGGCTTTCCATGAGTGGAGCGTGGGTGTTCCCATGCATCCACCCATGGATTTTGGTGCATTCTTATATTTACTATTACTGGTAGAGCTGGGAATGCGTCTAAATGCCATGTCTCCCCAGGTGAGGTGTGCTGCATTCTGTAGCACACATAGAAAATGGAAAATGCCTCAGAGGACTGTTTTTGAGAAAGGAAGGTGTCCCTTCCTGCACAAAAACAATCCTGTCGGGGGGCGTGGCCAACAGCATGGCCGGGTAGCCGCATCTTCTGCGAGCTCCGCTGGCCCCGAACGAAATCCTGGCGATATCCTGTTCCTCCTCGCCGTTCAACTACCGCAATCAAGGTTGGAGAGCGTGGGAAGCAGTGGTGCACCAAGCGGAGTGCTCTACAGTGCGTCTAACACCGCAACCAGAGACCTTTCTCGGCGCGTGAATCGGAGCACGGTCTCTCCCCAAGATGGCGGCCGCAATGTAATGACAGTGGCCGAGGGCCGAGCGGCGGAGTTTCTGTCCGGTGGTGCACGCAAAAGATCACCGGCGACATTGAGGAAGAACGGCGCGGCGCCCTGCCCTGCCTTCCCGACGTAGTGGCCGGAATTGAGAGCGGCGGCTGCCCCGAGTAATCCTGCGGTGAGAGTGGCGGCAAGAAGGCGGACCGAGGACGGGGGGCCGCTCGCTGCTGTGACACCCCTGTCTGCCGAGGTACGAGGCTCTGTGCGGACGGAAGCAGTGGAGGTGGCCTGCCGGCGGGGGGGGCCCCAGCAGAGAGACGCTGGGTTTCTCCACACTTCCCCCCCCCGAACTCTGACGAAGGAGATGCCGCGGTGTGGGCAAGAGACGCGGCGCACTGGTGACATCCAGTGCCGCCGGTGCAGCTGGTATCCCCCCAGAGGCCCCTGGGTGTATCCTGTGATTGCCGCGGCTCAGACGGAGGGATAGGGGCACTGGCAGTGAGGGGTTCGAGGGTCGCCCCGCAGTGAGATTCGGCTGTTGCGACCAGTGCTCCGAGACGGAGCTGGAGACGGCCCAGTGAGATCCCGCGGCAGACCTGCGGTGCTGGAGAGCTTCTCCCTTCCTCGTCCAGCTGGGACGCCTGCCGACGGCCATGGCGGTAACACAGGACACCGCATAGCAGCAGATAATGGAATTCCCCATCGGAGGGAGCCCAGCTCTGCCCACATCCGGACGTTCAACGAAGTGGAGGGACGGCTGTCCACCCCGTAGGAATCCAACAGAGGCCCGGTTGGTGAACTTGGGGAGTAGTGTACCTGCGCCCCTCCCCTCGAGCCGCAATAAGTTGCTGCGTGGCACTGCTGATTTTGGGGGATGTGGTGGGGGAAAGCCTGCTGTTGACTGCCACTTTGACTGTGTTGTTGCTGCGGCCCATTCTGCCACGCCACTCTGCGCTAGCTGGGTCCTCACCGTGGGACGCGAAGGGGCGGTTATGCCCAGACCACACAGATAGACTTTGCCGGGGGGAAACTGCAGAGATAGGCTCCATATATGGACTGGGGCTTTAGGTTGGAGGGAGACCAACATCCTGAGTGCGGAACTGAGATTTGCGATGCCCCAGCAGACAAGGGGCTTTGTCTAGATTGAAAGAGGCCCACATGTTGCATTAACGCGTACCCTGGAGATACGTCAAGCGGCGCTGAGTGGTGGAGCGTCCCTTGCCCGACCGGCTTTGTAGTAGGACAGAGGTGATATACACACACCAACCCTTTCGGTACCCCTATGAAAATAGACGCCGGTGGGCACCATATCTAGTGTCGAGCAACGCTCCGCGGTGAGGTGCTTTCCCTCGCCCAGTGATACCCGATAAGCATCCTATCTGAGAGAGACGTACAGGCTGCAGCCTGGACCCAGCGTCGCCGTAATGGCAAAGGACAAGGAGCCCAAAACAACTAAGCAAGGAAAACTGGACCGCTTTACGACAGTCCTACCGGCGCCAGGGGGAGCGGAGGGAGGTTCAGTCCCCCGCCCAGACACGGACACGATCTTACAAGCGATTCAGGCCACGCGAGAAAGTGTAGAAAGCAAGATGACGGAGGTTTCCTTTTTACGCCAGGACCTGCGTAAGGTCTCCGAAAGAGTGACGGAGGTTGAACACCGAGTCTCCGAGCTGGAAGATAACTCACGGACCACCACTACAGAAGTAGCCGGATTATTGGCGGCAATGAAAGATGTGGCCTGGCGGGTAGATGACGCTGAAAATAGGGCCCGCAGGAACAACCTGCGATTCATAGGTTTTCCTGAAAACGCAGAACGTGCGGACCCGGGGCAGTTTCTCCTGACCTTCATTAAGAATGCCCTTCCAGAGACACAATTCTCGCCATGTTTCGTTATAGAAAGGGCGCATAGAATGCCTGGAGTCCGACCGCAGCCTGGAGCCCCACCACGGCCGCTGATAGCTAGATTCTTGAACTTACATGATCGAGACTTAATACTCCAAGAAATCCGGAAGAAGGGTGAGGTCAAATTTGAGAATACGAGAGTGATGGTCTTCCCTGACTACTCCAGAGATGTGCAAAAACAACGCCGCACCTTCGACCCGGTAAAGGTGAAACTCCGTGCCCTTGGGATTCAGTACATGCTCCTGTTCCCCGCTAAGCTCAAAGTTATCTTCCGCAATAACACCCATTTTTTCCAGACACCGGAGGAGGCGTGGTCATGGATTGAAGAACGGCCGCAGTTGAGACGAGCATCGCCACCAGCGGCACACGCGTCGGCGGACAAACGGCCAAGCCGTAACTGGGAACTGCTCAAGGGAAAGCGACAGAGGCGAGTATCCAGGCGCCGGGCTCTGGTTACGACTCCGACGGGGAGATCCCTGAGATCCAGAGACCAGAAAAGTACTATTTCAGACACGGACGATGATACAGCCCTGGAATGTACGTCCAAAACCTCGCAGAGATCGACTGGTAATGAGGACTCGGATCAAGCAGAATTAAACCGATCCAGGTCCGACAATGACGCACACCCACTTTTGGCACAGATCCAACATCTGGAGGCTTCGGGCTCGAACCCTCCGCGTGAGAACTCTCAAGTGCAGAAAACCCTCAACGGCACCGAGGAGGAATGATGATTGGGGGCCAGATGCCCTCCAAGAGATGCTGTGAGCTTCCCGAGGTTTGGTAGATTTGGATCACCTTCCAGGTGCAAGGGAAGTATACAGTGAACTGACTGTTTTCATTGTTTAAGATTTGAGTTAAGAGAAAGGGGGGGGGAGGGATCGACAGACTTCTTGTTTGACACATACGCTAAGTTGTCACGTTGACGTCTTTGGGAATGGGCGTGATGTGCGGGAGTAAGTGGGGAGGGGGTCGGAACAGGGGTGGGGGGTATGGGTTGCACACAGTTGTGCTCAGTTCGGGGGGGAGGGGAAGAGAGGGAGTTGAGGGTCCGGGTCCACTTAGTCAGCAATATAACTGGAATAGGCCACAGAAATAACTGGGATACAGTAAAGCAGAAGGGGTTGATGGGGAGGAATCGCACCATGGACACCCACCTTCCACATTCACGGTATGACAATGCAATATAACAACAAATACTCAGTTCTCTCTTGGAATTTAAATGGGCTAGGAGACAAAATAAAGAGAGGCCTTGTGGCCGCATATTTTAAGAGATTGAAGCCTGATATAGTGCTGCTGCAGGAGACACATATGAAAGGAACGCAATGTGGGGTTCTAGGAAGAGGAGCATATAAGACGCTAGCACATGCAGGCTTCTCTTCGGGCGCAAGGGGGGTCGCAATTCTCATTAAAAAATCCCCTCCTTTCAGAACTGAGCGAACTTGGACAGACCCCAACGGAACATATGTCGCAGTAAAAGGGGTATGGAACAGAAGAGACATAACTCTAGTAAGCACATATGCACCTCCAAGACTACAAAAACAGACACTGGAGAAACTAGCAGGCGTACTGTTGGAAGCGGGTTCCAACACTCACCTCATAGGAGGAGATTTTAACGATGTAATGGACCGTCGGTCCGATCGTACAACGGCCTTCGCTGGAAGCCCCAGTGAGACACAACTTAAGCGATTCACAGACACACTAGCACTCACAGATCTATGGCGTAAACACCATCCGGGTGTTAAGGCGTACTCCTTCTACTCGGGGGCTCATAGAACATTCTCTAGAATAGACTACATCCTGGCCCCAGCAGGAGAAATCACGGCTATCCAGAAGATAGAGTATTTAGCTAGGGGACTCTCGGATCACTCACCTCTCTGGCTTACAGTAGGTAAGGATGGACACCGCCACAGGAGTGAGTGGAGGCTTAATGCCTGGGAGCTGAAAGACCCTAAAGTAGCCCAAGAAATTAGAGTAGACACAGAGCTCTATTTTAAAGAAAATGATGGATCTGTGGACTCTGCCATAATACTTTGGGAGGCTTACAAAGCAGTCCTGAGAGATAGGGCACAGAACATTATAGCCCATAAAAAGCGTAAAGACATGGAAGACATAACTAAGCTTGAATCTAGACTCCTCCAACTTGAAACACAACTCCTAACACAAGATGATCCTTCCTTGCTCCGTAAGATGCAGACCCTCAGACATGAGTACTCAGCTCTGGCCAGGAACGATGCGCAACAGGCAATACAGGCAATGTACCGGCGACTATACGACGCAGGAGATAAGACAGGCAGACTATTGGCATGGCTCTGTAAGAAGGAATCAAGGCTAGATGGGTAACAAAGATAGAAACAGATGACGGTCAAATACACGTGACTCCCACCGAGATAGCAACAGCCTTTGCACAATACTATAAAGACTTCTATGCCGAGCGTCCCCTGGCAGGGCAGGCGCAGATAACAGGATATCTAGAGTTAATCAAGATCCCTAGATTAGACCAAGAGGATGCGCAAGCGTTAGATGAGGAAGTAACGATAGACGAAGTCAGAAAGGCGATCAGCCACCTGAAAACTGGGAAGGCCCCGGGTCCCAACGGATTGCCCCCTGAACTTTTTAAACAGAATGCGACGCTGTTCAGTTCCCATCTCCTAAACCTGTTCCTGGAGGCACAAATTGTGGGCAGCCTTCCGAAAGATCTCCGAACAGCTACGATAGTAGTGATTCCTCTCTTCGTGACCTCCGCTTATCTACGCAGGGGAGGTTTTCTGTCCCAAAAATCAAACTAGCGAGGATGGGCGGTAGGTCTTTCTCACATCTTGGCCCCTCACTCTGGAATGCCATGCCCTTAGCTCTTCGTACCGAAACTAATTATATCCAATTCCGCAAATCCTTGAAGACATGGCTTTTCAATCATTAGCCTGCTGCCTTTGCTTTGACATCAGCCTCTGATTCTGCGTTTGCGCCGGGAAACCCTTTTTGGGTAGCTGTTGCGCATTATAAGTTTAATTAATAAATAAATATAAAATAAATAAAAAGATAGACCACCACAAAAATGTGCCTCATACAGGCCCATTTCGTTCCTTGACATAGAAACGAAAATACTTGCCCGCATACTTTCCGACAGGCTCACAACAGTAATATACAGTCTTATCCATCATGACCAATCAGGGTTTATGCCAAAGAGGTCCACAAGATTAAATTTAAGGCGCATACATAACTGGCTAGAAGTAGTTACAACCAGGGCGGACCCACATTTCATACTATCATTGGATGCAGAAAAAGCATTCGATACTGTTCACTGGCACTTTCTAATGGCAACGTTGGTGAAGTTTGGCTTTGGTCCTATTTTCAGACGATGGATTGCCATTTTATATGAACAGCCAATAGCTCCGGTACAGGTAAATGGAGTACTTTCCGGGGACTTTCCGATAGAGCGCGGGACGAGGCAAGGATGCCCTCTATCCCCCCTCCTCTTTGCCCTTGTGCTGGAACCCCTCGCGTGCGCTGTCCGGATTAATCCAGATATCACGGGCTTTCGACTTAATGACACTGAGATTCAGGATGAACGCATATCGTTATATGCGGATGACATCCTTCTCTATGTCACGAACCCCAGGCAGACGCTTCCACGAATATTCGAAAGTTTCGATTGCTACGTCAAACACGCTGGTTATAAAATAAACTGGGACAAATCCTGTTTATATAATGCAAATCCGGGGTGGGAACCGACCGAATGTACGGGACGCCTCCAAGTAAACAATACTGGCATACAATATTTAGGCATCTACATTACTACAGACCAACGAGAGGCACTTAGCCGGAACTTGTATAGAATTCTTAGAGAATTTAATGCGGACGCAGAAAGATGGAGTATTTTACCACTGACACTATTAGGTAAGGCCGCTTTATATAAGATGATAACATTGCCAACATTCCTTTACATCCTCCAGAATACATATTTTCCCATCCCAGATGAAGTCTTTAGTAAGATAGACGGCACCTTACGCACGTTTCTCTGGGAGGGGAAACATCCTAGAGTGGCGCTTGCCACGCTGCAACGCAACCAATACAATGGCGGCATATCACTACCGGATATAAGAGCTTACTATTACGCCACTCACCTTATAGTGATCAATGATTGGGAACATATGCCGGGGGACCATCCCACATATGCGTTGGAGCGCAGACAATTTGAACTACATCCACATACAATTTATGGGGGAAAGGGAGCGACAAAATGACTCGCAACCACGCAGGTGGTGCTAACCGCATGGAAAAAGGCAGAAAGATATATCAACTGGAACAATAAAATCACTAGAGAAACTCCTCTCTGGGTAGGAGAGAGACTCAAAGAATTTGTAAAACTGAGCGGTTTTAAAAAATGGGACCTGCTGGGTATCTCCCAAATTAAAGACATTCTAGACCGAAAGAAATTAGCCACATTTTCCGCCCTACAGAAAGAGTATGATTTACAAAGGACGCAGTATTATAAATACCTGAGGCTGGCCGATGCATGGGAGGCGCAACACATAGACACAGAAACGCTACCTGAATATTCACCGTTAGAGGGAAGACTCCTCATGGGTGAAATAGTGGAAAAAGCAGTCTCTTGGACATACCGTACCATAATAAACAATAAACCAGACACGCTCCAGAAACTAAGAGTGCAGTGGGAACGGGAGCTGGGAGTCTTAGAAGACCTAGACTGGGAAAATGCGTTGATGCACCCACGAGAGGTTGCCATCAAGACACGACTTAGACTAATTCAATTTAAATTCTTACACAGGGCTTATTATGACAGGGCAAGACTGCACAAGATAGGTAGGGCCGATACACCTAAATGCCTTAGATGCAACGAGGAAACTGGTAATTATTTCCACACGGTATGGGAGTGCCGTAGAGTGCATTGGATCAATATACTTCAAGAGCTGGAGGCAGTGACAGGCAAACAGATACCCATAGATCCCAAATTTGTACTACAAGGCATAAGCACAGAAGTGGACCTCTCGAAACCACAATTGTTGCTAACCAATCTTGGCTTGGTAGTCGCCAAAAGAGATTTGGCACAAAGCTGGGGGAAGACACAAGTGCCCACAGTAGACGAATGGAAAAAGGGGATGGACATGTACATGACTGGTGAGAAGACCACCTATGTGGCTCGGGGATGCCCCAAGAAATTCTGGAAAATATGGACTCCCTGGATACAGTATTATGGTCTTGAGATACAGGATTCACAAAGGATAGTTCAATCCCAAGAACATTAGGGCGCGGGAGGTGGGGTAGGGGTAAAACTGAGAATTGAGGTAACCGTGAAACGTATGACTACGCTTTATGTTTTGATATCCAATCTGTCACTACCAATGTATAAGCAGGGCATTACGACCCTGGTTTGTTTGTCTGAGGCTATAAACTGTATTAATGCTGACCTAATGGAAAATGTTAATAAAGACATTTATAAAAAAATAAAAAACAATCCTGTCTGCAATGCAGGCACCCTTGCCCCATGGCTCAAGAGTGCCTACTTTGCAGCTAGGCAGCACATTGTGTGCCAGTGAAAGGAAAGAACAGGAATGCGCTGTATCATGTGAAATACGGCACATTCCTGCCCTTTCACGCAGCAAGGTGGCCTGCTAGGCTGTGTGAAATAATGATAAATCTGCCCCTGAGTTATAAAACCACTTGAATAAATATGTATCTTTTATAAGGAGCAACGAAGCAGACAGCAAGATGGCTTCATCTTGTAAGTTGTCGTTTATTCAGCATAAAAATATATGTTAATGGGCAGCTGCTAGCAGCTCCTGAACGCCTGCGACTCGCAGGGCACACCAACCGCCACCGCAATCTCGCATAAACGAATGCTCGAGCGCGAAGCCGACGGAAGCGCCACGAGCTGGACCGTCCACGATCTCCTGCCCACAGAACAATAAAGAACAGACACAACAGTATCCTTTGATGTCTATCAATTCAGATTCTGCCTACAGCATGATACGGAGTTGGCTTTAGGTAATGTATCAAACAACCTCTTGAAAATGATGGATAAGTGTAATATTGCAGTGATAATTTTGCTTGACCTCTCTGTGGAATTCGACTTGAAGGACAGCATTCTTTATATTCAGCATCCTGAACAGATCACAATAATCAGGAAATTCTTTTTTTTATTTCAAAGTAGTTTTTATTAGGATTTTGTACAAACATGGAAAATACTGCTCAATAACAAATAGAAAAAGCAATCCATTGGGTATTTTTATCAATGTATGTAATGTTATTTATATAGCAAAAACCTAGCTGGGAAGCAGTACAAGCAAGCACAGAAGGGTTAAGTGAAGGAGAGAAGAGCAGAATAATACAGGATCATGGACAAGAATAGAGAAGGGATGGGGTGGTGGGGTTTTATTGTAGGGCCAGCCCTTATTGAAGTAGTCCCTCAGTTCCTTACAGAATTGAAGGCGTGATGGTGAAGCACGATGATGGAGCAAATCCTAATTCAGATCTTCAGTGCACAGAGTGGGCTTGGCTATTGTTTCTGCTTTTCCCGCTTCGTGAGTTGAGTTCTAATGTGGCATTGACTGCCTAAGGTGGTGCGTTGTTCAGGCAGGTGTGCTGGTACGACATATTTTACTGTTTCGTAGATACTGCAGCTGAGGTATGGTAACAGAATATCGTCGACTAGGGGGCATATTTACGAGCCCCGTTGTCATGTCATCTCTTGGCGCTAGGTAACAGTCTCAGCACGGCTCAGGATACTTATTAATAGGTTGCTTAAAGAGCCAAGTCTTCATCATTTATCTGAACTTTCCATAGTTTGAAGTGGTCCAAAGTTTCAGAGGCAGGGAGTTCCAGATACTGGGAACGGTGACTGAGAACTTGACACCACCAGTCCTATTCCTCTAAAATTTTGAGTTCACTAAATAGTGTAGATGAGTGGATCTAAGATCCCTAGTGGGGGAATACTTATGGATCCGAGATTTGATGACAGCTGGACTATTCGTGTGCAAAGCCTTGAAGATAACTCAACATGCTTTGAACATGGATCTCTGTGCAACAGGGAGTCAAAGAAGATCTTTTGTCGCTTGAGAAATGTGACAGCATTTGGAAAGTTGATAGATCAGCTGAGCAGCCTGGTTTTGAATCAATTGGAGCCTGCACATAAGATAGTTAGGAAGACTCAGGTAGAGAGAATCAGCATAGTCAATTCTTGACATGACTAAGGCAATTATAACTTGGACCAAGGCTTCAATAGTAAGAAATTTCTTTATCTTCTTAATCCTGCTAAGTTGGAGAAAGCAGGAGGAAATCACTGAACCAATCTGCTGTTTTGGAGATAGCTCCTCGTAAATAATGAAGCCAAGACTTTTTACCGACTTCTTAGGGGGTGAGGGGCATCTCAGTGGGCCAGAAGCAGGGGCTCCAGAAGTTGAACCTATTTTTGATGACTATCTCTGTTTTGTCAGAGTTAAGTTTCAAATGGTTTCTGTTCATCCAATCCCAGATGAACAGCATGGTGTCTAGGAAATGCAATTTGGAATTTGAAGTATTATCAATCGTAAAAAGGAGTTGCATGTCATCAGCATAATTAAAAATATTTACTTTCCTGTTTTTTGAGAGAATAAACAGGAGGATGAATGTAGAGATTAAAGAGATGAGGGGAGAGAGAGGAGCCCTGTGGCACCCCGCAATTCAACTGGACTTCAGGAGAGTTAAAGGGGGAAAGTCAAACTGATTGAGATCTGTCCTTGAGAAAAGAGACAATCCAATTGAGAGGTGCGTCCTGCAGCCCCGTGGCCCTGACACAGTCAGCCAAAATAATGTGGTCACCCGTGCCAAAGGCCGCCTACAGATCGAGGAGTACTAGGGCTTGGAAGTTACCTCTATCCGCCTCCTTTCGCATGTCATCAACTACTGAGAGGATCACTGCTTCAGTGGAGTGCACAGGGCGGACGCCCGCTTGGCAGGAATCAAGGAGTCTGAGGCCTCTTTAAATGAGCAGAGGTGACCAGCTACATGCGCCTCAAGTAGTTTTGCCAGATAGGAAAGGAGGGAGATAGGCCGGTAATTTTTCATGTTCATGGAGTCCTGATCTGCTTTCTTTTGTAAGGGGACCACAATTGCCTTTTTGAAGGAAGTGGGGATTATGCCTTGATTGGGAGACTGATTAAGAAGTGATACTGCCATTTTTGGAAAGGAGGTGAATACCGTTTTTAAGACATTTGGAGGACAGGTATCATTAGGCGACCCTGATTTAACTTTTATCAGTATGTTTATAAGGTTCTCTTTACTGATTTCGGGGAAGGACAAAGAGTTGCTTGTATTTGTATCGTCGAATGGCAGACTATTGTGCAAGGGGCTGGAAGGAACACTCTTTTTGATGAACTCAATCTTATTAATGAAAAAATAATTGATAGAATCACAGAGGTTTTGAGAAGGCGTGATATGTAAGGTAACTCTGTCCAGGTTTGAAAGTTCAGAGACAATCTTAAAGATCTCTTTAGATTTGTTGCTGGCATTCAAGATCTTACTAGTGAAAAAACTAGCTTTGGCTTGCCTGATCGACTGTTTATACTCTTTAAGTTGTCTTACAATGGTGTTTCTGAGGTCAGGAGAGTAAGTAATGCGCCATTTCCGTTCAGAGCACCACAGTCACAGTTTAGTTATTTTCAGATCATCTGAAAACCATCTGTTGGCGTCATGGCGACTTGTCTGTTTAATTTTGTGGAGAGGGCCATGAACATTACTTGCCTCTGCTCGCCATCCTTTAATTGCTTCCTCGAAGTCATCTATGTCTTCCTTAGGTGATGGCAGGGATTTTTCCAAACAGTTACAGAAGGACGTCAAATTAGCACGAGACCAGTTCCTGGATGAAGTGCCAGGATGGGTTGGAGGTCTATGAGAAATGAGGACTGATAATGAAATGGAGATCAAATAATGGACTGGCCATACACAGGGGGCAATGCTTAAGTTCCTCAAAGAGAATTTGGTAGCCCAAATCTGATCCAGGGTATGGCCTTTAATGTACGTGGGCTGATATACCTGCTGTTCTAGGTTTAAATTACTGAGGGTATCCGTGAGGTCAGACGCTCGCTGCCCACCTTTTTCCTCATTGGCCCACCAGTTCAAATCACCAATTATTAATACATTGGCTTGATCAATAATTAAGGGCAAAATTCATTCTGCTAGAGTTTGAGAGAAATTATGCATATAATTATGAGGTCTATACAAGTGGATGCACATCAAGGATGAGGTGGAAGATTCCAGTTTAATTACCAGATTCTCCACTGACGGAAGGTTTAGTGACGTCAACTTGGTAAATTGAATGTTTTTCTTGATTATTGCTGCAACGCCACCACCCATCTTCCCTGCTACCCTATTAGTTTGTAAAATGTAATAATCATTCCGAAGAGGTGATAGAATATCTGGGGATGACTCATCTGTGAGCCAAGTCTCAGTTAATAATAGCAAGTCTGGTGCCTCTGAGTCTAATAAGTAGAATATTTCAGCCTGGTGTTTAACTAGGGAGCATGTGTTGAGATAAGTCACCATAAGTTCGGTGAATTTTTGCTTGTGTATTGTGCTAATGGAGCTATTTAGGCTGTGGGGTGACAGAGGTTTTGGGCAATTGAAAGCGTTGGAGATAGTATCATGGAGATTTAATAAGCCTAACTTACTTAACTCCATAGTAAGTGAAGGGCATATATTTTGGCTTACTGGGCTGAGGTCCCGTAGCTCTTCCGAAGAGTAAGCGATGATTTGGACATGGTGCCTGGCCCCCCGGCCTAACGCGGATGGGCGCAAACAGGCGTGCCTTCGGTGCACCACCAGCATGTCCGCGCCGTGCTTCTCACTAAATAAGCGTGGGTCCAAACACCTTTGAATGCCTGCGTCCCAACAAGGCCTCTGATTGGTTCCCCCCCTTGACCAATCAGGTTGCACCATGCAACGTGGTGCAAGAGGGGCGCAAATCAAAAATTAGATTTATGAAGCCACGCAAGGTCACCTTGCGTGGCCCTGAGTGGCTACATAAATCTCAAGAAAAGCAATGTAGCGCAAATCGCTGCATTGCCTTACTCTGCACCAGGTAGGCATTCAATGGGTGTTGCGTGTGTGTTCCCACGCAAGATCCATGGATTTTGACGTATTCCCAGATTTACCAGAAGTGTTAGACCTGCGAATGCGCCAAAAACACACACCTCTCCAGGTGAGACGTAACAAGGAGAAATTTCTATATTTCTCCTCGTTTTTTCCTCTTTCTATGCGTACTCCATTTTGCAGCACACATAGAAAGAGTAAAACTCCTCAGGAGATTATTTTTGTGCAGGAAGGTGCCCCTTCCTGCACAAAACCTACACACCTTACATTGCAGGCACGCTTGTACTATGGTGCAAGAGTGTCTGCGTTGGCACTAGGCTGCCAAAACGGCAGCAGCACAGGGGAAAAGGCAGGAAGGGACCGTTTTCTTTTAAATACAGCTCATTCCTGCCCTTTCCCTGTGATGCAGTGCAGCGCATTGCAGTTGTAGTGTCGCGTGAGTTAGCAATGATGGAACCCTTTTAGCTCCTGATGGACTCCGTAGAACTGACGTAAGGGTTAGAGCGTAGTGAAGTGAATGCAGGTTTAGAATGTTAAGTTCGAGGTTACACGTAGACGAATAAAGACCTGTAGTACCAAGCACCATATGTGGCGTAGTCATTGGCGAGTACCTAGGCTGGGGAGGACGCTACAGCAGCAAGGTTACTTGCTGCACGGCACTGCATGACAATCTAATAAATCTGGCCCTAAATATCATCTGACAAAAACATTGTTTCCTAAATATAGTTTACAAAAATATTGTCCCAATGGAGTTAACAATAGAAACTCTACATCCAAAGGGCTCATATGCTTGAACACTACTATTAGAACACCATATCTATATCAAACAATATTTATTGTTGCTTATTTCTCTTTCCTGCCTCTCTTCTTGCACTTTCAATAAAACAATTCTCAAATTCATTAATATATGCTGTATAATGTGCTTGAGTTGTTCAGAGTTATATGGAACAGAAGATACAGCAAAGGTTAGTTCAGTCGAAGTTGGGAAATCGAGTAATCTGGCTCCTGAAGAGCAATGCGCGCATTTATACGTAAGGGCATCCAGAGGCTCTACTCATGGTTCCACCTTTGTCTTCCTTAGGGGTTCCCTTCAATGACGTGTACTGTGCAAGCAAGTTTGCAGTTGAGGGTCTGTGTGAGAGCCTGGCTGTTGTCCTGCAGCACTTCAATATTCAGTAAGTCACCCCATCTGCTAACTTACTAACAGTAAAGGAGATGAAAAATTGAGGCTCAAATCCTCAGTAAATACAACTCATACAGTCACGTGTATCATTATTCCTGCTTTCATGTTGTTGCTCTGATGCAATAAAATTTATAAACTCAATGGAATTATATTCGGGCGATCTCTGCCTCCCTTTCCTTTTTCTCTTCGTTTTTTCTTCTTTTTTAAAGTTTCTTTTTCTCCTTAAATTAATATTTTTAATTTTTAACTTGACTGCTCGTGGATCATATTGTACATTTACTTCAATTTGAATTGTACGTAATTTGCAGGTTATGTATTTTGGTGGATCTATCTTTTAGATGGATAAAAGTGACAAATATTACCATGCTTTAGGTTGCATTAGCACTGCAACCTCGCTTTCAACATTAAATGAAGTTTTATATGATATTGAACCAGGGCTGATAGTCATCAACCTGGCATTAATTAAAAATGATGCTGATGAAAACGAGTATACCGAGATACAGAACTGGCGTAAATAGGTACAGAGATTCATTAAAGAGAAGTCACTAGATTCCAGAGGTGGTGATTTGTATCAGAGATCTCAATATGAAGACAGAGAGAGCATTAAAACTGAGAGTGTGTTACATCATGGTAGGTAAAGAGAGGATCAACAATCATTATGTCTCTAACAGCAAATGAGGCAAACATTGAGCTCCCCAGGTGTTATTTACATTTGGAGAGGGGTTTTTCTAGCATGAATTCTTTAAGTAGCTTCTTGAAAGTTGTCAAAGTGGGCACCAGGCTGACAAAGAGTGTATTGCATCCTTGTGCTAGGTTTGATTTCAGATACAGAGTGAGCCAGAGTAGATTTACCTTCAAACCTGGATCTTTCTAGTAAAGTGGTTCCCAAACATTTTTGAACCACAACCCACTTTTTTGAACGACAAACTTCTGCAACCCACCTAGCTTTAATGGATATGAGGTGGATGATTTTTTAATGTAACTAAAGCATCATGTGGTAGTTCACTGTCATATACAGACAGCACATTTTCCATTCAAATGGCTATCCAGTTTTACTGATAAAACTCTATTGCACACAAATCATAATATGTGGAAATCCGGCTTCAGTGAATATTTATCATTTGTGCATCACCAAGTAAAGTGTCTTGATTTTTTTTGCTCCTATTAAATCTATGTTTTCATCACTCTTTGGAGTTACAAAAAATGTGTTTAATTTTTGCTTTCCTAACTACCGAATGTGTACAGTTCATTTACAGGCGTTTACATTTTGTTGTGTGTAACAAAAAAATACATCCTACAGCCTTTCCTTTTACACTGCCTGTACCCCAGCAAGAATATCACATAATTCACCTTGCTTTCCTTTCACTGACTGCAATCCCTATGATAAATAATTAGGCAGCAATTTGTCAGAAGATATAGCCTGACCTTTGACCTCTGTCTTTGAAGTGCAGCAAATGTGACAAAATACAGAATTTAAAGGCATCTTTATGTTTTGCTTGGACTTTCGCGACCACCAAAAATCAGTTTGAACCCAAAGTGTGGGAAACACTGGTCCAGTTGGAAGATAGATTTATTTCTAACATTTCTGTGCTCCCCAGAGATGGTTAGCTTCTAACTTCTGGGTGTCGAACCTAAGAGTGTTTTAAGTGAAACATGCTATTTATTTTACTAAATTAAACTTTCTGCTGGATTCATTTCAAGGCAGCTATGAGTGGAGAGATTGTATGTGTAGATTAGATGAGCTATTGGGAATAGAACTTGGAGCTACTCTTGCTTGTTGACAATAGAGTGAAGGCAAAGGAAGTGCAGCAAATATGTGTTGTTTTTAGGCTTTTGAATAAATTATCATCTGTAATGTCACAGATCATTGTTAAATTACCCTTTCCATTGGTCAGTGCCTCATGTCTGGAAAATCACATAATGTTATCCTCATTAGATAACATGGAAAGTCATGTTTTAATTTACCCCTTGTTTCCTCCTTCCAAGTGCTCCTGCCAGCTGTTGACATCATAGAGTAAACTGGTACATTTTAGAAATTGCCCTACAACCCCACATAGATCTTAGATTGTTATATGGACACAGCTGAGCTAATAAAGCTGAGATGCATGGTCTTCAAGGTGTCTCACAGCGGCACCCAGCTGGCTTGTTCCCAAATCCCGACAGTTTAACAAATGGCTCAAACAAGTCATCATAGCTGCAGCATGGTACATCAGGTAGGAAATTTAAGCTTTCCTATTTTAGGTTTAAACCTATAATAACTGATAAAACATAATCGAAAGGGAAACTAATAGGTCCTCCTCGTCCCAGTCATTACAATATGAGGATGTAACAAGCCAGAAACAAAAAAGAAGCTTGACACGGACAGCAGGAAACTCCCCTGCAAGAACAAGCTCATGAAAGGCCTGCAGACCCATAATCCACAGCAAAAGCAGCTTTCAAAGCATGCAACACCTCCCGAAGAAAACACAGAACAAAACAGCAAGGCTACAGCCAAGAGGCTGCCCGACAGATCCTCGGAGGAAAAACTCCAGCAAGAAGAGGAAACAGAACAGAGAGAGCACCACCGAACCTGGACGGGAGGAGCCAGACACAACGAGCCCTAAGATTGACACAAAGCAAGCCACACCCCTACGTAGAGAGGAGAAGGGGCTACCGGGGCCCACAAAGAAAAACAGGAGAAAAGCGAAAACCAAAGTGTGCAGAAAAACAGAAGAGTCTGCTGCACAACCAAAGAGGAGAGAACCGAAACAGCACCCCCATCAGGAAAAACAGGAAGAAGCTCCTGTCAGAAAGGACTGCCAAATGACCGGAAGATCAAAGGCCGGACCCAACAGCAGAACCTGCCCACAAGGCAAAAGCCGGAAAGAGGGACAGGACACCAGTAAAGCCCCGAACTCCCCCAAACCCGGAGCCGAAGGAACAGCCAACATTGAGCCAGTGAGCAGACAAACGAAACCAGCCATACAAGGGGAAAAGGGAAAAAACTGACACTCTGAGAAACAGGAGGCAAGTCCCAGGGCCAAACAACACCTGGAGAAATGAGCAAGGTAGACAAGACCCCAGAACAAACCCCCAACTAAAGAGGCAAACAGCCAGAGGAGTGCCAGAGCACTGAGAAGCAGAAAAAAAGCAGCCCACAGAGAAGCCAAGAGGGAAAGGCTGAAGCAACAAGAACAGCCCTCAAAAATGTAAAAGGCACAACCGGACCCCTACAACCAGATCCACACTAGGCACCACACACTACTGCACAAAAAGAGCCCCCTTTGCAGCAGAAGATGCAATAGTAGAATCCCAAAGGAACCACTGAACACCTGGTACCAACAGAGAAGAGCCCTCAAGACAGCAATGCGACATGCCCAATGTAGGAGAGTAGGATCTGCTTCTTATAGTTACCCCCACTTTTTTGCTGATGTTTCACTGTTTTTCGACTTAGCGAGACTGAGGCCCTGCTAATCAGGACCCCAGTCTATCTGCTTTCTACTCTAAATTGATTGTATGTACTTTAGGTACACTCCAGATTGGATTCTGGGGTACCCTTATAAGTCCCTAGTATATGGTATACTATGTACCCAGGGCCTCCCAGGGACTGCAGCATGTATTATGCCACCTCTGAGAGGCCATCCAAAATGACACAACAGGTCTGCTACAGCAGCCTGTGTAAGGTGGTGTATGCACCCCTTACTGAGATATAGGTTCCCTATATCTCTCCATATCACTGCACATGTAAACCTATCAGTCACCCCTATGGCAGGCCTTAACAATCCTGAAGGCAGGGTGCTGGGTTTCATGTGAGAGGGTGCCCATGCATGAGCAGAGCCCCTCTGCAGCTTTCGGAATCTTTATTCCGGGGTTGTTTGTGATGCAGCCAAACCATATACTCTTAAGTGCATTATAACCTCGCGGTAAATGCTAACTTTAAAACGGCTGCATGGAAACATGTCGTGTTTGGTGTCAAACACCTTGGAATCATACCTCCACTCCAGTAACTGGGGTGGGAGGTATGATTCCACCCTACTGGAGGGAGAAACATGGCACCACCGGTACACCCGGTACCAGCTTAACAAAACCCTGGCATCACAAAATGGATGCTGCAGCCACAGACACGAGTCTGCCCTCCTGCTGCTGGACAAAACTCCGGCAGGGGAGGCCTGGACAATAGGTTTCCTGTCACAGGGAGGTGTGACCACCTCCCAGACAGGCTTTAGTGTATTGGGGCTGGGTGGGTGCACTCCAAGAGTGCTTTGAAGTCTGCACTGGGGGCACATTTGGTGTCTCTGTGCATAGTCTAGCTCAAACCGGTTGCAGGGGCTACCAGCCCCTGCTCTGGTGCGAAACTGGACAAAGGAAATGGGTGTAGCCACCCCTCTTTCCTTACCCTCCCATAGGTGGGTTCCCAGAGTTTGTCCCACCCCTTCCTTGGGTATAAAGTAGGAACCCCTGACTACAGGACTTTAGATTTACCTGGAAGAAACTCTGCTACAGAATCCCAGAACTTCAACTATCTACACGACGTTGGATGACCAAAGAATCTCCCTTGGAGTAAAGGAGTTACTCCCCTGCTTGGCAGGCATCAAAGACGCATCTGTCCGGTTTGCATCTGAGGACTCCTGAGGACTCCGAAGAATTTTGCAACACAGGAGGTGGGTTCCCGTGGTCTCTGAGGTCGATCTGTGTGCTCAGCAAGTCTGAGGCCTGTATCCCTCATGGAGACCGTGCAACTCAAACCCCTGGACACCGCAACCATTTGCAGAAGCATCAGCTTTGAGGCAACCTCTGAGGCTGAGCTTTGGGTTACTTGTAGCCCTGACCCCGATCAGCAATTCCACCGAAGATTGCCAGCCTACACTCCGCGAGTGTTCCGTGAGCTGGCCCTTTGTGTTTTCTCTCGAGGTCCCTTCGCGATCCCTGGTCCGTTGACTGGTGGGTTCATGCGAAGGCAACACTAAGATTAATTGGGCTACCCTGGTTGCTCCAGACGTGCCCTGACTCTCCATTGCTTGGGGAGTCCCACGGACCTTGCTGGTCCGCACCAAAGCATCTTTACTCTTCCTGCGTGTGTTGCTGTTGCCAAGGCTTATTGGGTTCAATCCGAGCACCGACACCCCAGCACTCGACATCCTTTGTGGGACAGCTCGAATCCGGCTCCTGGTTGTCCTCAACATATCCTGGACCCCGTGGCTGCAGAGTCAAGCTTCACCTCTTCGCACCTGAAGCACCCGACATCGGTGGGCATTCGTCTATCTTGCCCCTGGTCACTGGCTAGTGACCCAGACTCTGTCCCCTCTGCTTTCAGGTTCTTCACATCTTCGATCCAGGCTTGATTCATCCCGGACACTTTTCTTCTTCATGGCAGCAGCACTTTGCAGCAGATCGCCATTGAAATCAACGACAATTCCCGACACCATTTGACACCTATGCACCCGGCTTCCCTGGGTGAGGTAACTCGAGTACTCCGGTG
Source organism: Calotriton arnoldi (assembly GCA_963921515.1). NCBI lineage: Eukaryota > Metazoa > Chordata > Amphibia > Caudata > Salamandridae > Calotriton > Calotriton arnoldi. The sequence continues at coordinate 89,410 of CAWUFW010012640.1, forward strand.
CTCCCGTGGGTGTTGGCCCTAGAACCTCTTAAGTCTAAAGGGGTTTGCTCAAAGTCCTCTCCTAAGTGTCCTTTATCTTTAAAATTTCCAACCGCGACTTTCCTCATAGAATCCTACGGCGCTCGCGGCTGTGTTCTCACACTGCACACGTCCCCGTGGGACTCCTGTGTCACTACCTTGGGTGGTTCCTTGGGGTCCCAGCGATTCTACATGCTCTAGGCACTGTGTCTAGTCAAGTCGTGGTTCTTATACCACTTTCTTAATATATGGTTTGGTCCCCCCCTGGGGCCCATTGTATATTGTGCTATTTACTGTCGTTTTAATACTGTGATATTGTGTATCTTGGACTCTAATCTCATAAAGAGATTAGTAGTGAGTGTTTAGAAATAAATACATATATTTTATATATACCTGGTGTGGTTCTCCTTTCATTTGGTCATTCAAGAGGTTATAATCTGGTAAACCAAGCTGCTTTACACTCCTTCAAGACTTAGCCTGAAGGCTGCTCTCCATAGCTACCACTAGGATAGCTTTCAATAAAGGTTGTCTTTAAACCTATCATCAATAAGGGTCCTTTGGACTGGTGCAAGGTGCCCACTATAACTAGTGGACAACATATGCCAGGCCAACTTCTCACACCCAAGAGTCACTCCGCCAAATGCAATGGACTGAGAAGGGGGGAAGACAGCACAGAAAAACAAAGCGGGGATGAGACCCCCGGGAACCCGACAAAGGACCCCACGGACAACAGGAGCAACAGAGGAAACAAAAATTAAGAGGTCACAAAGAATAGAGACACCACCCGAATGCCAGAACAGCCAAATCGCTGTACCGAAGCCCGAAACATCAAGACTACCCTCAAAAGACCAGGTGACTCCCACGAAAGGGAAGAAGAACCCCAAACACAGGGACCAGAGACCCACTGTCATCAAAAACCCCTGAGGGGCCCCCCCAACAACACAGACTGGCAACAATGGAAACCAACAATGGAGGAGGGAGGAGGAACTGACTCTGCCACCCCAAGGCTGGACAGAGCAGCCATTAACCCAAATCCTGAATCAGAGAAGGAGAAAGGCATCAGGGAGATGAAAGCCCAAGGGCGGGACCCCAATGAGACAAAAAGGGAAGAAAGCGCAAAAGACAAAGAGCGCAAGGAACCACCACAGAAGTGGACACCATCAATCCCTGGACCCCCAACCAACCCAGAGGAGGAGCCTACAATGGGGACAAGAGAACCCCCCCGAAGACCCTGCAGGGAAGGCAGAAATGCCCATCCCCCCAAACAGTGCACAAGCCGAAACTAAACTGAAATGGGCCAAGATAATGGGAGCAAGGAGAAGTCCAAAACCCAACTGCCCAAGCACAACGGCAGCCCCACCACCAGCAGAGACCAGCAGGGAGAGTGGAAGCACCAGCCAAACAATTGACCAGGATGGGCAACCCACAGAACACCTTAAGCCATCAAACAGCCACAGCCAAAATCTCGGAAAAGGGCGAGGAGCAGGCAACAGACTAAAACTCGACCTCAGTAAGCAGAAAACAGGAGAGAGAGAGAGTGACATGTAGAATGACAGGCTGGCAACAGAGAAAAGAACAAAAACCTACAAGCCACAGGTGGCCACATTCGCCCCCAGGACCAGAGGAAGGAAGGACTACAAAAGTGGCCAACCGAAGATGCACCACGTACAGCAATCTGGGAAGATCCCTGAAGCATGTAAGGGCTCAGAGGGAATGCGGAAAGAGAAGAGAATGGAGGAGCACCCCAGAACCCCAATGCCAGAGACACCCCGGCTAAAGCCGAGGAGGGGAACAGCACCGCCACCACCAACAACAAAGCTAACCGGAAGGGGATGCCCAAAACCGACCCAGAGGCAGGACGAAGGGCGTCAACAAGACAACCCTGTCTGAGGAAAGACACCACAGGACAGAATCAACACAACAACCGACCCTGTAAATGCAGAGGGAGGTCGACATCGGGACAGGCCCAACCGGCAGATGCCCAGGAACCGCAGAAACGGGTTCCAGAAAACAATGGGAGACGTGAAACCTTGACAAGGGGCCAGCCGTGAAAATGGAAGTGACCAGGACAACATGTCCAGGAACCCTGAAACAGAAAAGACAGAAAAAGGAAGAAAAGCCATGTGTCCACAACCCAAAGCACAAAAAAGCCCAAAGAATGAAGGAGCCCAAAATTAACCAATGGGCAAATGAAAACAACGCTGCTAGCAGATGCCATGAGAAAAGCCCACAGGGCCCTGAATCTTGCCCCAGGAGGCCTAGCCAAGGAGAAACCCGAGAGGCACCAAAAAACTAGAGAGGACCCGAGGCAACACCACCAAACGAGTCAGGCACAGGTGGAATGGCCCCCGGAGGGAAAAATAGGCAACAGCAGCTCAAAGTCCGAAAGGAAGACCTGTGAGGCAGAAAACGAACATGGACTGCCCAGATCAAAAGTAGAGACAGCGGAAACCTGCCAAAAGAGCAGCCCCAACCAGTGGCTCAACAGGGGCTTACACAAGACGTCACACCACCAGGAGAACGGGGTAAAACACAAGTGTAAAGCGCACGTACACCCAAGGGCATCTAGGTGCTGAATAACAGATGTGAATAGGCATCCAACTCTACAGTACAGAATTTATCGACCTCCGAAGGGTGAAAGGCAGAGCGGACCCGCAGAGATTCGAACCCGTGACCATGAGGTCAGACACAGCCCCCCATAGTGGAAGCAGTAGCCCAACAAGCTACCACACCCAGAGTTGGAAAAGAGCAACAGTGGCAGCCCAAACAAAAAACAGGAAACACAATGGGCAATAAGCCAGCACAAAGGACAAAATATATCCAGACAAGGTGAACTGCACGCGTAGGACCACCATACGCCAGAAACTGGCCCACAGGGGAGAAGACGCCAAACCATCCATATCCCCAACCCCCTGGCGGCAAGAGCTAGAAAGTGGATCGACCATCGGACACACTGCTGCCGGTGGAGGGACGCAAACCCCTGCAATGAAGGGGCCTGCGACATCAATGGCACAAGACACTGCCACGAACGACACCTCCAGGCTGCACAGTCCTCCAATGCCTGCAACGCTGCCATAGCAGCCCAACCAGGCGCAAAAGCAGACCCACCAGCAAGGCCCCAGAGGAACGACCCAGGATTCCGGCCTGCCAAACCAAATGGGAGCCGTGCTAAAAGCACAACCGCAAAAGGAAAAAGCCCCACAAAATGGGACACTGAAAGCCCTCAAAAACGGGCTGCCGCCTTCCCCGCAGCCATGTACTCCGGGAACCAAGTGCTGCTGGAACTACTCAGCAATTGACCGTCCCCTCGGGAACCGCATGAAACGCTCCCCGCCCCAGCCCAGCACATGCACGGGGAGCGCGGCCGCAGGGGGTGCATAGAACACACAAAACACCCACCACTATAAGGGAAGTGCAGCAGAACATAGAACAAAAAATGTGAAACACAAGCAAAACAAAAACAGAAAAACTAGCGCAAACTCTTACCTGTCGCAGTACAAGAAAACAAGCAGGCATAGAGGTGGAGGGGCCAATATTTTATGGAAATAAAAAAAATACTAGGGTGTTAGAATGCCTGTCTGGAGGTGGGACCGCCTCATATTGTAATGACTGGGACGAGGAGGACCTATAAGGGGGTAATGAGTGCTTATGGTGTAAAGAAGTCTAAGTTATTTCTTTTTTTAGCGGCAGACAAATGGCATGGGCTAGAGAAATAAACGTCTGTGTAAGTAGAAGGCCACTTAACAGTTTTGGAGGGTTGTACAGTGCAAATTGAAAAGTCAATATCTATTTTAAAATAGCACCAGAAACGTTCCAGTCCCTTGGGGTGATCGCACTGAGTTCATACAGCAGATAACCCGGGAAAAATCTTGTATCTTTTTTAGCAAGTAGAGAAGAGCTATTACCTTGCAAGTACCCTGCACACTGATGTTGTTTCTCATGTCTGTGAAGGATATCAGACATAGATATTGGAAAGTGACAGGGTACAGCCGTTGTGGCTCTGGGCACAGAAGTGCACCAACAGATTCCACACCACTGCTGAGAGTCTTAACTGATGCGGTCTAGCTCTCCATGTGTCCAATCGGTACATTAACATTGCCATGATTTATCAGCGAGTGGAGTAAGGAGGTGAGACAAATGGCAGACGGTGGGAAGTTGAGTATGTAGCACAAACTGAGGGGGATATTCTCAAGAACGTGTGTTAACTATCGCCAAATTCGCTTAACACAACTTCTCACATCGCAGTCTATCGTGGGAAAATAACACTGTGTTAACGCAGTATTCCCAACCCGGCGGCACCATGCGATAGTCACACGTTAACGCGACAAATGCCCGCGTTAAAATTAACGCGACACCGAAAAAATGCGAAACACGAACGCCAAAAAAGTTGCGCAGTCCCAAATCACGAAACAAAAAGCAGCGATAACCAGCGACAGGCCTGCGATTCCCACGTGACATGCAGGAAAATGCACTATAAAAGCAGAGAAAAAAAAAGAGAAAAAAATGCAACTGCGTGGCACCATGGATGCACCCGGACCGAGTGCAGAGGACAATGCGAACCCCACAAGCCCCACAGACGACCAGCCAGGACCCCCGGGGCCGGGGAAGGGCAAGGAGAAGAGGAAGAGGAAGACAGGGCAGTCCGCAGGAAAACCGGATCATCGTCACGGAGGTGACAGGACACTACCAACAACTGTCCGTCACCTCCACTGTGTCATCAGCCACACAAACGGAAATATGGCAACACATCGTGAACAACGTGAATGCAGTCGGAGTGTCGAGGAGGACAATGGGAAAGGTCAAGAGGCGCTGGAATGATGTGAAGGGCAAAACCAAGAAGAAACCCGATGCCAACATGAAAGCAGCAACGCAGATTGGAGGTGGGGGACCAGCGGCATACAAGGAGCTGGATGACATTGAGAAAATGGTGGCCACAGTCATCAGTCTGGATACGGTGCCAGGAGTCGGGGATCGGGACACTGCTCAACATGACCTGACACAACATCAACAGGGTGAGTACCGACCAGGGACTGGGGGGACGGGGGGAGATGGGCACAATGGCACACATGCACAATTAAGTAGAGCACACTGCACACCCACAATGACTCTGGATCATGTCCCTGATCCCCGTGCCACACTGCAGCACACATACAGAAACTCAGGGAATGTGTGTTGAAAATAATTTATTTGCACATGCTGTGCCTGTGGTCATTTTGTACTGTCTCATGATTGCTAAGGACTGCCACAATGTGACGTCCTCATGTGAAGAAATTGTCAATGATGGTGTTCCTATGGGCTATTCCTGCTGCAGCTGCAGTGGGGTGTGGTCCACCTGCCTCATCTTCCTCATCATTGTCCGGTGCATCTGGCACTCGTAACCATGGGGCATTGGTGCGTACACATATGTTGTGCAACACACAACATGCAACGATCATCTTGCACACGATGTCTGGGCTGTACAGGAGCCTCCCACCTGTGATGTCCAGGCACCTGAAACGTGACTTCAACACGCCAAATGTGCGTTCCACGATGCCCCTGGTGCGTTTGTGGGCCGCATTGTACTGCCTCTGGGCTTGTGTGTTCGTGGCTCGGAGAGGTGTCATCATCCAAGGGCAGAGTGCATATCCTTGATCACCTGTGACAGTGCAGAGAGACATGAGTCAACAGTTGGTTCTGCATGATGTGTAGGCAGGCTCACTAGTTCATTGGCGTGTGGTATGTGTGTCATAGTGATTACTGTTTGACATGTACTGCTTGTAGCAAATGAGCGCCATCAATGTGAACAACATAGCCTCACTGCTGCTCCTCCCTCCCCCTGAGCCCATTTACTTGTGTGCGCTGCGCGGTTGCATCACTTGCACTCCTACGGCACACCATCGTCATGCCTGTCTGCGCATGTCCACAAGCCTGACAACGACACTGTGATGTTGTGCGTTGAAGGTGGGCGGCCACGTGTGTGTAGGCCTATGGTAAGGATAGCGCGGACACAGATGTAGAGTTCATGACTGGCTGAACTCACGATGCGGTCGAGGCAATACCTTTGGCCTATGCTGCGGTAATAGCGACACACACACAACAGTTGGCATGTATGATCCCGGACCTCGAGCGGGCTTGCGCTCATTCATTTATCTCTTCGGCCGAGCCCGCACTCCGGGGGCATGCTACATCGCAACATTGTCCATTGCGGGACGGGTGGCGCCGACACTACAACAGAGACACACGCCTTAGGTACTTCATCGGCAAGCCCAACACTTAACCATGCCCAGAGCCCCGGGGTGATTATCCACACCCCTACGCTGGACTGTCGTACGCCAGCCCACTCCGGCAATGCCTACAGGGGGGTGCGACACAGCTACATGGCCCAGGTCTCCCCCACTGCCTGAGGTGACATGGTTGCGTAAGCTGTACACAGCACAATGCAATGTGGTAGGGCCCGGGTCCCTCATGCATACACAATGACCACACGGACACACTTAGATAGTTTGTGGAACTGCCTACGGGTACGTGCACCCGGCACCTTTTATTGCCAGGGTAACATGTCCAGTGGCGCCTGTGCTGGATGGGTGTGGGGTGAGTGTGAGCCAGCCCTCAACGGGTGGTTGGTGCTGGCAACAACTACAACAGTGATCAGACAATCAGAAGTTCACAGTTCAAACAGCAAGGGTCCATGACTTGAGCTGCACTGAGGTAGTGGCCCCGGATGCACAGCGGCCGGCACATGGAACACCGCCACGGGACGGTGACTACCGGTGCACTGAGGTAGGGGCACAAGAGCTGAGCGGGTCCCCGTCGATGTCCACGGTGAATGTCGCGGGGGGTTTTGGGGGACAGTGGAAGGTGGTCTTCCTGGGCATGATACAGAGGGCAGTACCAAGCAGACACAGGCAATATGGAGGAGATGAATGCTACAGACTCATTTTTGTCACCAAGTCAGTATCAGCTACATGATGATGAAGACAACCCCCAGGCCATAGACTCAGACCCCACCACAGTTCAACCAGAGGGTGTCCATGAATTTCGGGGCACAGAGTTAGTGGCACCAGAGCTGAAAGGGGATGCAGTCTGCGATGAGGCCTGTACAATGGTATAAACTCTGCCATAAATAAATCAAGGCTCAGTTCCAAACGTGAAACCTACTTGACCGTAGTGTGGGCCGGAGGCCGCGGTCAGCAGGGGCCCCCAGCCACGTGTCCTTGGCTTGCGATGCACAGAGTGGCACCAGGGCAGTTGTTGGAGGTGTTCGGTCACCTCCGTAACGAGGATCCTGTTTTTCATCCGGACTGAATCGCGTCTTCCTCTTACTCCTCTCCTAGCGTGCAATGATACGACTCTGCCATTGTAAAATCAAGACTCAGTTCCAAATGTGTGACCTACTTGACCACAGTGTAGGCCGGAGGCAGCGGTCAGCGTGGGCCAATCGCTGTTCAGGCAGCTCCTCCTGGTACTCTCACACTCGACGTTGGAATACCATGTGGCGATGATTTGTGGTTGACGGAGGTAGTAGCACCAGAGCTGAGCGTGTGTGCAGCCTGCAACAATGCCGTGTCCTGCCTGGTACAGATTGGATTGGATTGGATTGGTGTGAGGCCTGCTGGACCGCAGTGTAGGCAGTACACAGGTGACCCCGCGGTGCTGGGCCGCAGTGTAGGCCGAAGGCAGTAGTCAGCAAGGGCCCACAGACATGTGTCGTTGGAATGCTATGCACAGAGTCGGTGGCACCACATCGTAGGGAGTACAGTGATATAAAATCTGCAATAAACGTATGTACTCTGCCATTGTATAATCAAGACTCAGTTCCAAACGTGTGACCTACTGGACCGCAGTGTAGGCCGGAGGCAGTGGTGGAGTACGTCAATGAGAAAGGAGTAATGGGGGCCTGTGTCGCGGAGGCCGTGATGGTCTGAGGAGGCTGCCATGGTCGCGGGCCTCGGGCTTGGAGCTTGCACCAGCACGTGGTGGGCCCTCTTTGACACACGCCGGTGTCCTCAGGTGAGCAGTGAGGCCTGGGTGCGCTGGGGCGGGCAAGACGGGTCCTGGGACCAGCGGCCTGGGGTGCAGCAGGCGCACAGGATCGCAGGCACCGCCGCACACAGCGTCGGCCTCGTGGCCGGGTGAGAGGCGCCGCCCTGGCAGACACGTTGGCCATTCCGGAAGAGAACCACGCCCAGAGTAACAGGCTTTTTATTCACACCCCTACGCTGGCCTGGCATACGCCAGGCCAGCCCACTCTGCTCACGCTTACAGGGGGGGACGTAACAAGCTACATTTCCGCATTCTTCCCCACATGGTTGCGTCCACTGTCCAGTACACTGCAGACACCAGCAGTGTATGTCGACAGGGAACTGTCTGTGGTCTGCATACTGCAGTCTGTCCAGCACATCCACGCCACACTTGGCATTGTGTATATTCACATTCATGGGTCACTTGCCTCCCTCGCACATGCCGGGTTCCCACCTCTCCCCACATTCTGCTATTGTGTGGCTGAGGTGCCATGCGGTTGATGGCTTGTGTAGATGGCTAGCCACGGTTGCCACAGTAAGTTGTGTTGTCGTGTTTGGAATGTGGGGATGTTGGTTGTCATGTTGTATGTGATTTTGTGACGTGTGCATTCCCAAAGTTGTGAGTTGTCTGATTGTGGTGTTGAGGTGTGTGGTGTGTTCCGTTGGTACTTACCGACGAGCAGTGCATTTCCATAGGTGCCATCCTGGAAGCGCTGGTTGATGATGGACTGTCGGAAGATGAAGGAATCATGCACACTGCCTGGGTAGTTGGCGACGACATTGGTGAAGAGTCCCCGGTGGTCCACTATTTCCTGCACATTGATGGAATGAGTGTGTTTTCTGTTGCGGTAATTGTGTGCAGTGGCGGCAGGGGGCACGAGAAGTACATGTGTGCAGTCAATTGCCCCCAACACGTGCGGGAAGCCAGCTATGGCGTAGAAGCCTTGCTTGATCTCCAGCTGTTCCTGCACAGTGTATGGGAAGTAAAGTTGCTGGGGTACCAAGCTGATGATGGCATCCAAGACAGGTGTGAGGAACTTTGACAGGGCTGGCTGTGAGACTCCTCCGACTATGGCAGTTGTTGGTTGCAAGGTCCCAGAGGCCAACAGGTGCAGCATGGCCAGCAGCTTTGTCTGCGGAGGGATGTTGGTTGTCGGCTGTGTTGGTGCCGTCAGCCTGTGGGCAATGAGGGTCAGGATGCGGAGGATGGTTGTCATTTGAGCCTGTAGTGGGCAATGACTTCCTCTGGTGTTAAGTCTCCGAGGCTGGTGCGTTTTCGGAAGGTCTGGTGTCTTTGTCTGCGCTGCCTCTGTGGTAGTCCGGGGGGGGGAGTCCTGGGGGCGTGAGGGGCCTGGGGGTGGTGGCGGTGGGTGTTGTGGCCCTATTGGGGCTCCGAGCTGCATGATCAGTAGCTCCATGGCATCTGTTGTTCTTCTGGTGTGGCTGTGGACTGGGCTCCCTTTTATGGTGCAGGTTGTCGTCCGACTTAGCACCAGGTAGGAGCAGGTGTTAAATCCCTGCTGCTAACGCGCCTAATCGCATGTTTTTGAATCTTATCGCCGATCTGGCTGGTCGTTGAGAATGTTGCGGAGTGGTGTTTTTGTGGGTTTTTGCACGGGAACGCCTACTCTGCATCTCATTAGCGTTAGTTGCTGGTGTCATCCGTGGCAATGTTTTTTGCGACTGCTATCGCAGGAAAACTGGTGATATCGGCTGTTAGCACCAGCTTGTGAATGGTGCGATGAATTTATCACCACTTTGGCTGCGATAAAGTGCCGCTAACTTGGCGATAAGTCCTTGAGAATATGCCCCTGAGTTGTAAAATAGTACACTGTGCATTCCAATGGATTTTAAAACAATGAACCCAAACAGCCAGCAGCATTAGGTGGGAGAGGAATGCTCCACTGGGCTGTCCCACGACTTGATTGACTAAGTCTCAAGGCAATAGCTGAAAGAGCCCGATTGTAGAAAGCTAATGGCTGAAAGATAAGGACCCAAGTCCATTCTATGTATATTGTTAGCAATAGGTCACTGTCAAAAGCTAGACCTAAAAAGCCAAGAATTCTTCTTAAATTAATTTGTCCCACGTGTCTAACCTTCTACCTTCTATGGGTGGAAGAGCCTTCTCCTACATCGTGGCCAAGACCTGGAACGAGCTCCCGATCTACATTAGACGTGCCCCCTCCATGAACACCTTCAGGAAGACAGTCAAGACCTGGCTCTTCGACTGAACGGAGCTGCTTACCCTCCCCCCCCAGCGCCTTAAGACCACTGTTCCCTTTAAGGTGCGCGCACCTCTCTTACCGTGAGCGCGCACTGCCGTGTGTGGAGCGCGCACACACACAGGACATCCCGCAAGAGAGTCGCGCCGCTGCTTTAAAAAAGCGAGCGGCGCGAAAAATAGGCACTTCCTGGATGCGGTGTGCCGGAGGAAGAGTCTGGAGTGCAGGTAAGGCTGGCTTTGGGGCTTGGGGGCTTGCGGCTGTTTGCACTTGCTATACTCTTTAGATAGTAAAGCGCGGTGCGGGGCAGATTGTAGGCTTTTGTTTAAGTATTCATGTTAATCACAGCCCCTTCACGAGCTGTGATTAACATGAATACTTAAACAAAAGCCCACAATCTTCCCCGCACCGCGCTTTACTAACTAAAGAGCACAGCAAGTTTAAAAACACAGCTTGTACTTTCAGAAAGTACACGCTGTGTTTTTAAACTTGCTGTGCTCTTTAGTTAGTAAAGCGCGGCTGCGAGAGAGAGTATGGGCTTTTGTTTAAGTATTCATGTTAATCACAGCTCGTGAAGGGGCTGTGATTAACATGAATACTTAAACAAAAGCCCACAATCTTCCCCGCACCGCGCTTTACTAACAAAAGAGTAGAGCAAGTTTAAAAACACAGCGTGTACTTTCTGAAAGTACACGCTGTGTTTTTAAACTTGCTGTGCTCTTTAGCATAGCTGCCAAGGTTTCAGATTGCTATGTGTGACATTTTAATAATTTCCGTGTAATTGTGAGTGACATTTCAGCAACTATGAGTGACATTTTCTCCCGAGCAAAAATCAAGCAATGAAACATATAGGGAAACATATAAATATCCGAAATTACACCCATTTGAGCAACAAGAAACTGTAAGAAGTAATTGAAGTCAAGTGCGCTAATGGGGGCGTGCAAACAGCGACGGTGATCTGCTCTGCCAATCAATGCGGCCCATGCTGAGTGGTAGCTGAAACAAGAGTATTAGCTCGATAACTGCACTTTTTGTCTCCATCCTGAAACATTGCAACATTCAGGTGCTACACCTTTAGGTCCTCATTAGAAACAAGGCTTCATCTCATTTGCACCTTTAAGCCCAACACAAAACATGATGCAGTCCAGTCTGTGGCACCATCAGGATATCCTGAGAATAAATTATTTTGATTATCACCATACAGGCCAGGGTTTTGCAGTTAGGAACATTCTGCCTTGTAGGAATGCTTGTCATAAAAAGGCTCGCTGGGTGCTCAGAAGCAGAGAGTGAGCACAACCACATTGATACATTGTCTTGTTAAGTTCCAAGACCATTGGCATTGTAATACCCTAAGATCATTTAGCTGGCATGGTTTACGTGTGTACACAGAGCATGCCTCATGTTTTATTTGTGTTTTACTAAAAAAAGGCTTTTTGAATAAAAAGGATTAATCAATAAAATAAGTAGCTTTATGTAATGTTCCTAGCTCCCAGCTGAAACGCATTGTATGTTGTAAAGAGTATGCCAGAAGGGTTTTTGGATTAGTAGGTTGAACATCGCAGGGCCTATATTCTTAGTTAACTATTTTTTAGGTCAAGCCTAGCGCAGCGCGCATGCGTTGCTCTAGGAGATGACCTTTTGGAATCGGTCTGCACTTTTCAAGCACTCGTGCTTGTGGCGGCACCCACCTTGCGGGAGCGAGCAGCGGCGCGCAGGGGCCATCTGTTTCCAATTAGCGTGGCCGCGCGCGCGTCTGCACTTTTCAAGCACTTGTGCTTGTTATTTTATTATACATGTTGGTGCCAGTTCAAGGAAACAAGGGCCTCGTGCCCGCTGCCTCTAAGGAGCTCGTGAGCGTTACCTCCGATTAATGCATCTCCGGAACCCACTAACGAGCCCCTTGTGTGTTCCATGATCCACAGTTCATTTCTCTTCTCAGTGGAGCATAAATAGAAACGTCTGCGTTTCAAGCCTCAACAACGTGACGGAATTACATCCCTGGTGGCACTATTCCTCAAAGCGTCCCAAAAATGCCGTTCGCTTCCGGATACTGAAAGTCTATTGGGTGACAGAAGGTTGGTGTATTTGGTAAATGTTTGCTGTGCGACGTTCTTTCACTGTGATGCCTGTTCAAGACGGAGTTTCCAGTTTGAGATCCACTCTGTAACTAATCTCCAGTGGCATTGCGCCATCTAGTGACATAAACCATAATGGTTGAACTGTAATATTAGCTGTTACTCTAGCTTTCACTTGACATTTGTCTTGTTTAGAACACCGACGCTTCCTTCTCATCTTTCAATACAGGTACTGGTATTTTTTTTAATGATATTGTGCTGAACTACAAGCACATCTGTGATACATGCACCTGGTTGCTGTTTGGATAACTGTGCATGTCATCTCAAACTCCGGTGAAATGCACACCAATTTCCAGTAATAGAACTCTACACTGATTTTTATTTTTTTATTTTCTCTTTTTTTATATACATACATATGTGTATAAACATATATGATATGTACATTTATTTGTGTTACATGTTAATATTATGGTCTATGTTCGTGCCCTTTCTGCAACCGCCGTCCCTCCTCCTCACTGCTCTTTACCTGCTTCTGTGCCTTTTTTCACTCTCTCTCGCACTCTGGCACCTTTTCCAGCCTAGCCCACCACCCCCTACACTTCTCACCCTCCCTTACTTCTATCATTACTATTTATTAAGCTGTGAAATATGTAAGCTTTCATTTCTTTTCTTTTACATTGAAATATATCATATAAGCAAAGTGCTTAATGCCTGTTGCAAATAATTAAATAATTCTTAATTGCAAAATGTCCTCTGCCTGTAGTCTCCTCTCAGTTTCTATGCTGAGGAAGAAGGGCGGCAGTTAGCAGATAGTGTGCTGCATGGCCAAATACTTAAAAGGTCCCAAAGGCGAGACCTATTGGCTATGCCAATGCTTGTTGTATTTATGTTATTCCTGTTCAAACATGACATGCAACTATCAGTTCCTGTTGCATGCATGTTCAGAGGATCTACTTAAATCCCAAAACAGATGCAAGAGAGGCGACTCTGGTTAGAAGAGGGGAATGAAACAGTTAGATGAAATGACTACTACCTCCGTATTGACATTTTTGGGCCTTTTCAAAACAGCTAACATCCTCTCCAACAAACAGCATCACCATGGATAATCTATCATCATGGAGAAATGTCCTCCCTGCTCAAAGGGATTGGAGTAATTAAGCGATTTAAACCAGTACGTTTTGAATCCACAGGCGATGGCGCTCCATCCAGCAAATCTGAACATGTAACATTCTGACTTTGCATAGCCTATGTGCTGGCATGAGACACTTGCACCAATGTGGGGTGTTCCGGCCAATGAGATTGATGAATTGAGAAGCATCTCAGCTAAGCTGATTGGCCAAAATCCTCAAATAAGTTCCAGGAGGCTGGCATGCGCACTCTGGTGACAGAAGTGTCAGGCATGAAAAACAATGTCCAAAAGCCAATGCTGCATTGGAACAGACCAGACAAATTCCATCGACCCACAGGTAGTCATTTCTGGAACCGATCTTGTCTTGCAACTCGCAAGAGGAAATTCATGAGCAATCTTTGTTCTCATTGCCCATCGCCAAATTTAGTAAGCCTGGTACAAGCAACCTGGCAGAGATCCATACCTAATTCTATTAGGAGAACTTGTCTGTGGATTTTCTCAGAAATAACATGTTGAGTTGCCAAACAGTAGGAAAGGGCTTTCATCGAAATTTGTTAGCAAAGTGTAAACATAGATGAAGACCCACAAAAACACGTTTGAGCGTAGGCAAAGACTCCCATTTCCTTCTGCCAGTGCGGATTTTGCCTTGCATGTCCAGGCCTTGCAAGTCATGGATGCCCACAACATGCTGAGGGTTACAATTATGCAAGAGGGGGGTGGCATTACCCCAGGGTTAGGTATCATCGTGCCATAGATGCCTGGAGCTGCCACCATTATGCTTGAGTTAGCTTTATTCAAATGGTAGGCACCATCATACCATGGATTCCCTTAACTTGCAAAGAATTATCAACATTATGCCAGTGCCGGCTTTATACTGGAAATGCGCCAGTCACACACATTCAGGCATGCACACCAATACTCTGGCACACGCGCTCTCACTAACTGTATTAAATGTAGTTACTCGGCGAGGCTGCAGTGAGTGTGGTGCAAGCTGCACCCTCTCTCCCTCCTGGTACCTTACAGCATAGCAGGAGGTATGGGGTCGAAAATGCAGAGCTTGAATTCTAGCTAGTCACTTTGTGGTTTGAGACGTATAGTGGTTGGCTGTTATTTAGGCGCTATGCTCTCAATCAAACCCTACGTTTGACACAGTGGCTGCCATTGCTTTTGTAGCGGTGACTACAACACTGTGCTTCAGTTTTAGGCCGCACCGCTCTCAACAGAGCCTGAGCACCACTGTTGAAAGAGCACAAACCATGAAATGCTGCTGGGCTGAGCACGAACTGCTAGCCCACTGCACATCTAGACTCGTTTTTTCACATTTCACTTCCAGGTTCTGTAGCTGTGCTGCACGGGCAACGCTGCAACGCTGCACAACTACAGCCCCCGAGAGCGGGAGAATATTGCAAAAGTGAGGCACTCTAACTATAGTTCATGCGCATCAGTATGTTTCCGGTTGATACCTCCAACGGCAATGATGCACACTTTCTTTTTTACGCATTTCTAAACAGTGAGGTGTTCAATTTACACAGTGCATGCCTTTTAAGAGACAGTTTTCGTCTGCGGCCAACTTCAGATTGTGACACACACACTTTATATGAATTTTGTGTGTCATTATTCCTTGATGTATTCCAATTTCAGTGATACGCACACTTTCACTCGTTTTTGGGTTTTGATGTGACTCTATTTTATTTAGCAGTATATTGGCACACTTCGTCTTCTACAGTAATTTTTTAACTTGCACCTTAGTAGTTATAACAGAAGTTACGAAAATCTGGTATTATTGAACCAGTAGAATCTGCAGAATGTGTTACATCTACCTTACTTACACGTGTCAGAGGCATTAAGCACTTACTGTTCAAAAACACCCTTAAGTTCTTACAATAAAAAGCTATGTTACTCTTCCGCTCGGGTGGTCTGTCGCAGGTTTTCTGCCATTGCAATGAATGGAAATGCAGCTCTTTGATAGTTAATAGCTCACTGTTCTATATTAGGATTTAAACTTATAAACTGCAAGTAACAAAAGGGGCTGTCTGACAGAAGCAGTAATGCACTGACCTATTTACATTGCATGCAATTTGTGATCTGCATGGTTCACCAGCTTCTTTACATCAGGCATTTTAACCTCCTCGGCTACTTTATGATGAGTCAACTTCCACTAGACAAAACTCAGATCTCTCTGCAGCAGGTCCTTCAATCTTCGGTTATCTTGACATTTTTATGGTTGCCTGAAAATTGCTAGAAAGTCTTTATCATATTTTTTGCACGCCACTGCATCATCTTCAGGTGGGATCTTTTGATGGCTTGTGTGCTGCTCAGTTCTCCTTGTGAATTTCCTTGTTCACCCACCTCAACCATTTGCGCAGTTTGAATGCCAGGGAAAAGCTGCATCACAGAAGGTGTAACACAAAATACAGATTTATAGACCAGTTTAAGAGAATGGATGCTAATAATGAAGCACATGGGCACGTGCCTGTTTGGCCTAGACTGGAATCCCAGGTAATTATTTGGTCATTTTTCCTCTTGGGGTCTCTAGACCGGTCCCATTCATAGTTTCTAACTCTTCGAGCGTTTGCTGATGACCTTGTCTTCAATTGCAGGTTTCCAGTCTGTAAGGTATTTGGATTTGAGTGGTCAGGTGCGAGTACCCACAAAGACAAGGTAGTTCTGTTTACGTTCCTCGTTGGGTTGGGGGTTGCTGGGTAAATAGATTCCCAATCTGCACCCCTTTTCTTTTGCAGGTTTGTGAGACCGTACTACGAATACAGTTGCACAGGCAGACGTGAGTACAGGCAGAACAAACAGGTAATTTTTTGGTAGAGTTAAACTGGTGCATCTTCTGTTGCAGGTTTCGCAGACAGTACCCCCACACATTTAAACGGGGGTACGTGAGTACAAGCAGAACAGGTAATTGTTTGGTAGAGTTAAACTGTGGTGCATCTTGTACATTGTAGTATCACATACTTACCCATGTTTTCTTCTGTTGCCGGTTTTGCAGATAGTACCCCACACATTTAAACGGGCGTACGTGAGTACAAGCAGAACAGGTAATTGTTTGGTAGAGTTAAACTGTGGTGCATCTTGTACATTGTAGTATAACATACTTACCCATGTTTTCTTCTGTTGCCGGTTTTGCAGATAGTACCCCACACATTTAAACGGGCGTACGTGAGTACAAGCAGAACAGGTAATTGTTTGGTAGAGTTAAACTGTGGTGCATCTTGTACATTGTAGTATAACATACTTACCCATGTTTTCTTCTGTTGCACGTTTTGCAGATAGTACCCCACACATTTAAACGGGTGTACGTGAGTTCAAGCAGAACAGGTAATTGTTTGGTAGAGTTAAACTGTGGTGCATCTTTACATTGTAGTATAATATACTTACCCATGTTTTCTTCTGTTGCAGGTTTCGCAGACAGAAAGAACCTCATACATTTAAACGGGCGTACGTGAGTACAAGCAGAACAGGTAATTGTTTGGTAGAGTTAAACTGTGGTGCATCTTGTACATTGTATAACATACTTACCCATGTTTTCTTCTGTTGCAGGTTTTGCAGATAGTACTCCCACATTTAAACGGGCGTACGTGAGCACAAGCAGAACAGGTAATTGTTTGGTAGAGTTAAACTGTGGTGCATCTTGTACATTGTAGTATAAAAGCAGATTGCATTCATGAGCATAGGCGTCAACGTAAGCCATGTTCCTTTATTTTGCAGGCTTTGTGGCACAGCAGGTTCAAACCGGCGGGCACGGAAATGTTCAAGCGCAAAGCTGTAACTTTGGGACAGTGCAGTGCTTCACCACAAAGGAAGAAATGTTGCCTTGTATTCAAGGAAGAGTGGATGAAAGAAATTGTGGAGGCTGAGACACAGAAATCACGAAGCAAGGTTTGCGTGCAACTCGGGGAACTATTTCAATACAGTCCAGACGTGGGCTTGATTTGCAAAGCATGTGCCGAAGCCAAGATTGTTGGGGACTTTTCTACAGGGAAGAAATGGAGTGATGGCTGGAAACTGGATTACATGAAACGACATCTAATTAGCAAAGTTCACGAGTCTGCCATGGTGATACTGAGAAACAGAAGTGCTGCTGCCAGGTTTTGTTATGGAGTGCGAGCAATGCTGCCAGAAACTGAAACTGACACAGCAAATAGAATGGAAGTAGTTGAATGCCAAAGATCTATGCCTGAGGAGATAAAGATTCTCATCAACAACGTGTTGCTGGCAGTCACGATGAATACTTCAATGTTATCTGTACAAGACATCCATGACCACCTAGCTTTGTATGTGAAGATACCAGACAGCTGGAGGAGCAAGAACTATGCCTTTGAGTTCCTTGAGGCCATCAATAGCGTGATACACTGTGAAGCTATGGCAGAACTTTGTCACGCTTTGTATCACACATTGATAATTGATGAGAGCACAGATATTTCTGTTACAAAAATGCTCATCCTGTACTTCAAGTTCCGACCTGTAACATCAACAGAGCACAAAACACTGTTTGGGGGCATAGTGAAGCTGACTAGTTGTAATGCTGAGGCTATCACTACTGCTGTGAAAGAATTCTACACTGCCAATGAACTGGACCTCATGAAAATGGTCATGTTCACATCCGATGGTGCGTCTTTGATGCTGGGTAAGAATAATGGTGTTGCTACTCGCCTTAAACAATCCATTCCTCATCTAGTTGAGCAGCATTGTGTCGCCCATCAAGAAGATTTGGGAGTTGATGATGCCTGGAAGAGGGTTCCAATGATTAAAGAGATGGAGACATTATTGAGGACTGTTTACACTGTGTTCCCCAGATCTCCTGCAAGGAAGTCCAAGCTGGATGAAATTGCATCGGTCACTGAATGTGAAGTGGTCTCTTTTCGACCACTGAATGAAGTCCGGTGGCTTTCAAGGCATTTTGCTGTTGGTGCACTAATTCGTAATTACGAGGCTGTTCTTAAGTACTTTGAGCATGAGAAAGTTGAGGAGAATGATCCAGTTGCTAAATATTGTTACAAAAAGCTATCAGACTCCAACTACCATATTTCCCTTGCAGTACTTAGTGACATTCTGGGTGAATTTGCATCTTTGTGCAAACTATTCCAAAAAAGTTCTTTGACTACTGTTGAAGCTGTACAGTATGCAAGAGCAAAGATTGGCCAAATTAAGGAACAGTACTTGGGGGACACTGTCTTTTGGAGCAGCAATGTAAGAGATCTGATGGTGTTGTACAAGGAAAGGCAAGAGTTTGACAGTGGGCCTATTTTGTCTTTTGTTTCCCTTCTTTGTGAGCAAATGCAAAAAAGCTTCCCTGAAGATGAACTGAAAGAATGGGCAAGTTTTGAATTCCAGGCAATAGCAACACAATCACATTTTGATTTTGGGACTGAGAATATACAAAGACTTGTTGAAAAGTATAAAAATGTCTTGGTCCTGGGTGATTGTGAAACACCGGAAGATGTTGTTCGACAATACAGAGACTATAAATATGTGGTGGCAGAACATGTAAAGGGTGGGTTATTTACCACCTTTCAAGACATGGTGAATTTCACTGTACGCAATGCTGCTCAGTATAGTGTGGTGTCTCAGCTTGTTGATGTCTGCGCAACATTTCAAGCATCTAGTGCAGATTGTGAACGAGGATTCAGCCTCATGAATACTATCAAGAGTAAATTGAGAAATAGACTAGAGCAGAAGCATTTGGATATGCTGATGAGGACAAAGGCCTACCTCTTGAATGGGAAAGTTGACCTTGATAGAGTTTATCAGCACTGGAAAAATGGCAAGGATCGCCGTGAGAAGCAACCATGTCGCCCATCTAGTGATGGCACTTAACTTGTGTGAACGGCCCTCTCCCACAGTCCATGTTTGCCTGGATGTCACACTTTTACAAACTATCTCTGGCGGGATAGCCCAACATTACTCAGTAGCTTTCACATCAAATTGTAAATATGTTATGTAATTTTTTTACTTATTGTGTATATGTGATCTTGTATAGGCTCTCAACATTTCCCCACCCATTGAACAGTGCTCCAGTTAAGAATATTTAGTAAAATCTTATGATGGTACCACTGTTGGAGTCTTGTGCTTGTCTAAACCTGAAGCGTACTTGCCTGTGTAACCAATTCATGTCATGGCGTGATTATCCAAATTGCAAACCTGTCTTAAGACCCTTAACGTGGCGCTGTATGTGTGGAAATGCACCTTCATTTCACATTTTTAAGTAAACGTTTGGAGTGATATTTGGCGCTGCACACACACACGGTCTGGTTCCTGGAGCACATAGCCATGGATGCAGCGCACAGAGACCCTCCACTGCCGCACACAGAGGAAAAGAATTAGAGGGAACATTGCTTGAGACCCTCACAGGTGAGTACCGCGCTTCAAAAATACCCTGATTGATTGATTGACCAGCAGCTGACCTTCATCACTCTGTCAGCCTAGCTTCACTGCCATCACTGCACCAGACACACAAACCACTGCTTGCGGCACTCAGAAATTCTGTGAGGTAGTCACTGTAAACTGCAAACTGTTATGCAGAGCTGCAACTGTGCTGCACAGTGCCATACATAAAGGTACCATGGCCTGATCCTCCAGCCGAAAATCCTCTTTTGTGACAATGGAGTCCAATATACCCAGCAAAATGGCACTAACACTGCCAGTACATGGGGTGGTTCACTTTGCACAGCCTGGCAAGGTCCGGGTGTCAAAATGACTAGTGATCTTTGGCAGCAGAATCAGGCACATCTATATCTGAGTCTAGCCACTATACAAGGCAGAAAAAAGAAAAAACACTAAATACTACTGTGGATTAGATTGTTGGGTTGGATTGGATTGTTGTATTATACATTGACAGCATTCTCACGTTTAAGTCACACGTCCCCAAGAAGTTCTGAACAAAATGGCACCAGCTCTCCCTTCTTCTCATAAACAAGCTGAACCACCCAGAGCCCAGTTTCAGATTTGCAGATTTAGCACTGGCGCGCAATGGTGAGCTTCCCAGATCTCTACTTTGCCTCATTATTGTGTGGCCTTCACACACTTGCACATTTTATCACCTTATTAGCAGCAGCGGCTCCTCTGCTAAGGTGGAGGAGCGTCGCCACACTGCTCTCAGAGCAGCGCAACAAGGAAAAATAAAATTATAATAACACATTGTTTTTATAATTTTATTTTTCTGCATGGAGCCAGGTTGGGGCAGGCAGGGCTGCGCTGGTTCATAGGAGGAAGAGTGGTATGGGCACTACTAAGAGCCTGATTTCGATGTTGGTTGGAAACTAAACCGCCCGACTCCTTGTCGGATTCGGTTCCGACTGACTCGCAGTCGGCGGTTCTTCCCGACCGACTATGATGCTTCCGAACACCATTTGGAAGGACTCCCATTGACTTCAATAGGAGCCTGTGTTCCGACCAACAATACAGGCTCCTATGGGCAAAATGGGTGTCTGCGGAAAACCTTGCACCCTGTCGCAGGCACCCCATGGTGCCTACCACACAGTGCATGGTTTTACAGGGGGGTCCCTTGGGTACCCCCTCGACCCCAAACCAGAAGACCCAGGATGCTAGGGGCCCCCAAAGTCAGTTTCCGACAGCCTTTTCGTGTCGGACAGACCGAGTCGGAAAGGCTGGCGAAATCCGACATCGTAATCGGTCAGTCGGAAACGCTGTCCATTGAGCTGTATGAATCGACTCCAACTGACTCGGATTCTCCGAATGCCGGTCGGAAGCGATTCGGAATGACTGAACTGTTCCCCTTCCGACCGCGAGCATCTTAATCGGTCAGTCGGAAATGTTTCCGACTGAGTCGGGCGGATGGGTTCCGACACGGTCTAGGAGAATCCCACTGTCGGTTGGAGGTTTTCCGACCGACATCGTAATCAGGCCTTAAGTGCACATGACGGTTTGACTGGCCGACTTGGGCCGGCCAAACCGTCATGCGCAACTTAGCATTTCTTCACCCGGCTGTGTTGCACAGCAGGGTGGAGAACTGTCCCAAGGCTCCCAGGCACTGCCTGAGCAGCTAAACACGCCGCTCAGACCAATCACGATGCTGCAGTCATGCTTGTAACAGCAGCATAATGAATGGCTTAAGGGAGCCTGGGAGCTTCCTGCTTCCGGGAGTCAGGAGGAAGAGAAGATGACGGAGGAGAGGCGGCGGCCATAACCAGGTAAGTTACCTTTTTTTTCAACCCATCCCCACCGCAACATGTCAACCAAATCCAAGAAACACCTTCTCTCCTCCATTTCATAAAGCAATTTAAGAGACAACGCTTTAAGGATCAGCTAGTTTAATATCTAGGGGTCATTAGTTTCTCAGGATCCTACACAATGAAGCTTCTCTAAACAAGACAAACAAAATACATTGGACCAGCTTGTAATCTGCAGGTGGAATGTAGCAACTAATTAGGACATTCTACAGCTATCATGTAAAGGAAATCATTTGACATGAAGAAGAAAGCAAAGACACATCATATTTGTTAATTGTGAGTTCAGCTTCTCCTAGAAATAAAATACACACCTTACATGAAACAAGATTGCTCCAAAAGGTTAGTCATACTAACCACAGGTCTACATTAGCTAGGGTCAATTTAAACTTGAATAACAGCATTTATGTGTTTACATGCTAATGTCGGTGTAACGGAAACACAATTAATCTAAAAAAACCTTATCACAAGCATGTTTTCCCTGTTTCCTGCATTACGTTTATAATTAGAGTATTTTCATAATTTCTTCATCTGTGATTATTGCGCAATGTGCAATATTTACAGAGGAGCAAACACCACACAGTCGCTTTCATTATCTATCAAAGGAGTGCCTGGAAAAGTTGTTAACATTTTTGAGGTGCAATTGCTTATAATGTGTCTTTCTCTCTCTGGCTTGTCCTGCTAAGTGTGAGCTTGATAGAATGTGGACCTGTGAACACTGACTTCCTGAATAATGTCCAGTGCTCGGACCCAGAAGATGGGAGTCTGGAAAATGTGGATCCGGAGACCAGAGACCTATATGGTCAGTACCTTCAGCACTGCCAGACTATATTTCAGGATGTTGCCCAAGACACAGAGGATGTTTTGCAGGTAAGATATCAATCAATCAAACAATCAGGATTTATAAATCGCGGCTAATCACCCGATATTGTATCCAGGCGCTTGCAAGCCCCGGAGGCTTATTCGAATAGCCAAGTCTTGAGGGTAATTCAGAATTCTGAAAGTGAGGTGATGGTCCAGAGGTGTGTGGGGAGGCCTTTCCAGGTCTTTCCTACGATGTGGGAGAAGGAGCGACATTTATACACTAGTTTGTCTTTAAAGCAAAAGATCATGAAAAACTATCCATTAAAAATTAGCATTCCCGAATGGCCGCTCAACATTTGCTTGTTTTCAATAAATGGGAGCCAAGAAACTCCGGATATACAACAAAACGTATCCAAAAGGCATAGTGCACACTAACTGTGCTGAAAGAATAGCTAGCTAAAACTGTCTACATCAGCTATTAATTTCACAGGATGTCTTGAAATGTGAAGATACATTCTAGAATTGTATGTCGACAGTGGTGTATTTTAAGAATTGTTTTCAAATGCATTGTAAAGTCAAACATTTAACAGAATGCTTGTAGCTTTCTGTATCCTAAGACTCCCCCAGCCTTCTCTTTGCTTTTGATTCTTATTCTTACATTGTTGATTGTCCTTAAGCTTGCTGCATTTCTGATATGGAACAGTGTATATTTGTTCTTTTGTTGCCTTGGAACAGGATATTTAAAGTGTTGTTTCTGTAGTTGTTTATTTGTAATTTCTTTATTTATTTTAAGCTGATCCAACAGTTTTAGTAATTTCTTTAAAACCCCAATATCAAAAAGGCAATATGGGGAAAGCTTTACTCATCACGTCAGCCTTTTTACTTGTCCACTGGTTGGATTTATTTTTCACCAATGGATTTCAATGGAACTAATGAGCCATACTTTCTGTGTATGCTTTCTATCCTTTAGGTTTTCATGGATGCTATCCGTGCCCCCTGCCCCCCGCTGAGGTATTTCACCACCCAGTTCTTCATGCCACTAATGAAGCTGAAGCTGTCCTGCACCAATGGATCGGAGTACGTCCGGGCTATGCACAAGTTTGTGTTTTCCTCAAAAGATGACAAACCATAAACAAAGAGAGGACCAGGGAGGGCTGGGATGAATGGAATTAAGCGCTCCTCTGCAGCATTTGAGCTGATTGCTAGTAGAATTACAGAGGTAATTTGAGTAAGTTCCGCAATAGGAGGCCCAGAGAATCATAGAAACTAGGTGCTAATAATAATAGTGAAATCCATCCTACTTCCTACCACAATGCTAGACAACCCAAGAGGGTCTTGCATTTTTTCACTCCCTTGCTAATGCTACTCTTGTGTCATCTTTGACTCTTTCACTTCTTTTGACTCTACCATTTGTTTACCCATGCAGTAGTGAGGTCTACCACCCCCAGAAAAGAAAGAAAAAATATATTCCTCTTCAAATTATTTGCAGGGGAATTTTCATGTAAAGCAATGTATAAAAAACAAAAATTAGACTAAGTTTCATAATTTGTCACTTTCCAAATCTTGACTTTTGTGCAAAATGTCTTGGAAAAAAATGGATTTGCAGGAGACTGATCTAGCAAAGCATTTTTGCAGGAACATCATAAGATGAAAAAAGTAGGGTTTGCAAGTTTTTCATGTCACAAAACCAAACTTTTGTGGGATTTTCCACCTTCTATTTGTCTTAAAAACTTCGCCTATTTTGCAGATTTGCAAATATACACCTAAAATTTCAGAAATTTTACAAAAACAAATTTGCTAATTTCCCCCCTCCCTAAGTACTCTCTTCAGGAATTTAACTATTCTAATCCTCCTTTTTTCTCAATGACTGTGTACAGTTGCCTAAAGTGTATCTGAACTAACCACATAAATTCAGACATTTTCAGTCTTTGTTTCTAATAAATTAATTTACAACAAAGGGCAGCTTTTTTACCAAAAACTAATGGGCTGTCAGTAATGGTTTGTTACCATTTATTGGATTATTGGAGCGTTCCATAATTCACTCTCCCCCCACATCTCTGTCTTTATGAATTGTCCATCTTCTTAAAAAGATACATTTTATTACATTTTTCTACTTTTGAACAAGTCGTTTTATTTCTCTTCAGCCTACGTTTGACAGTCCAATATTCCCTTTTTCTAAATCCAGCTGTTTATTAT
Organism: Calotriton arnoldi; assembly: GCA_963921515.1. Lineage (NCBI taxonomy): Eukaryota > Metazoa > Chordata > Amphibia > Caudata > Salamandridae > Calotriton > Calotriton arnoldi. The sequence continues at coordinate 114,049 of CAWUFW010012640.1, forward strand.
TTCTGTTCAAGCACTATCCTTTATGCATTTCTTTGTCTGCCCTCTATGCTAATAAATCTTGGCATTGCAAAGTTATTTTAGCCATACTAAGTTGATCTCATGGGCCTTGAAATACAACCAGGACAATTTGCTTGCACAATGAAGAGAAAAAGTCGGATTAATTGCTAAGCTGCCTTATTGTGGTAAAAGATTAGAAATATTCTATACAACTGAAGTAAAACAAACTTATAAGAGGTACAATTTTCTTTTCAGACAACATAATTGATGGAAAGTTGTGGGGCTCAATTCAAAAGGCAGGTTTCTAAATGCTTGAAACTTACTCTCATAGGATTACTTCCAATTTTGGAGTAAATTTATGAGATTCAAAAGAAGTTTAGGAGATTTTTTCCATGAGTGAAAAATCTGCCAAAATGCATGCATGTAGAATTTGTACCAGATGGACATTTTGCTTGAACAAATAATGCTGAAATGTGAATTTGCTTAATCATCTAGATCTCCATTAAATGTGGGGTCTGCCTCTCGTTTCTATTCTGGAAAGACAATTGCTCCTGCTTTTTACGTGTCTGAATTTCCGATTCAGTCTGCCATGTAGTCAGTGCTCCTGATAGGCATTTTGCACCCAGACCTTATTTACTTATTTTACTTGTAGAATCATCTCCAATGTCCCTGCATTATTCTTCTATAAATAATAACCTTATATATGTGCTAAGGAAAGAGCACGAGGGTATATTGCAATAACCCTGTCATTGGGAGCATTTAGAGGTAGCGAATGCTGCTAGAAACCTACATGAACTGCTTGATCCACTGTTATTTAAATGATGTATCTGCTGATCTTCTGTTTTTAGTAGCTGGTTCTATGTGCCTGCTACAGATCACTGAAAGTTCTCTTGCTAGAACCTTGATTTTTCAATAAAGATTATTTAAAAATCCATGCTTGCCTGTCATTGAGACTAACGTATGTGTACTGTCAATTCCTGTAATTTTATTGTGCATCAAATTTAGTGTGATGTTACGCCATTATTTTGAGGGAAATGATGGGTGCCCATTCTGCCACAGTACTTCCTCTGCCAATTGGGTCTGGGCACAAGGAGTTTCGAAAACTCAAGAAGGCTGCTTTCGTCAAATTGGTTAAGAGAAGGCTCCCTAAATGTACATTCTTCTTGGTTAAGGAAGAGTTCTCTACGTGTTGTTTCAAAATTTGAGCTGGCTCCTTTATGCTGGGTATTTACTGACACTGAGAACTAATCACTCAGAGGCATTATTCTTACAGGAGTTCCTCAGACCATGTTCAGCGCGACCAGTGCTCCAGTGTTTACACCTATGATAAGGGTAGGTATTGGTTAAGGTAGGGTAGGTAAGATCGAGCAAACAGTGAAATGAAAATAAGTAATTACGCTGCACCAAGCACTAAGAGGAGATAAAAACATGGCCTACTCTGAAAAACAAAGCAGCCCAAATTTCTAGGCTTCTGAGAAGGGCATGACTGAAGAGGCACAAACATTTTGTAAAATGTAGAAAACAAAGTTGACCTGCCACCATATTATAAATGAGCGAGAGAGGAAAATGCTGTGCTTAATTTGAGCAGGTGGTTTCCGGTGCTCGGAACCTGCACTTATTTATCAGCAGTGGCACTTATGACAGCTGCCACGTGATGGTGCTGTTTGTGTGCATTAGAGATGAGCAGAACAACAGCTGCTTATTCATTCAGTATTCATTAAAAACAACTAATACCTATTGCTCAAGCCGTTATAATAGCTTTTGGAGCCTCGAACAGTCTGTATTGTCACACTTGCAGCAGTGGGCTGGTTAGTAGTTGTGTAGGTACAGTCATTGGCTTCAGTGGCAATGGGTGATGCAAGCTGCTATGACTTCCTGACGAGGGGCCTGGCACTTATGTTTTTTACAAATTAAGCACTGGAGGAATGTGTGGACTTATTGCTGCTCTGTGTTACTCTCAATGGCAGCTCCAGGACAAAACTTGGGCCTCACCTCACCAGTGATTCACTTGACACTGTCGCACTCATGCACGCCTTTCGGAGATGGCCTGTCCGGAGTGTTCACATTTTACCATTGGTCAGCCAATTTAAAGCCCTCTCTCTATGATGGCTTAGTTCAAGGAAGATTCCATTGTACTACCCTTAACGGGGGATATTTCTCTGGCCTACGCCTCTAAATATATCTTTTTTAGAGCTTTGTCAAGGTAACTTTCTTATCCGCTCCTAGCTGATTGTAAGAGTATGGCGCGTCCTCATCAGTCCTTCCCACCTCATTGTCCCCTGTCCCGGCCTATCGAGGTTTTTAGGTCTCGCCTGAGCCAGCGCATGCGCTGCTCTGGCGAGAGTTTTAGTAAGCGGGTTTTGGAAGTACAAACAGTGGCTTTTGCTGGCGACTAGCCTGCGTTCACGCAAGCGTGCACGCACGATCAGGCGCCATATGGCTTCCCTCGCCATCTGGACGCTCGCGTGAACGCAAGCTGGTCGCCAGCAAAAGCCACTGTTTGCACTTCCAAAACCCGCTTACTTTCACTTTCACGGCCGCGCGGCCGTGTCAGTTTCACGGCCGCGCGGCCAATGCTTGTTTTTTTCATGGGGTTCACCAAAACGATAGGACAAACAGAAGAGTTCAGGCCAAATGTTCATGGGTTTGAAACACGCGCAAAGTTTTATTTTACACTCCTTCGCAAAAGTCTTTGGAAAAATCTGCGACTTGCGAAGGTTTCATTACTTTGTGTCATTTACTTTGGTGACAGTGTTTGTATTATACAACTATAAACGGCAAGAACATGTTTCTGTGAAAGGTAGACGTACCTTCAGGAAACCGGCTCATTAAAGCTGGCTTAGGGATATCGGTCAAAAATTGAAGGGTGTTCTGTTCCGTCCTCCCAACCCTCGGAGCCCCGTCTCATTCAGCATTGGGAAGAGCTGTGAACAGAGCCACCGCTGGCTCTACTTTCGGACCCAGGTTGCCATCAGCTGACGTGTTATGCTATTCACAGTTTGTATAGCAGCAAGCACCATTGTTATGTCTTCGTAGCACATTCTCTTCTCTCTCTGGGCTCTTTTTGGACAGGGCGGCCATTAAACCCCGTTCGAAGATGGACAGCGTGGCCATTAAACCCTGGACTGACAGTGCGACCATTCAACTCAGTCGGAGACGGACAGCGCGGACTTTGAACCTCTTTGGCAACTAACGCATGGGGAAAGGAAACCAAAATAAACGACACTCGTGTGAAGCGTTTATGTCATTATGAATTAGAGTGCCTGCAAAGTATTTTTTATTGTTACAGTCTCGCAGCCTTTTTATGTTTTTAGAGGTAATCTGGCAGAATTACAGGCTGTAAATTACGACCGTGTCGTTTGTCGGCGGCCTGCCCAAATTCTTTCTGTACTTTGCTGCAAGTTAAGTTTAAATTACTTGATGCATTGTTGGGCGGTGTGTTCGCTCACGCTTTGATGGGCTGTAAAATCTACAAATGCACTGTAGGTATAAATTACCACTAATGATAGAGGGCGAGGGAGAGAAAACATTGCCATATGCCGCCCGTGATTTAGTGTCCCCGCCGAGCTCTCTGCAGCCACGGGGTCACCGGCCGCACAACTGGAAATGTCCGGCTCGCTTTCTGCCCACTGGTGTGATCTCCTGCGTTCATGCCATTGAGAATGGTAGAAAACCATAATAATGTTATGGCTAAACTGGCTCATATTTTTCATTAGACCCAAAGGTTTCTTCTGCAGTTGTTGGAATAGCAGAATTGTATTTAGCAGGCACGTTTTTTTGTATCAGTGATTCTATAAATCGTGTGCTGTGTTTTTTTTTTTTCTACCTTAGACATTAAAGAACATCTCTGTTATCCTGCAGACATATGCTGCTCCTCTGTTGCTGCCTCTCGGGCTCTGTGGCGCGGCCATTGGAGGAGGGGGCAGGGGTGGAGCCGGGGTCGCTGTATCTCCTTTGCAGCTCCCTTCTGCTAAACCCTTCATTAACTTTTCAGAGGCTTATGAGGTAGACCGGCTGGCTGAGACACTGTTGGTTACACAGGGTGTCCGTTTCATTTTGCAACACTTCTTCTGTTTCAGCCTGTTAATTCAATAAATGCATTTAAGAATTATCAGGCTGACAAAACAAATGTTGCAAAATGAAACGGACTCGCTTTTGTAACCAAGTGTGTCTCAGCCAGCCGGTCTGCCTCTGGAAAGTTTTTAAGGCAGCTTTGATCACGGTGCCTCCGGAACTTGAAAACTAATTATCTGCTGAGTGCAGGAAGTACAGAGCACTCTCAGTTAACAAAAAGAAACATTCTCACATGCAGGCTTTAATCAAATCTGTTAGAAATCTCTTCAATTACACTTGCACACTGTCTTTTCTTAACCTCTTTCGAGGTTCCTTTCCACACTGACCAGTTTGCCTCCCTTTTTTCTACCAATTACATCCTAACACCATCATACTAGTGGTAAATATAAACCTCTTATATCTTCAATTTTAATTGACTTAGAAGGTCCCAAAGGGAGTGGGGTGTGGGGGGGAGGGGTGTGTGTGTGTGTACATGGGAGGAGCTGTATGGGGTATGTTTGTGTGTATCTGTGTATTCTTTCTGCCTGTGGGTGTGAAACTTTGCAAGCACGTTGGTCTACCTACGTGTGATAATGGCCATCTGTTTGCTCTGAATAGTGCATGCATGTGTTCATCGGTATGTTTGTGTTGTATGGCTCTTCAATCCCTGGCAAAACATGCACCCAGGATAATATCCTGCATAGCTAAAACTTGCAAGGTCCCAAAGGCGAGACCTATTGGCTATGACAATGCTTGTTTTTTGCGTGTTCGCCTCTGAATGGAGGTTTTTCACAAAAGATTGAATGTAAATAAGTCATTAATGCAAACCGAGGTGCTGGGCCCGGAAATAGCTTTCGACTGTAAGGCTAGCTCTAGTGGTTTAAATGCTGAGTGTAAATGTAAAAAACATTAATTAACAAAAAGAGTGCCCTTGTCTAAGTAACACGCCATTGATTACTTTTATTGTGTGCAGGAGCAGTGGCTTATTTATAAACATAATTTCGATGAAAAACACACTTGAATTTGTTTGCCATTCATTCGAAAGTGTGTCTTATTTACTGTGACAAATGAGAACACACAAGCAAAGCTAAAGGATTTTCTTGCAAGAAAATACTAGTATTTGCGTGTTTTTGCTGTTGTCTTTAAAGCACAGAGCGTCTGGCTGAACTTGTTTCTTTCATTTCCAGATCATTTTATTTAGAAATTTTTAAAATACATTTTATTTCCCCAACGTCTTGCACTGGCTTCCATCTTCCCCGACAGAGTGGGTTCTATTATTACGTTTGGGGCTTGGTAGCTTTGGACTTTGTCTCAGGAACTTTTTTTTATATATCTTTGTACTTTGTAATTCACTTATTACTTTAAAATTCACTTACTGAGGAGCTCTCTTGTTTACTGTTCTGATTTTGATGGCTGGTGATATGTGTTAATGAAGCATTGAGATGAATTGCTATCACTACTAGTCCCAGAGTTTCTCCTGATATTTTTCCGTTTCATTTTTCATGCATTGAAATCTGCCTTGTTTTTTGGTATTTTTTTGTGGGGGAGGGGGGAAGTGACAATTTACCTGCCACAGGCCGAATAGTACACAGTCTCTGCTATTTACCGAGTGCCTGGTAAAATCGTACATAATCTCTGCAATTTAGGCATGAATATCTGAATCTTCACTATTTATCCAGCCGCAAGCTAAATAGCAGAGATTATGCACATTTTTGACTAGCGACCACATAACTAGCGTGATGAGGTCTTTATTTAGCCTGCATGAACAAACAAGCATTGGCATAGCCAATAGGTCTCGCCTTTGGGACCTTATAAGTATTTAGTTATGCAGCACAATATCCTTACTGCAACAACATTAACTGTTGCATGGCTAAACACTTATATGGTCCCAAAGGCAAGACCTATTGGCTATGCCAATGCTTGTTTTTTGTTGCAATTTAGCGAAAGCTTTCTTGAACACGGGAAAAGTCGCAGCATGTGGTTTAGAAACCACAACATGCTGCTTTTGGCTGGTAATTGACGGTGCACAATAGATGGTGAGATAGATAAGATTAGGAAATTAGCCTCTGAGACAGTCGGAAAGGGCGGGAGGGCATGTGTCTGGCCCTATTGTTTATAGCCACGTGGGAATGTGACTAGCACTGGTATAGAGTGGAAGGAGGAGGGGCTGGACCGGGCGGGGGGGGGAGGGAGGAAGTGAGCGGGCCAGGGGAACGAAAATCTGTGTTTTAAGGCCCTACAAATTAACTTGTGATATAGTAAAAAGAAGTACTTTAAGGCATGTGTATGGCCTGTGAACAGTATGTAAGGCAAAATTATTTATTAAGGGTAAATGCAAGGTGCAGAAGTGTATCAGTAAATAGGTAGTGCTACCCCGTGGGATAATGCTGCGTTGCAAGGTTATTGTGATAGCATGTGGTTAGACGTAAAAAAACTGAGCTTGTGCTATGTATATTAATGTATTGGTTTTTTGGAGTAGCGGCTTCAAAGCCATACAGCGTTTGTCAATAGCCACGTTGGGCTCTGACCAGCATCAGCACACAATAGAAAGTGGAGGGACCGGATGGGGGAAGGAGGGAGCGAACAAAGGGCGAATATAAGTGTGTGTAGTTAACCGCTACAAATTAACGTGTGAGGTAGTACAAAAAGTGCTTTAGGGATGTGTCTGTGCCGTGTAAATAGGTAAGGAAAAAAAAAAATTATGGGCAAAATGAAAGGTGCAGAAGCATATTAGCAAATGGTTAGTGCTACCCCGTGGGATAATGCTCCGTTAGAAGAATATTATTGTAGCACTGCTGGCAGCTTTAAGATGGCTGCTTGTGCAGTAACAAGTGCTGGAAGGCATGTGTGCGGCCCGTGGAAAGTATGTAGGGTAAATTTTTTCGCTAAGGGCAAAATTAAAAGCGCAAAAGCCTATTTAAAAATTGTAGTACGCTACCCCGTGGGGTAATGTTGTGATAGAAGATGAGCATGTTAATACTGCGGCTAGGCTTATGGTGGCTACTTGCGCAGTAACAGAACGCGCAGTACATTAATTCATTTATTGGTTGGCAGGGGCTTGAGACCCGTACAGCGTTTGTGTAGCGACGCCGGGCTGGGAATAGCACTAGCAAACAATGTAGAGTGGAAGGGGCCGGCCAGGGAAGAGAGGAAGCGAGCGAGGGGCGAACAGGAATACGTGTGGTAACGTGCTTCAAATTAGCCTGCGACACGATAAACAAGGGGGGAAAGGGAAGAGTGCTGGAGAAAGAAGGGAAGACACTGGGTGTAAGAAAAACACCGAAAAGCAAGATTCGAGACAGAAAGGTGTCTCCAACAAACGGAGAAGAGGAAGAGAGGGCGAAGATAAGACAGAGCCAGAAAGAGTAGAGGGATAAAGAGAAAGCAGCTGAAGAGAAAGAAATGTGAAAGGGGTTAGGCGGATGAGAACAAGAAGGTGAAAGAGAGAATATCTTGACTGGAGCACACTTTAAAAGGTTTTGTCTGTTTCTAGGGATTGACCATTTTTGCCTGGATAACACGAGCAAGCTCAAAACAAACAAAACAAGCAATGGCCGCGCGGCCGTGAAACTGACATGGCCGCGCGGCCGCGAAAGTGAAAGTAATCGCGAGGGAAGCCAGATGGCGAGGGAAGCCATATGGCGCCTGATCGCGCGTGCATGCTCGCGTGAACGCAAGCTGGTCGCCAGCAAAAGCCACTGCTGTTTGCACTTCCAAAACCCGCTTACTAAAACTCTCGCCAGCGCAGCGCATGCGCTGGCTCAGGCGAGACCTAAAAAGGGACTCCAGGCATTGTTAGGGTGGACGGCCATCTTGTAATGGAAGTGGAGGAACGTGTGTGAATCATTTGAAAGTAAGTGCATATATAAATGTACAAAAGCATACATGCCAATAGACTCAATCCAGTTGAAAACCCAATTTTTTAAGCCAAAAAGTGGCTTGTTTTAAGTGTCTGCTGCCTATGATTGACTCTGCTTTAATATAAGCCAATATAAAAAATACATTACCCCTATGTGTTTTCAAAATCTCCCAGTTTGAAAATGTTGCCACGTATTCAAAAGTATATAGAAAAAGTAAATGCACGAATTAAGCCAGATACAAATACAGATAACAATAAACAGTAAAACCATTTTGGAATAAATACATTTATGCTGGTATAAAGTTAAAACACGAGTCGTAGAAGTCAAATCTAGTTCGGAAGCTTCAGGTTTTGGCAGACAAATGTTTTGTGCTTCAGAATGGGAATGCTCTATTACTTACCGGTAATCTTCATTACTCCGGGTCCCGTTGTCCTCGTCCCATTCAGTAACAAAGTGGAGATAACCATCTACCGACAGAAAAAAAGACAAGAGGAATGCTGGGACCCTAATACTGCCCCTCCCACCGGGAGTACATAAGCAGTACTTACCCAGCATCCCGCCTGTACAACCAAGCCCCCAGAGGAAGGCCGGCCGCCCGGGAGGGAGGGAGGGGCGTATGAATGGGACGAGGACAACGGGACCCGGAGTAATGAAGATTACTGGTAAGTAATAGAGCATTACCCCCAGGTCCCTTATGTCCTCGTCCCATTCAGTAACAAAGTGGAGAATACCAAAGCAGAAACCCGGCCTTCCGAACCCACAAGCGCACCCAGGAAACCACACCAAACGCAGCAACCCAAGGGAGCACAGAAAGGGGGGGAACCGCAGGAAGCAACCGGCCAGCACCCCAGAACAGGACCGCAAGGACACAAACAAGGACCGGAAACCACCAAGAAAAAAACAGAAGGCCAGAGCCACAACAAGGAGGCCCCCAACCAGAAAAACCGGAGACAGAGCAACCAGGTCAAAACACAAAGGACACGGCCGAGGGAAACCACCGGACAAGGAGGACCAGCCCGGAACCACCTTGAAGGCACCCAGGACCCGGCAGCCGCACAGACACCGAGCAACCCCAACCAACCCGGAGAAGGCCAAAGAAAGAAGCCAAGGCCGGACAACAGGGCCCAGACACAAGGAGAGAACCACAAGGAAGGAAGGAAGGAAGGAAGCCCAGACCAGACACAGGGCCACCGCACCAACCAAACGAACAGACCCCTAGAGAGACCAGAGGACGAACCCAGCCCGCAGAGGAGGCCCAGGCCCCAGGAAAGAAGGACAGCACCAAGAGGACCACCAAAGACCACCACAGGCCAGAGGGAGGAGCCACAGCAAGAGGCCAGAAACTGACCAGGAGCCAGACCCCAACCAACACAAAAGGACTGGAAAGGAGCCAAAGACCAGCAACTCCAGGAGGCCAAAAGCACCCACAGGGAGGGAGGCCGAAAAACGAACCAGGGCACAGCAACAGGGGTACCGGAGGCCAACCCAAAGACCACAGGCCAGAGACGCCCCCAAAAAAGACCCCACAGACAGCCGACCAAACAACCGAGGCCAGCAAACGCCAGGAAACAACCCGGAACCGAACCAGCACCGCAAGGACGGGGGAGAGGGCCAACGGCCACAACCCCAAACCCCAACCCCAAAGGGAAGGAGAAAAAAAAAATAACAAGGTAGTGCACAAGCCCACGCCAACCGGGAACCCCCGGCAGACCCCAAACCCGGAACCAACCAGGCACGAACCCGCCGAACCCCAGAGGCCAGACAAGAACAGGAGCCAACAGGGCGGAGGACCAGAGAGGACCAAAGCCGGGGCAGAAGCCAAAGGACTGCACAGGCACCCAACACCCAGGCCCAGCACGCAGCAAGGGCAGGAGCAGAGGAAAGGCCCCAGGGCGCACAGCACCCCGACCAGAACCCACCAGGCCAGACCCCAGCCAACGCCGGAAAGGAGACAAGAAAACGGCCAGAACCAGGGCAACACAGCAAAAGGCAACCAGGAGGCCAGGACAGAAGCCAAGCAACCCGCCAACGCAGGAGGACCCCCCAGGCAACCAGCCCCAGAAGGAGCCCACACAGAGCCCAGGCCAAAGCCAAGGACAGGGAGCCCGACCGAGACCCCCAGCACACCACGCCGGACCACACAGGAGGCCGGAAGAGGAAACACAACAGAGGAAACTGCCAAAGCTGAAACCGGAGGCATCAGAGAAGGCCGAAGGCCAGGCAACAGCAGACCCCGGACAACCGACAGCCAGGAGGGCCGACCCCACAGAGGCAAAACTAACCCACCAACCGCACCCCAACCAGAGAGGGGAGGGGGCACACCAAACAGACACCCACCGGAAGCAGAGCCCAGGGAGCAAGGCAAGAGCGAACCGGGACAGCGGAACCAGCAAAGAACCGGGAAGGCCCTGCCAAACACACCGCAGAGCCGGCAGAGAAGCCACAGCAGAGCCAGCAAACCAAGGAGGCACAACCAGAGGCCACACCAAACCCCCCGGAAACCAGCAGACCAGGAGCAACAGGCCGGACACGCCAACCCAAAAGCACCCAACACCCGGACGCCGTACAGACCCGAACAAGGCAGCCGCCGCCCAGGGGAAACAGGGAAGAGGGCCAACAAAGAAGGAGCCCCGGGGCAACGGGGGAACCCGAAGCCCAACAGCACCCAACAGAAACCCCAGGACCAGGCAGAGCACGGACAAACAACTAGGTCCAGGAAGACCCGCCGGCAGGAGCAGGCCCAGAAGGACACAGCAGGACACAGCCCGAGACCAACCGAGCCCCAAGCCATTAACACACAAGAAGAGCGCAGGCAAGCCCACAGGCCCGAAAGAAGGCAACCCACAGGGGCCGAAAACCGCAGGAGCCAGAAAGCCCCAGCGGACCCCCAGCCAAGCACCCACCATGGGGAACAAACGAGACCAGGACCCCACAGGGAGCAACAGCACCCAGAGCCCAGACGGACCTCCAAAAGAGAGAACCGCAGGCCAGAAGAGGGGAAAACAGGAGCCAAGACCACAGCAGCAGCGGCAAGAACCCCAGGGCCAAACATGCGAACCGCCCCAGGGAGCATAACCCTAGGAGGGAAAGCAAGGAAAGGAAGAGCAGGAGCCCAACCACACCAGCCCAACCCCAGGGAGGGGAAGGCTGCAGGCCAGAAAAAGAAGCAAGCCACAGAACCCCACAGGCCCGCCAGACACCCAACCAGACCGAGCAGAACGAGGAGGGGCGGCCAGGACCCACTGACGCAAGCCCGCAGGCCAGCACCGGAAAAACAGCAGGGACGCAGCAGAAGCAGGGGAACCCAAGGACGACTCCAAGGAAACCCCAGAAGCCAGGAACAGCTCAAAGAGAGCCCCAGAGCCGGGAGCAACCAGAGACAACAGCAACCAGCACTGCGAACCCACCAGCCACACAGGAGGAACCGGGACAAAACCGGCAGCCCCAGACCGGCGGAAGGAGAACAGGACAGCCGCAAAGGAGGCAGCACCAGGGAAAGACGAAGCGCCAACCCCAGAGACACAGGGAGGCCAGCCCCCAGAACGGGACGACGGCAGCCCCGAACCCCAAACTGGACCGACGGCAGCGGGCCCAGATCGCAGCACAGAGCCCCAGGTCCGACACCCGGAAACCCAGAGAGGAACCAGGCGCGGCACACGGGAACCAGGAGAGGAACCGCACCCCACCGCGGACCCAGCCCACCCAAGACCAGACCACAGCAACTGCACCAGCAACAACCAGAGGAGCAGGACTGCGCCGGACCAGCCTAAGAGAGCGGGGCAGACCCCGGGAGCACCAGAAGCCCCGGAGAGGGCAAGCACCAGCGCGGCGGAGAGGCACAGCCGCCGCAGAAGAACAACCCCCACACAAGACAAAGCGCGAGGAGCACCGACCAGGGCCAAGAGGACCTAGGACCCAGCCGCACCACCCGGGGGGCCACACCCCGGAAAAACCGGCGCTGAGCCCGGGAACCGAACCCAGGAAGACGGGGAGGGAGGCAAGAAGCAGCACACAGGAACACATAGGCAGCCCACCAGCATCGTGGACCCAGCGCCAAAAACAGAGGCACAAACACAGCACCCAAAGGACGTCAGGCGCATACAATGAGGTGGCACGCGAACCCCCGCAGCAGGGAGGCCAGCGAACCCAAATCACCAGGACCACGCCCCCAAAAGAACGCACCAGGCAGCGCTACCCCCGGAACACACCCAAGGGCAGGAAAAAGAGAAAGAACCGCCGCCCCGCAGCGGGACAGGGGCGGGTGGACCGGGGCCACGTAGCAAGTGTACAACCCGACACAAGCACGACCCATCCCTGTCCATCACATCACATCGAGGGTGCGTGCGAACACAGAGCCTCCAGCACGAACACTGGAACAGCAAGGGAAGTGAGCCCAAATCCTGCCCTGGAGCAAAGTAGGTGCAACACTGGCCATCCGCGAAGTAGAGAGCACAGGTCTCACAACCCCACAGCAATCCAACAGTAGCAGCCCCACAGACGTAGGAAGAGACAAGCACGCATGCCAGCGAGCCGTGGGCAGAAGCACACAGAGCCAAGCGTACAGGCCAGGAGTCGAACCCGGGACGCCCGGCCCCAAAGGAAACAGCTGCAGACACCAGCCCACATACCACGGCCCACCAGAGTCATAAAGCAAGAACAGTCCTGGGCCCCCGAACCATGGTCCGAGCAGGACAGAGGCAGAGCACTGCCTGGAGGAGCTGTGGGGCTGTGCCGGAAGAAACAGCCAGGAAACGGCTGCAAACTGCATCGGAGGCACTGAAAGGGAAACCACGGACACAGCACCCAGACGCCAACCGACAGCAGCAACACAAAGCAACAGCAGAAAGTGGGGAAATAAACAAAAACCGGCAAGCGGCACTCACCCGGAGTGGGGGCCAACCCCAGGAACAAGGCCCCCACCCCCATCGCCCACGCTCCAGGAGACCGGCAGGAACACTCCAAGCGCGGCACGTCCCACCCGGCCAGGCTCGGGAAGACGAGCTCGCGACCCGGAAGAAACCGGGAGACCAAGCCCCAGCCGCAAAGGGCCAGAGGGTCAGGCAGGAAACCGGCTCCAATAGTGGCTGACTCCCAGCAAGCCCGGCAGGCCAGGAGACAACCCAGGAAACCCCGCGCCCGCACAGCTAGGCAGCCGGGCGGAAGGGGAGTAAAGAAGCACCGCCACTCCAGCCCAGCAGGAGCAGCACCAGCACCACCACGTCCATTCTGTCGACAGACAGAAAAAAAGAACAGGCGGGATGCTGGGTAAGTACTGCTTATGTACTCACGGTGGGAGGGGCAGTATTAAGGTCCCAGCATTCCTCTTGTCTTTTTTTCTGTCGGGAGATGGTTATCTCCACTTTGTTACTGAATGGGACGAGGACATAAGGGACCTGGGGGTAATATCTGGTTTTCTGAATATGACTCTTAAGTTAATGTCTACAAAGCATGACTTTGTTTTTAATGCTTGTTACATAAATATGTTCTTTACTCACAAGAATACATTGTGTTTTTTCATGTTCATGATCTTCCTTTTGATGATTTTTAGGGCTGGATTCATTTTGGGCTTTTGTTGTTAAAGCGTTGCACTCTTTTTTGACTTTTTTTAAAAGTGGATTATGCTTCTTAATAGTTCCGATCTGGTAACAGAGAAGCAGCTGACAAGCAGCAGCAAACAGGGAGTGCAAAGCGATAGGTGGTATCTGGGCCACAGGGGGAGAGGCATTAACTTAAGGCAATTAGTGTTAGGGGACTCAGCTCTTTGGGTGCACTTATAGAAGGTAAATTGGGTAGGGAAACAGCAATGAGGTTTCTGTATAATAGAAGACGTGAAAGCAGGGGTCAAGGAAGCAAAGCATTCTGGGTGATTAATGAGAGAAGTGTCTAGTTCAATCGGCTGCCAACTAAATAAACTCACCTTTTGGCACTTTTCAATCAGTGTTAGGCTTAGGTGCTTAGTTGTGCCATGTCATGAATGGCCCCTTCAGCCACACTGTCAATTTAGTCACCTACCCAAAATGTATTGGGGATTTTACTTTCATTTTTAGCATGCTAAGCAGTGGTTTAAGTGGGCTGAGTTCTGTTGCTACTGAGTGCTCATTTCTGTCTTTGACAGCTGAATTAGGATGTAGGCTGTACCCAACTGAAGCTACAGTAATTTTGGAGGGGACCTAAAGAAAGAAGGAGGAGGGTGGGTAGAAGGAGGATGATGACCAGTAGGAGGATAACAACCAGGGGTTGGACCACCAGGAGGGCTAGGAGGACCGGAGCCATGATGACCAGCACAAGAAGGACCAGGAAGACGTAATCCACGAGGACCATATTAACGAAGGCCAGAGGGGACCAGGAACAAATTACCCTGGAGCAGGACCAGGAGAAACAGAAGAAGGGGTACTAGTACCAGGGTGAGAAGGAGAAATTGGAACAGGAGGGTCAGGACTTGGAGGACCAATGCCAGAAGGAACAGATGTAGGAGGACCAGGAGTCCCTGGACAAGCAGGATGCAGAGGGCTGAGGGAATCAGAGAGCACTATCCAGGACCATGAGGAGGAGTAAAGCCAGGAGTAGTAGACCTAGGTGCACAGACCCAAAAGGGCCAGTACAAGAAGAACAATAAAAAATAGGCCCAGGTACAGGGGGACCAGGAGCACAGAGATCAAATCAAGGGGGACCAGGAGCCCGGAGGCCAAAGGAACAGGACCGGAAAGGCCACCACAGGGATGGACCTAGTAGGACCAGGAAAAATAGAAAGGACCAAGAAATTGAGGCCCAGTAGGATCGTGATCAGAAGCTCCATGAGCGTCTGGCTTAGGAGGACCCTAGACGAGGATGACAAAGGTGATCTGCACCACAGGAGCAAGGAGGGAAAGGGGGACAAGGAGAGGAACAGAATCAGGGTGAGGATGATGAAAAGTGCCAGGAGTGGGAGTCTCTGAAACAGTAGATCCAACAGAATCCAAAGGACCTGGGACAGGAGTACCAGGGATTGATATCCAAGAGCACCAGGATTGGGAAGGGCAGGAAATTATAAAGCTACCACGGACTGGTGGTCCTGGACCATCAGAACTAGGAAAGGCTAGGATGATCAGCAGTTGTCCAGAACAGCCAGGCAGCCGTAGGCAGAAGGATAAGCAATATGAGGAAGAGAGCACAGTGGACCAGAGGGACCAGGACCAAGGGGCTCAGTACAAAGATGACAAGTATCTGACACACAAGGACCAGGAGGACTAGTATGAAATAGAAGGTCAAGACAAGGGAGATCAGGACCAAGGTGACTTTGGCAAGGAGAATCATGCCGGAGGGCTAGTAACAGGATGGCAGGGTGGGCAAGAATGAGGATGAGGATGGCTGTGCCCAAAAGGACTAGAACAAGGAGGACCATAACCAGTTGGTGTCGAACCATGAGGAAAAAGGAGCAGGAGGACCAGATTGAGGAGGTCTTGGAAGATTTGGAGCATAAGGACCAGCGCCAGTAGGACCAAGGGAACAGAATAAGCAAGGCAGGTGAGGGGGCAAGGTCAAGAATACCAGGAGAACCAGGCTTAGGACTAGAAGGATAAAGACCAAGAACCAGGAATAAGGCTTTGAGTGCCAGGGGGACTAGGACCCCAGAACAGGGTCTTGAGGATAAAGAGGAGCAGAAAGACCATGGTCTACGGTAGCATGACTAGGGAGAGGATGATCAGAAGTACCAGGACAGCCAGAGCCAAGACAACCAAAGGGAATGGTCCTGGATGGCAAGAAGGACCAGTGTCAAAATGACTACGGTCTGGAGGATGCAAACAAAGAGAACTCGGACATAGATGGCCAAGACCTAGAGTACCAGGGTTAGTGAGTGTAGTACTAGAAGGATCAAGAAGACAAGGAACAGGGCTAAGATGAGCAGGAAATGAGGGGCCAGGTACACCAAGGGGACTAGCGGTGCCAGGATCTGGGAGACCGGGAATCAAATGAACAGGGTGGACAGGATCAGAATGATAAGGGTACCAGAGCTAAGATGACCAGAAAGGATGAGGACTAAAACGAGCCTAGAGAAATTGGGCATGGAAGAACCAGAATAGCCAAGAGGACCCAGAGGAAGATGTCATAGTTGCAGCATCACACGTCTCTGTTGTGTGGCGCAAACGACACTCAGGAAGTGAGAAGAAGGATCAGGGGATGTGGTCTAGTCTTCCGCGCTCTCCTGCATTGGCCTACCCCCCGCAAGCTGCCCTACTCATGGTCGGGGTTTCGAGTGCTGAGGCATAAAAGCCATTGGGCCTGTAATTGTGTTTTTGGATTCATACTTAAATTGATTCCTCAATGGTCTTACCTCTTATGACTTGCTCCTGTTCTCAGTCATGCTGCTGACTTACCTGTTACCCGTAGGGAGTTTACCATGTTGTTTTCATTGCCTGCTCCTGAGTTGTTGCTTGACACTGGTTTCTTCAGCTATTTTGGAAGGTTCTTTCTTTCTCCATACTCTTGTGGGGAAACAGGGCAGAAAAGCATTTACCAACAGCTGACAGATCTTCAAATTTGGTAAGATGCATGCATACAAATAATTTTGGATATTACTCATCGTCCTCAGGTTGAATTTCACAACTTTGTTTTATATATACAGTCTTGGATTTTGTAAAAGGAGGAAAAGACTGTTAGTGACTATTGATGTGTACTGTCAGTAAAGATGAAAAAGATTGTTAAAACATTCCTTCCTCTTTTGGGTATCCTATTTAACAAGTGACAGTTAAATATTTATAAGACTTGTTTTTAGTCATTTGCTTTTGTATTTGAGAGACATTTTAGGAAAGAAATAATTTCGGTTGTATGTTGCTCCTTGAACGGTCCCTCCATATTACACATTTAGGTATTACTAAGCTTTATTGAGGGTTCGCTGAATTAGAATATTGAGTGTTTGTATTATTTAGTATTCAGTATTACTTTTTTTTTTAGGATTACATTGCATTTATTGGATTCGGTAAGAAACACTTATCAGTTCTAAACTGTTCTGAGGGATTCATGTATTAGTGACGAAGGCCCTAAATCATCTCTCATACTTGTTTCCAGACACATATAATATCTAGAAAACTGGAGGAACCATTAGAGTCAAGAAGTGGAGCAGTTACCTTGAAGGGACCCTGGAATGCCACCTTTGTGTTTTCTCCATTTTCCCTTTCCCCTGGGTACTGTTATCACTTGGAGGTTTATTTCAATTTTCCGGTGGTTGCAGGGCTCTAGGTGGAGTGCGTCTCGGTTTCTGGAATACGTGTCTCTCCCCCACAAGATCTGCACAGCCAGTTTTCTACATTGGTTGTGCTCAGTCATTACACAAGAGGACTAGGCATACTAAGACAGACTGTGGCTAGGTAGACCAGAACCAGGGTGAGGAAGATTAGGAAAACAGGACCTTGAGGGTCAAGAGCAGTGACCCAAACAACCAGAGATAAAAGGACAAGATAAGAGGACCATAGCAAGTGTTGACAATAGTAAGAAATTACTGCAACGCGAAATTTTCTGGATACATTTTCTAGACACCCTAGCCCCCAAAGGGCTAAACGACAGGGTAGACATGAGTTGTTTTCTATGATTCTCCTTGTTATTGACCCAACATCTGTGTATTTACAAGCACTTTTAATATCATGTTTAATACCGTGTTCACATGTTATATGTGCTCATGTAAAAAAAAAATTGAGTCTATTTTCCTTTTTTTTTTTTATTCTTTCACCGGGATTTCTTTCATTGTACTAACCCCTAATTTCCTTGTTTTTTTCAACCATTTTATCATCACTGGGATTACACTTACAGCAGTTTCCTACACATTGGGGTCTCTGATCTAGTTTGATTAGGCCGTTGATAGCAGTACCATACATCATCAAGGTGTGACCCCTTTCTTTGGGATCACACACTTCTATTTATCACATATTATTTTCTTGCCTCCACACATTCATACAACTTTCAAAGCCCTCCATTGCTCGTGTTTTTACTACCTTCTTGTATTACTCGAAAAGCCATCTCACTACGAAGTGAACAGGTCTTTTCATACTCTTATTCGACCTTAGACCAGTCCGCTTTCTTTGTTCTTAGTTTTTACGTGACGTTGACGTTCAAGTACGGCCTCATTGCAGGAAGCATTTTGAACCGCCTCGAACGCTTCAACCATTCCTCCGGTCACCGGTAAGCTCCGATTTCACAGCTCCTCTTTATGAACTCGTGCACACGCTATTATTCAGCCATTTCTTGACTTTTCGTCTAACAACATGACCCGTGCTTTTTTCGGACAGACCTTGGTGCGTGAAACTAGACGCCGCAAACTGAACACATAACTTGAAAATATCAGGTGAGTGCCTCGTCGCATCTCACTGTTTGGAATGTTTTATTTCGTATACATTGTTCACCAGCACATAACACATACCCTCTCGGTTTTTTACAGAGTGCATTTTCTTCACACTGCGTTTCATCTTTTCATTTCGAGCTGGCTTGGGGCCATTCAGTGCAATTAGGAGGTGAGCTTCCAACAGCACTTGGTTTTTTACAAACCGATGGTTGCAGCAGTGACTGATTTATTTGTTCTACACTACATTCATTTTCAGGAGGGCGACTCCTTGTTCTTACAACTTTCCCATGACTCTTCATTACTAGCTTCAGGTAGGTTTCCTTTATATGTCACATAAATTCATCCACGCGATGATTTCTGCTTTTTCTTTTCTTTCTTCTATTCGGACATTAGGTGTTGGGTCGACCCGATATTTTTAACATTCAGTCAATGCGCAACTTTATTGACACTCAACATAAACACACAGACTGTCTAATGGAGCACTCAATATTATTTGTTCTTTTTATTTGAGCTTTTTTCGTTTCTTCTTCTTCTTCTTCTTTTTTGGTATTTATAGCACAAACACCAACATATGAATGTGAGCACAATGGTACACTGTTGGGTGTATAGATATCTCCATGTAGATATGGATATAATTTTACAACTGATGAATTTTTTTGATTACAGACATGCCCCTGAGGAAGGGACCCCAGAGTCCCGAAATGCATCGGGCTTGAAGTTAATGGGATTACAAAAGCTTTTTCGCAAAGAATGAAATTTCATGCTATTATATTTGTATACTGAAATTTGTGTTTTGACTAATGTGTTATATGAATTTTCATCGTGTTCTTGTGAAAAACGTTTACTGAATGGTTTGTTCAATATCATTTGTTTTTCATTAGTAAGTTGTTTACGACATATAAAAACAAGTGGCATACACTTCATGATCTAATGAGGTTATTTAATTTATTGTACATGTATGAAGAACGTAAAAGATTAATTTAGATTGGTTTAGAACTCGTAGAGTTCTGTGTGAACAGTGCTCACCACATTCAGGACCCGGTACCTGTTAGACTTTAAGGCATAAAACTGCACGTGATGTCAACACGAGCAGTGGTGATGCACCATTAGAGTACACCAGTTTTCAATACAGCAGTTGGTTGACAGATGAATAGGAACAGGTAGTGCACCTCCACCCCCCACATTATTAGCAATTTCAATTTGACAATTTTGGAGGTGGCACCCAGGAGCAGCATCGTTATAAATCAGGAGCAAACATGTCGTTTGATTCCATTACCAATATTACTGACAATCAAGCCACTACTTTAGCTTATACAACTGAGCAAGCAACGGATATCTACGCTTTAATTCAAGAGGTAAAATTGACTGATTCGCATGGAGGATCCATCTCCCAACAATTAAAACAACTCGAGTATCTAACACGACGACAACTCAACCAGAGACTTCACGCATCTACCCTGGTGCAATACCCTAGAGCAAAACGAATACCAAGAGGACTACGATTGTCCATTAGACCTATGTTATTCAGATTCCATCTCAACTCAGCATTCATGGATAAATGGTTTTCCATCCTCAACAAGTGCTCCTTAGATTTAATATTATTAATAATTGAAGAACTCTCTAAAACAATACACAAATTGGATCAAGAAATATTCAATCTAAAGAACGAACTGGAAAGAAGGTTGGAAATTGACACTTGGAAAATTACTTTGGAAGATCTTGAACAAAAACTTGACAGATACAGTAAGGAATTACAAGAAGGAAAGATCAGGAAGTATCGAAGGGATACTATTGATTACAAATTAAACGAGGTATATACGTGGGCCGACATCTACGCGCGCAGACGGTTTAATCAGAAAAAAACTACTACATCCTCTGAGGAAAGTGTGGCAACAGACCAAGACACCGCAATAAATAGAGCACCATTGACCAAGACAGGCCTAGAGATCCCAGGACCATCTACAACA
Source organism: Calotriton arnoldi (assembly GCA_963921515.1). Taxonomy (NCBI): domain Eukaryota; kingdom Metazoa; phylum Chordata; class Amphibia; order Caudata; family Salamandridae; genus Calotriton; species Calotriton arnoldi. Next base: position 134,238 of record CAWUFW010012640.1, read on the forward strand.
TCAGTTGAAACAGGGAATTCCCAGATACCCACACCATCCACAACGCCTTTTTTGTCACAGGCACCAGACCAAGGTCATCCCCCGTTATTAAGCACACAAAAAACAACAGGGTTAACTATAAAACCAGGAGAGGAAAAGGGAGGAAAAACTTTATGCAGCAGCAAGAACAAAGTCTGATAATCAATATATCGTCGGTCGTCTTGTCCGATCAACAAACCAATGTACTAAGGAGAGGCATGTCATTCGTCCCCACAACTTTCACCACTCAACTGGAAACTGAGGTCGCCTTCTATAAATTCATGTGCAATTTACGTTTAAACACTACTTCACAATTAACAGAAGGAAGACACCATCACACGCTTTAAACCACGAAGTACTTACCAAGCACCAGTTACACACAAGATGTTAGATGTATTTGAAATCATGGTGAAGAATGATCTTTCCAAATTGAACTATAAAAAGAAAAGAGTCAACAATCTAACTGAACATGACAGAAGATTAATACGGTCAATAGCTAACAACACTTCCTTGACATTGAAGCCAGCAGACAAAGGAGGAGCTCTCGTCGTCATGGACACCACATATTATGCTGGAAAAGTCAATGAACATGTTTCTGATGACACAACGTACTTGTTACTTGACAGTGATCCTACCATCCAACTGCAAGGAATCTTACAAAATATACTAAATGAAGCTGAGGAGCAGGGATCAATAAACACTCAACTTAAACTATATCTTACCACCAACAATCCTCGCAGACCCAAGATATATATGATCCCCAAAATCCACAAAAATCCCCCATTCCGACTGATAGTATCGGGATGCGGGTCTTTATTCGATCCACTGGGAAGGTACCTGGATTACTTCCTGCAGAAGTTTGTTCAAAACTGGTGCACATACACCAGGGACACCACATATTTTCTACAAAAACTTCAACACATACAGTCTTACATTCAAGATCATTGGCTACTGTGCACAATAGATGTCACAGCTCCCTATACATCGATTCCACACGAGGCAGGTTTGAGGCTATCGAGTGGGCATTACTTAAGATGCAGGACATTGAGGCAGACAAAGTATTCTTGTTGAAGCTTCTTCACTTTTGTCTAAACCACAGCTATTTCTTGTGGCAAGGAAACTTCTATGCCCAATTAACTGGAACATCAATGGGTTTTTCCGGCGCACCGGCGTACGCCAACATTTTTATGGCGAAATTTGAAGAGGAGTTTATCTTAAACAACGCAGAATGGACATCAGGCATAGCGCAATATTGCAGATACATCGATGACATATTCCTGATCTGGACAAAACCACAAGAAAATTTGGAGCATTTGATACGGCAGTTAAACACTAGAAATCCAAGAATTCAATTCACACACAGTATCAATAAAAAACAAATCAATTACTTGGATGTTCTTGTGACAAAAGATTCTACAGGAGGTGTATTACAGACACAGGTTTACACGAAGCCAACTGACAGAAACAGCACGTTACATTTCACCAGCTTCCACCCAAAAAGCCTCATCCGCAATTTGCCATTTTCACAATTTACCAGAATTAAAAGAATATGTTCGGATCCTGACACAGAAAAATCGAAGATTTTCGAGTACAAACAGAGATTCGTCCAAAGGGGTTACCCAGAGGATATTTTACTGGCAAGCATAATCAGGCTTGAAGGAAAAGAACGGAAGTCTTTATTCACCAAGTCGACTAAGACAAATACACTAACTTTCGTGTCTAAATACTCCACCTGCTCAAACAACATAAAAAGAATTATCAACAGCAGATGGGAACTTCTTGAAAATGAATCTGATTTCAAGGGACTATTTAACACGAAGCCGACATTTGCATATACCAGAGGAAAGAATTTACAAGAATTGATCACTACTCCGGAAAGATGTTCAGATATAACAGAACACAAGGGAATGTCTAAATGTTTCAATTGTATTCATTGCAATAACATAATCGTGGGAGATCTATTAACGCATCCTATTTCAGGCAAGAATATAAAATTGAGACATTCCTCAGACTGTAATACGAACAACGTCATTTATTGCATAAAATGTCCATGCGGTAAGGCCTATGTAGGCAAGACAGACCGAAAGCTCAAACTCAGATTGACAAAACATAAGAGCACTATACGTACTCTCAACAAAACATCCAGTGTATCAGTTCACTGGCAGGAGGCGAAACACACTATATCTCAGTTAACCCCTTCGCTGCTAGGCCTTTTCCCCCCCTGTGCTAAGCCTTTTTTTGGCTATTTGGGGTAGTTCACGCTTAGGCCCCTGTAACGTTTTGACCACATAAGGTATCCATGCCAAATTTGCGTCCTTTTTTTCCAACATCATGGGGATTCTAAAGGTACCCAGGGTTTGTGGATTTCCCTGGAGGGGACCCAGAAATTAGCCAAAACACAGCAAAATGTTGTTTTTTTGGGGAAAAATTGGAAAAAAGGGCTACAGATGAAAACGTCTGTTTTTTTCCCTGCAAATGGTATAAAAAAAGGGGTTGTGGTGCTGAAATTACCATCTTCCCAGCTTTCAGGGACAAGCAGACTTTTGTCAGAAAACCAACATTTTTTACACAGTTTTGGCATTTTTCTGGGACATAGCCTATTTTTGCTATTTTTTGTGCTTTCAACCTCTTTCCAGTTAATGGTAGAAATGGGTATGAAAGCAATAATGGATCCTGGAAAGCTATACATTTTAGAAAAGTAGACAAAATTCTGAATTCAGCAAGGGGTCATTTGTGTAGACCCTTCAAGGTTTCTTCATAGAAACTAACAGTTAAATATAGGAAAAATTGAAAATTAGTTGAAAAAAACAGCCATTTGTGTCAACGTTTTCACCTGTAACTTCTTCTAATTATGACAGTTGTTTGAAAGCAATATACCATTACATCCGCTAGACCTTTCTGGTTGGGGGGATATAAAGGACTTGTATGTTCACCAAGAACCCGACGAACCCAGAGCCAATAACTGAGCAGCGACTTGCAATGGTTTTTTATTATGTACCGGGTATATAGCAATTCATTTGGGAAAATGTATACATGGAAAAATCGGTATGAAAGACACCTATGTATTTCTGAAATGGGAACAAAATATAGAGTTTAGAAACAGTAGATATTTGCACATTTCCGAAATTGGGAGTACCCATACTAGCATGAAAATTATAGGTCATTTTTCAAAATGACTTTTTTACACATTGTCTTTCATTTGGAAGGCAGAAATGCATGGAAAGTCAATAGGTAATAACAGTTGCTCTACAATTCTGTGTTACCCTAAGTCTCCCGATAAAAATGGTACCTCACTTGGTGGAAAGTTCTGGAATCTGCGCGGATCCACAAAATTCCACCCACCCCGCGTTTCCCAAAGTCTTTCGAGAAAAAATGGTACCTCACTTGTGTGGGTAGGCCTAGTGCCCGCGACAGGAAACGGCCCAAAACGCAAGGTGGACACACCACATTTTCACAGTGAAAAATTACCCTTTTTTTGCAAAGTGGCTAGCTGTAGTTTTTAAACCCTAGCGCTGCCAGCACCTAGGGAAACCTAGCAAACCGATACATTTTTAAAACTAGACACCTGGGGGATGCCAGGGAGGTATGGCTTGCGTGGACCCCCCAAAGTTTTCTTACCCAGAATCCCTGGCAAACCTCAAATTTAGCTGAAAAAATCACTTTTTCCACACATTTTTGTGTGGGAAAGTTGTGGCATCACCGCGCTGACACAACTTTCCTACCACCCAGCGTTCCCCCAGGTCTCCCGATAAAAATGGTGCCTCACTCGTGTGGGAGGCCAAAGTACCCACAACAGGCAAGGGCCCAAAACATATTGAGGCAACATCAAAATTGTGCCTAGCTGTAGTTTTTGAACCTTAGCTCTGCCGGCACCTAGGGAAACCTAGCAAACCTATACATTTTTTAAAACTAGACACCCAGGGGAATCCAGGATGGGGTGACTTGACTGGCTTTCACCAGGTTCTGTTACCCAAAATTGCCTATCACAAAACGACCTAGTTTTGCAATGGGGGTCACCTGGGTTTTTGGCCCCGTGCTCTGTGGCCAGCTAGGGAAACCTACCAAACCCATACATTTCTGAAAACCAGACACCTGGGGGGTTCCAGGGAGGTATGGCTTGCGTGGATCCCCCAACGTTTTCTTACCCAGAATCCCCTGCAAACCTCAATTTTAGCTGAAAAAAATCACTTTTTCCACACATTTTTGTGTGGGAAAGTTGTGGCATCACCGGGCTGACACAAATTTCCTACCACCCAGCGTTCCCCCAGGTCTCCCGATAAAAATGGTGCCTCACTCGTGTGGGAGGCCTAAGTACCCGTGACAGGCAAGGGCCCAAAACGTATTGAGGCGGCATCAAAATTGCCTATCACAAAACGACCTGGTTTTGCAAGGGGGGTCACCTGGGTTTCTGGCCCCGTGCTCGGCGGCCAGCTAGGGAAACCCACCAAACTCACACATTTCCGAAAACTAGACACCCGGGGGGTTCCAGGGAGGTATGGCTTGCGTGGATCCCCCAATGTTTTCTTACCCAGAATCCCCTGCAAACCTCAATTTTAGCTGAAAAAAATGACTTTTTCTGCACATTTTTGTGTTGGAAAGTTGTGGCATCACCACGCTGACACAAATTTCCTACCACCCAGCATTCCCCCAGGTCTCCCGATAAAAATGGTGCCTCACTCGTATGGGAGGCCCAACTACCCGCGACAGGCAAGGGCCCAAAACGTATTGAGGCGACATCAAAATTGCCTATCACAAAACGACCTGGTTTTGCAAGGGGGGTCACCTGGGTTTGTGGCCCCGTGCTCCGTGGCCAGCTAGGGAAACCTACCAATCCCACACATTTCTGAAAACTAGACACCCGGGGGAGTCCAGCAAGGTATGGCTTGCGTGGGTCCCCCAACATTTCCCTACCCAGAATGCCCTGCAAACCTCAATTTTAGCTGAAAAAATCACTTTTTCCACACATTTTTGTGTTGGAAAGTTGTTGCATCACCGGGCTGACACAAATTTCCTACCACCCAGCGTTCCCCCGGGTCTTCTGATAAAAATGGTGCCTCACTCGTGTGGGAGGCCCAAGTACCCGCGACAGTCAAGGGCCCAAAACGTATTGAGGCGACATCAAAATTGCCTATCACAAAACGACTTGGTTTTGCAAGTGGGGTCACCTGGGTTTTTGGCCCCGTGCTCGGTGGCCTGCTAGGGAAACCTACCAAACCCACACATTTCTGAAAACTAGACACCCGGAGGGTTCCAGGGAGGTATGGCTTGCGTGGATCCCCCAACGTTTTCTTACCCAGAATTCCATGCAAACCTCAATTTTAGCTGAAAAAAATCACTATTTCTGCACATTTTTATGTGGGAAAGTTGTGGCATCACCGGGCTGACACAAATTTCCTACCACCCAGCGTTCCCCCAGGTCTCCCGATAAAAATGGTGCCTCACTCGTGTGGGAGGCCCAAGTACCCGCGACAGGCAAGGGCCCAAAACTTATTGAGGTGACATCAAAATTGCCTATCACAAAACGACCTGGTTTTGCAAGGGGGGTCACCTGGGTTTTTGGCCCCGTGCTCGGCGGCCAGCTAGGGAAACCTACCAAACCCACACATTTCTGAACACTAGACACCCGGGGGGTTCCAGGGAGGTATGGCTTGTGTGGATCCCCCAATGTTTTCTTACCCAGGATCCCCTGCAAACCTCAATTTTAGCTGAAAAAATCACTTTTTCCACACATTTTTGTGTGGGAAAGTTGTGGCATCACCGGGCTGACACAAATTTCCTACCACCCAGCGTTCCCCCAGGTCTCCCGATAAAAATGGTGCCTGACTCGTGTGGGAGGCCCAAGTACCCGTGACAGGCAAGGGCCCAAAACATTTTGTGATAGGCAATTTTGATGTCAAATTTGTGTCAGCCCGGTGATGCCACAACTTTTCCACACAAAAATTTGTGGAAAAAGTGATTTTTTCAGCTAAAATTGAGGTTTGCAGGGGATTCTGGGTAAGACAACGTTGGGGGATCCTCGCAAGCCATACCTCCCTGGAATCCCCCGGGTGTCTAGTTTTCAGAAATGTCTGGGTTTGGTAGGTTTCCCTAGCTGGCCACCGAGCACGGGGCCAAAAACCCAGGTGGCACCCCTTGCAAAACCAGGTCGTTTTGTGATAGGCAATTTTGATGTCGCCTCAATACGTTTTGGGCCCTTGCCTGTCGTGGGTACTTAGGCCTCCCACACGAGTGAGGCACCATTTTTATCGGGAGACCTGGGGGAACGCTGGGTGGTAGGAAATTTGTGTCAGCCCGGTGATGCCACAACTTTCCCACACAAAAATGTGTGGAAAAAGTGATTTTTTCAGCTAAAAGTGAGGTTTGCAGGGGATTCTGGGTAAGAAAACATTGGGGGATCCACACAAGCCATACCACCCTGGAACCCCCCGGGTGTCTAGTTTTCAGAAATGTGTGGGTTTGGTAGGTTTTCCTAGCTGGCCACAGAGCACGGGGCCAAAACCCAGGTGACCCCCCTTGCAAAACCAGGTCGTTTTGTGATAGGCAATTTTGATGTCGCCTCAATACGTTTTGGGCCCTTGCCTGTCGCGGGTACTTGGGCCTCCCACACGAGTGAGGCACCATTTTTATCGGGAGACTTGGGGGAACGCTGGGTGGTAGGAAATTTGTGTCAGCCCGGTGATGCCACAACTTTCCCACACAAAAATGTGTGGAAAAGTGATTTATTCAGCTAAAATTGAGATTTGCAGGGGATTCTGGGTAAGAACACGTTGGGAGCTCCACACAAGCCATACCTCCCTGGAACCCCCCGGGTGTCTAGTTTTCAGAAATGTGTGGGTTTGGTGGGTTTCCCTAGCTGGCCGCCGAGCACGGGGCCAAAAACCCAGGTGACCCCCCTTGCAAAACCAGGTCGTTTTGTGATAGGCAATTTTGATGTCGCCTCAATACGTTTTGGGCCCTTGCCTGTCACTGGTACTTGGGCCTCCCACAAGAGTGAGGCACCATTTTTATCGGGACACTTGGGGGAACGCTGGGTGGTAGGAAATTTGTGTCAGCCCGGTGATGCCACAACTTTCCAACACAAAAATATGGGGAAAAAGTTATTTTTTCAGTTAAAAGTGAGGTTTGCAGGTGATTGTGGGTAAGAAAACCTTGAGGGATCCACGCAAGCCATACCTCCCTGGAACCCCCCGGGTGTCTAGTTTTCAGAAATGTGTGGGTTTGGTAGGTTTCCCTAGCTGGCCGCCGAGCACGGGGCCAAAAACCCAGGTGACCCCCCTTGCAAAACCACGTCGTTTTGTGATAGGCAATTTTGATGTCGCCTCAATGCGTTTTGGGCCCTTGCCTGTCGCGGGTACTTGGGCCTCCCACACGAGTGAGGCACCATTTTTATCGGGAGACCTGGGGGAACGCTGGGTGGTAGGAAATTTGTGTCAGCCCGGTGATCCTACAACTTTCCCACACAGAAATGTGGGAAAAAAAATATTTTTTACAACAAAATTTGAGGTTTGCAGGGCATTCTGGGTAGGGAAATGTTGGGGGACCCACGCAAGCCATACCTTGCTGGACTCCCCCGGGTGTCTAGTTTTCAGAAATGTGTGGGTTTGGTAGGTTTCCCTAGATGGCCGCTGAGCCCGGGGCCAAAAACTCATGGGACCCCCCTTGCAAAACCAGGTTGTTTTGTGATAGGTAATTTTGATGTCGCCTCAATACGTTTTGGGCCCTTGCCTGACTCGGGTACTTGACCCACCCACACAAGTGAGGTACCATTTTTCTCAGAAGACTTTGGGGAATGCGGGGTGGGTGGAATTTTGTGGATCCACACAGATTCCAGAACTTTCCACCACAGAAATGTGAGGAAAATGGTTTTTTTTTGACAATTTTTGCTGGCTGCGCTAGGGCCCAAAATCCCACAGGTAGGCACATTGCTAAAAACAAGTCTGTGCCTAGTGGGCTTTCTGCCGCCCTGAGGGAGAATCGGGGGGGTACCCCGATATGCCCCCAAGGGGGGCATAAAGACTGGCTATGATTTTGGGGGGTGGGGGCATTGGTATGCCCATTCTGGGCAGCCCCCACCCCCACGCATAAAAAAAGCCAGCGTAATAGCTGGTGCCTAGTGGGCTTTCCGCCCCCCCGGGGGCAGATCAGGGGCCACTGCCCCCATCCACCCCTCGGGGGGGCAGAAAGACCGTGGCACTTTTTAGGGGAGGTGTGGGCATTGGCATGCCCATTCTGGGTTGGCCTCAACCCTGAATAAAAATTAAAAAAAATCCTTAGGCCTAGTGGGCTTTCTGCCCCCCCGGGGGGCAGATATGAGGCTATTGCCCCAATATACCTCTGGGGATGGGCAGAAAGACTGTGGTAATTGTTTTTGGGGCGGGGCATTATCATGCCCATTCTGGGCAGCCCCCACCCCTACAGTATCAAAAAAATAAATCCCTCGTGCCTAGTGGGCTTTCTGCCCCCCCGGGGGCAGATCAGGGGCTATTGCCCCCATCTGCCCCTGGGGGGGGGCAGAAAGACTGACATTTCCCAGGGGGGGTGGAGGCATTGCCATGCCCTTTTTGGGCTGTCTGCAGCAGAGGGATTTTCTGAGCATGTGCTCATGACGGAATGGTTCCGTCATGAGCACACTGGAACTTGTGCTTATGACGGAACCATTCTGTCATGAGCACTGAAAGGGTTAAGATGCCAGATTGTTGAAGCAGTTAAACTGATTGAGGGTGTTGACAATAGTAAGAAATTACTGCAACGCGAAATTTTCTGGATACATTTTCTAGACACCCTAGCCCCCAAAGGGCTAAACGACAGGGTAGACATGAGTTGTTTTCTATGATTCTCCTTGTTATTGACCCAACATCTGTGTATTTACAAGCACTTTTAATATCATGTTTAATATCATGTTCACGTGTTATATGTGCTCATGTAAAAAAAAAAAATTAGTCTATTTTTCTTTTTTCTTTTATTCTTTCACCGGGATTTCTTTCATTGTACTGACCCCTAGTTTCCTTGTTTTTTTCAACCATTTTATCATCACTGGGATTACACTTACAGCAGTTTCCTACAGATTGGGGTCTCTGATCTAGTTTGATTAGGCCGTTGATAGCAGTACCATACATCATCAAGGTGTGACCCCTTTCTTTGGGATCACACACTTCTATTTATCACATATTATTTTCTTGCCTCCACACATTCATACAACTTTCAAAGCCCTCCATTGCTCGTGTTTTTACTACCTTTTTGTATTACTCGAAAAGCCATCTCACTACGAAGTGAACAGGTCTTTTCATTCTCTTATTTGACTTTAGGCCAGTCCACTTTCTTTGTTCTTAGTTTTTTACGTGACGTTGACGTTCAAGTACGGCCTCATTGCAGGAAGCATTGAACCGCCTCGAACTCTTCAACCATTCCTCCGGTCACCGGTAAGCTCCGATTTCACAGCTCCTCTTTATGAACTCGTACACACGCTATTATTCAGCCATTTCTTGACTTTTCGTCTAACAACCTGACCCGTGCTTTTTTCGGACAGACCTAGGTGCGTGAAACTAGACGCCGCAAGCCGAACACATAACTTGAAAATATCAGGTGAGTGCGTCGTCGCATCTCACTGTTTGGAATGTTTTATTTCGTATACATTGTTCACCAGCACATAACACATACCCTCTCGGTTTTTTACAGAGTGCATTTTCTTCACACTGCGTTTCATCTTTTCATTTCGAGCTGGCTTGGGGCCATTCAGTGCAATTAGGAGGTGAGCTTCCAACAGCACTTGGTTTTTTACAAACCGATGGTTGCAGCAGTGACTGATTTATTTGTTCTACACTACATTCATTTTCAGGAGGACGACTCCTTGTTCTTACAACTTTCCCATGACTCTTTATTACGAGCTTCAGGTATGTTTCCTTTATATGTCACATAAATTCATCCACGCTATGATTTCTGCTTTTTCTTTTCTTTCTTCTATTCAGACATTAGGTGTTGGGTCGACCCGATATTTTTAACATTCAGTCAATGCGCAACTTTTTTGACACTCAACATAAACACACAAACTGTCTAATGGAGCACTCGATATTATTTGTTCTTTAGATTTGAGCTTTTTTCATTTCTTCTTCTTCTTTTTTCTCCAGTTCTTCTGATTTGGTATTTATAGCACAAACACCAACATATGAATATGAGCACAATGGTACACTGTTGGGTGTATAGATATCTCCATGTAGATATGGATATAATTTTACAACTGATGAATTTGTTTGATTACAGACATGCCCCTGAGGAAGGGACCCCAGAGTCCTGAAAAGCATCGGGCTTGAAGTTAATGGGATTACAAAAGCTTTTTCGCAAAGAATGAAATTTCATGCCATTATATTTGTATACTGAAATTTGTGTTTTGACTAATGTGTTATATGAATTTTCATTGTGCTCTTGTGAAAAACGTTTACTGAACGGTTTGTTCAATATCATTTGTTTTTCATTAGTAAGTTGTTTACGACATATAAAAACAAGTGGCATACACTTCATGATCTAATGAGGTTATTTAATTTATTGTACATGTATGAAGAACGTAAAAGATTAATTTAGATTGGTTTAGAACTCGTAGAGTTCTGTGTGAACCGTGCTCACCACATTCAGGACCCAGTACCTGTTAGACTTTACCACAGCCAAGGGGCCCAGAAGATCAATGCCCAGAGATCCGGGAGGATAAAGATCTGGCATACCAGGACAAGGAAGACCAGGGCGAGGAGTAAAATGAGGACCAGGACAAGGGGGAGCCAGGAGGACCAAGCTGGGTAAATAGGACCATGATGGATGAGAGGAGAAAAAGGATGACTAAGAGGATGAGTTAGCCCAGAAATAGGGCGGCAAGGAGCAGGAGGTCTTGAAGGACCAAGGCCAGTACCATGAGATGAAGGAGGGCTGGAGAGATCAGGAGCAGGTGGAAAAGGGCCATTAGGTCCAGGTATTGGAATGAGGATGATTAGGTGAACTAGAAGAATAAGGATAAGCAGGACATGGAACAGGGTTACAAGGACCAAGTAGAACAAGAAGACCAGCACCTGGAGCATCAGCACCAAAGTGAGGAGGATCAGGAGGACCAAAGGGACCAGACAAGGACAAAGATGAGCATGCCTAATAGGACTTTGATCAGTATATGCAGAACGTGGTGGAACAGGGGGATAGGGAATACAGACAAGAGGATGAAGATGGCCCAGTCCAGGAGGGCTATGTGTGCCAGACTCACAAGAAGAGCCAGTTGGAGGAAGACCCAACAGATCAGCAGGACCACCATCAGGGAGATCAGTAGGATTAGGAGAAAGGGAAACACAGTTAGGAGGACCAGTAAGGACCCATACAAGGAAGGATCAGAACTACAGAGCTAGGAAGACCAACGCCAGGAAGGACTAGAACCTGGAGAACCAGATTCAGAAAACCAGTATCAGGGTGACCATGGTACCGCTGTGGAGCAAAGGTTAGCGGAACTGAAGCCAGCCACAGAATTCCAAGAAAAACAACAGAATGCTCACGAAGCCAGGATCCGATATCTTGAAGAACGGATAGAAGTTGCGGAAGGCCGCTCCAGGAGGAACAATGTTCGCCTGATTGGACTGCCGAAGGGGGCGGAAGGCCAAGATGCAGTCGCCTTCATGGAGCGTTGGATCAAGGAAATACTACCAAGCACAGAATTTTCTCCGTTCTTCAATATTGAGAGAGCACATCGGGTCCCGGCCAGAAGGCCAGCCCCGGGAGACAGAGCGCGACTGCTCATCTTCAAAGTGCTGCACTTTAAGGACCGCAATGTGATCCTACGAGAGACAAGGAAACTGGTTGAGGTCAAATTTGAAAATACTAAAGTGTTGTTTTTCCCTGACTACACAATGAAAGTCCAGCGCCAACATGGGTCCTTCCTGCCGGTTAAGCAGCAGCTCCAGCAGTTGAATATCTCTTGCTGCTATTTCCGGCTCGGCTCCCTGTAGCCTTTGAAGGGAAATCGAGGTTCTTCGATACGCCCCAGGATGCTTGGGATTGGCTTGAAACGTCGGGTCAATACTCGGGCCCACGGCCTACAGGCACCAAAGCTGTATGGGCGGATAGGACAAGCGGAGGAGGCCTCGGACGGCGGCGACCTCTGAGGCGTTTTGTTGGTTTGGCAGTAGCACCGGATCCGGACCAGATTCGCAGAGAGCGTCAGGCAGTGGTGCGCATCACGGAACAGATGGCAGATGCGGCGGAGCCAGAGGATAAAGCAGACACTCCCCTTCGCTCCTCAGAGGTCGCCGGATCCTCGTTGGCAGACTCATCATCAGAAAAGATCTCGCTGAGAATGCCAGATGTCATGCCTCAAACAGCGAATGGTATCATATGATAGAGACTGGGACTGATATCCAATATAAGTAATGTTGCCTGAACTGCTGTGGCGGCTATGTGCATGGGAAATGTTTTTGTGGTATGGGGTGGTATATGAAGAGCGTTTCTGCGCTCCGGGGGGCTGCCTCTCTACTAAAATTTCTTGGTGATGTTTAACTTGATGTTACTGAGGGGCTTCACAACGGTACGCCTTGCATGATTAAACGTTCCCCTACCTTTTTCGTGGTTTGGGAGCCGGTAGGACATGTGGTTGCGCTGTTGTCTATCAAGTTTGGGCGGCACTTCAAGGTTGTGGGGGTGGCCCTTGTGATGTTTTTTTCTGCATTGTTGTTTTTTCCCTTTTCCCCTCTATTGCAGGTATCTCCCGGGAGGGTATAGAGGATATTGGAGTGCACATTCGATTGTTATCTCGGGGTGTATGGGACGGTCGAGAAGACATTTATCGTCCACTTAACATAGTTCCGGGATGGGCCACACAGTAGTTACGTGGAATGGAAGGGGTCTCCGAACACCATCCCGCAGATATGCGGTTTACTCCTATCTTAAGCGACACAATGTGCGTATAGCACTTCTACAGGAGAAATTACCAAGCTGCAGCGCGGATGGAGGGGCAAGATTTATGCCACGGACTACTCTCTATTTGCTAGGGGGGTTCTTATCTGCATACGCCCTGGGACACCATTCGCGGCGGACCAGGTCCTCACTGACAAGGAGGGTAGATATGTGCTCATCAGAGGTAGATTGGACGGACGACACATACTGCTGGGAAATATATATGCCCCGAACGTAGACCAGAGTCAGTTCCTCAGTCAGTTGTCCCTTGTGATGCAGAAGTGGTGTGGGGTCCCCTGGTTGTTGGGCGGGGACTTTAACAGTGTTCTAGACACAGGGGTGGATAGATCCTTTCCCACGCTTCGGGGTATGGCTGCCTCGGCTAACTCTGCAGTGCTTAAAAATTGGGCAGATGGCTGGGATTTAATCGACGTCTGGAGACATCGTAATCCCGGGATAAGGGTTTACTCTTTTTTTCTCAGTACCACATAATCTGCATGTCCGTTTAGATAGGTTTTTGGATCTCCCTCTCTACTTCCTTACATTGTTGGTTCGGAGTATTGGGGTCGCACACACTCGGATCACAATCCACACTGCGTCACACTGGCCTGGGAGGGTGGAATTCCCGGAGTCCCTACCTGGAGATTACAGCCGGCACTACTGGAAGATTCGGTCTTTCGAGAGGCAGTCGAAGAGGCGATAGGGGAGTACTTCAATCTTAACTCTGGGACTGCTTCATCTTCTTCCGTGGAATGGGCAGCCATGAAGGTCACTATAAGAGGGAAATGTCTGGGTCTAGGATGTGGGTTGCGGAAACAGGTAGAGTCGGACCTGATTGAAGTAGAAAAGAAACTGCTAGCACTGGAGTCCCGAGCGATTACTCATGACACTGAAATGTCCTCCCTGTTGGAAGCACGTAAGAAGCATACAGAGCTCTCAGACCATGAACGTTGCCTTAACTTTGTGGCGTACTCTGCTTCCGTACATGCCAAAGCAGATCGATCGTGGCCGTTGTTGACCTGGCTGATCAGACAGGAGCGGTCGACCGGGCCCATCACGGCTCTTCATTCCCGGGACGGAACACCCAAATATACGCAGCATGAAATACATGCCGAGCTATCCTCCCATTTCGCGCAATTGTACAGGTCTGGCCGGAAGGTTCCTGAAATAGCGATGCAGGAGTTCCTAAATAGTCTTTCATTTCCGACCCTGACACCGGAACAACGGACGGAGCTAGATGCCCCGCTCACGCTGGAAGAGGTTAGAGTTACAATGAGGGCGTTGCCATCTGGAAAGGTCCCGGGACCTGATGGGTTCCACCATGAGTTCTATAAATCATATGCTGATCCCCTGAGCCCGCAATTACTCAAAGTATACACGGAAGCACTAGAGACCTTCTTCCTCCCTATCTCAATGACGGAGGCTACACTGATTGCACTTCCCAAGCCGGGTAGAGATCCCACCTCTGCGGGCGCATATCATCCCCTGGCATTATTGAACGGTGATTACAAAATCTTGGTGGGCATATTATCAGGCAGATTGGCACCGGTTATTCCACAATTGGTCCACCATGACCAAAACGGGTTTGTGCCTGCTCGGAACACATCACTTAACATTCGACGGCTATTCCGGGTGATGCGCTATGATGCAGTGGAGTGGCCAAGAGCGGGATGTGTCGTAGTAGACCTGGAAAAGGCATTTGATACAGTTGAGTGGCCATATCTGTTTATCGTACTCCATCGCTTTGGATTCAGACCATACATACTAGGCCTCATTAGGCTGCTATATGGTGCTCCCACAGTCCAGATGCGTTTGGGCACTTTGTTCTCCGAACCTATACAGATAGAAAGAGGTACCCGACAGAGATGTCCTCTTTCCCCATTAATTTTTGCCCTGGCAATTGAGCCGCTGGTGATGGCGCTACGAAATTCGGCACCGGTTTGGGGGATAAATCTTGGAGATGGCCTGCATGCAGTCTCACTCTACGCAGATGACATTCTGCTCTATGTCAAAGATATCCGGGCGGTTCCACGGGTGATTCCGGATATTTTGCGGTCTTTTAATATAATATCCGGGTTGGGTGTACACTGGGGTAAATCTTGTCTTTTTCCCTTCACTCCTGGAATGGAAGATCCTCATCTAGAGGTAGATGGGACAGTAGCTCGCTGGCAGCCGGTGGCGTTCCGATAATTGGGTATACGCATATATCATGATGACTGTGATCTCCTAGACGGTAACATCACTAGGGCAACCATGAAACAAAAGGTCCCCCTACTATACTTTAAGGTCTCAGAGGAGGGGGAAGAACCAAACCAAATAATTAAAATACCTCTGTGCTGACCTACTTACTTTCATACGACCTAATCAGGTTCTGATAAGCCTATGCCCCACAAATGCCCACAAAGGAACACAGCAAGAAAACAACTTTTTTTACTATTTTTATTAATCACAAATATTCTTTTTTCGAAAAATTCGTTTGAAAAAATTCATGGCTGAAAATACTTTGATGGAACAAGAACTTAATTACTCAGGTTGTAAGCCTCCCTCCAAATTTACACCAACTCTGGATATGGTAGGACTGGAAGTAGCAGTTTTTGAAAGAACTGTGATAAAAGAATTTGAGAGAATCACCAAATATACTCCTAAGGTAGCGCCTAACCTCTCTCTTTTAGAAAGACAGGCACTTAGAGATCTGCAAAATAATACATGTCTTACCATTAAACCGAGTGATAAAGCAGGGGGCATAGTAGTAATAGACAGTGACAACTACTTTGCGAAAATAAAGACCATGCTGCAAGTGCCCGAGCACTATGAACGGACCAGAAGAACAGCTCTATCAGATTTAAAAACTAGGATAGAAAAAATGACAGCAAAAGCCTTCACAGATGGGTACATCTGTCAGAAAGAATTGGAGTTTCTCAATAAGAGCAATACAGTTATTCCTGCTTTATACGGAGTGCCTAAAACACACAAAAATATAGAAGATCCACCCATGCGGCCGATCATTTCTTCCATTAACTCCTGTACGGAACCACTTTCCCAATATGTGGATGCGTTTCTATGCCCCCTCACTAAATTGTATAAGTCCTATATAAAAGATACGGGACATATGATCGCGACAGTTGAACAGAAACCTTTCAACTGCGAAACACAGATTCTAGTCACTCTAGACATAGAGTCTCTATATACCAACATTCCCCGGGACCTAGCCATAGAGGCAGTGGCAACCCTTTTGGCTAGAGTTCCTGGGGAGAGACCCAATATATTCATCTTGGAATGTCTGGAAATAGTTCTCCGCTACAACTTCTTTGAATTCAAAAAAGATCTGTATCATCAAATAAAAGGTACCAGCATGGGGGCTTCTTGTGCCCCTAGTGTACCGAATGTCTATATGGGTGAATTTGAACCCAAAAATATTTTTAATGAGGTAGCTCCCTTTTATGAGAACATAGGAGTATGGCATAGATTTATAGACGATATATTCTTCATCTGGACAGGTGAAGAATCAGATCTATTACAGTTCATTGAATGGCTAAACTGCAGTGACTGCAACTTAAAGTTTACAGCTAAATATTCTTCAGATAAAGTAGAGTTCTTAGATATCTGGATTATGGATGGAGGAGACAAGATAGAGGTCAGCCTCTATAGAAAACCAACAGCTAAAAACACCATTTTACAGCATAGCAGTTATCACCCCCCGTGCCAAAAAGACTCCATTCCATTTGGCAGAGTTCCTAAGAATTAAACGCAATTGTACAACCATGCGAGATTTCAACAAAAATGCTGAACAGCTTCAGAAGAGATTATTGCTTAGAGGTTACCCTAAGCGTCTAGTTAGGCAATCAATGAAACGTGCAAAATATTACAACAGAGATAGTCTGATTGGAGGCAGAGAAAAACAACCTTTGGAGAGACTTGTGTGTGTTGTGAATCATTCCAGTTATAACAACAAAGTGCAACAGATCTTACATAGAAACTGGAAGATTTTAAATGTAAATGAGGGAGATATTGCACTCAACAAACCCATTATTGCCTTCAGACGTAATTCCAACTTGAGAGACAAACTAGTTCACAGTAGAATAAAGTCTATGCCTAAAGAGAAGGGGCAAAATACGATTGATGGACTTCCTCCCATTTTGGGCAACCATAGGTGTGGCAATTGCCACGCCTGCCCATCAGCGATTATCACGCAAACCTGGTCTTATGGAACTAAATCAGGAAAACTGAAAAGTCACACGAACTGTAGGAGTAGCAACATAGTATATTGTATTTTTTGTCCTTGTGGCTTGGCATACCTGGGTGAGACAGGTAGGGAATTTCGCCTTAGATTGTCTGAACACAAGTCAGCCATCAGGACACGTAAAATGCAAGCCCCAATGGTTAAGCACTACATGGATAAGAATCATAGTGAGCATGACCTTAAGTGGCTAATCATTGAGAAGATCAACACCAAACCAGGGTTGGACACTGATAAAGTGAGAAAGGACAGGGAAACTTTTTGGATTTTTAATTGGGACACAGTAAGAAGAGGTCTCAACGAGGAAATCATATGGATAGTTACATGAAGGAGTTTTTGCTATTCTTATGAGCGGATATCTAGTCCACTCACAGATAGGTCCGCTAACAGAGAAATTTCCTTAAGTTACTGTATCAACTAGACATATATCCAGCCCTTGGAGCCTCTATTCATGATGAAGCTCTCCGGGCATTATATTGCATCTTTCTCCCTATTGGGAGCATTATATCTAACAACTGGATGAATTTTTGTTCACATATACCCATATGTGTAATTATAGTTGGCTATGTAAAATGTATTTTTCCTTTAATCAGCATCTATGGACTTGTAGTGATTAGACACTGTGGTCTATAAGCTTCCTAGAAAACTAGGTCAATATGAAGGCTCAGTCATCTTGATCATAGCCTTGTGTGACATATTGTGAGAAGAGCGTGTAATATATAGAACTAATAAGACCGATAACGTTTATAACTTTGTAGTAGAAAGCTTCAGTATAATACTAGGCCAATATGGAGGATTTTTGAGCTGCTCTGGCATTAATATTGGGAGAGTAGGGCCTATCATATAGAACTATTAGGTATTTTAAATTTTGAAATGAGAAGCGGTCTTCATATTTATTTTTTTCCCTTTTGTATTCAGTTCATAAAGATATAATAGGCGAATATGGCGGCCTTGTTTGCCATGATTTGAAATTTTGCCCGAAGAAAGGGCACCGCATAGTATATGGACCAAACAAGCCCGCCAACGTAGTCAACATATTTATCTTATTCTGTATTTGGTCCATAAAGAACATCAGGTAAATATGGCGGCCCGCTTGCCGCGATTTGTAGCTTTGTGCGCAATATGGCTATGACAGGGCGCAGCATATGGAACGAATAAGCCCGCAAAAATTAGTTCACATCAATAAAAAAACAGACCGATCAGGTGTTTTTTTGTAGCGTTGATCGGTGTTGATGTCATCAGTTATTTGTATTTAGTGTACAAAGTACACCAGGCTAACATGGCGGCTTTGTTACTGTGATCTGTAGCTTCGCGCGTAATATCACGAGAACAAGGTGGAGCACACGGAACTGGAAAGCCCGCCAACCTAGGCACTCTCATTATAAAAAGAACAGACCGATCGGTTTCTTTGTAGCGTTGATCGGAGGCATCTGAAGGGAAAACGTTATTGAAATGGCAGCATCTCCAAAATAGGTAAGGAGCTCCCCGCTTTGTGGTAGGTTCACAGGAATCATAGTCATGTTGTTTGCGCGACATAGTTGTTTTTATAAATTGGGCGTGCCAGCTTTTTTGTGTTCTTAGCGGGTCACGTAGCGTATTTACAGACACGGCTAGCATCCAGTGGGGTAGAGAGCCATAGTAGGGTGCAGGTTTTTTTATCAGGTCATGCGAGGTAAAGAGAGCTGAGAGCAAAACATTGTTACCTATCATAGGAGGTTTTTGTAGCCGTGTAGTATCTTTCTACGAGCGTCTATATTAGGTTGTGCGAGGTTAAGAGAGCTGAGAGCAAAAATTTGTTAGCTATCATATGTGGTTTTTGCAGCCATTGAGTACTTTTCTACGAGCATCAGCATATTACATTTAGCCATATCTAGTTCCATATCGTAGTCATATGACAGCTCTATTAGGTATATCTGCATAGTTTATTGAGAGAGAGCCCCAAAATGTTTTTTAGGTAAATAATGGGTAGCACCAACACTGTTTTATCAACAGGATGGACAGAGAGAGGTTTTCCTTAATCATGGATTTTTCTTTTTCTTTCCCTCCCCCTTTTTTCATGAATGAATAGAGACAACTTTAATTTCCTCGTAATCCAGCAGGAAACAGAGGGATTTCATAAAGGAAAAAGAGCATTTTGAGGTTTTCCTTCTACCGTATAATAAACACGGTGATTTGAGGACTACATCTTCCCCTTTCTGTTTGGATGGAAAGCATGGTCAAAAAAGCCCCGTTTAGGGTAATACATGCTTTTGTTTACATTAAAGGTTAATTTTTTGGAGTGCAGCTAGATGACTCACAGTTAGAAGGAATGCTGATGATTATTATACCATTTCTATTTGTAGGTAATGAAACAAATCTGTTGATATATATAAACAACCTCCGACGCATTTAAAACTCCCAAAGAATTGTCCAAGGATATGAGGTAACAACGCAATGGTCCATAAGGCAAATTTGATGTTTTCGCTATTAGGCCACGTACCTTTATGTGCACTCGGGACTATTTTATAATTGGTAGATCTCATTCGGGTGCATGTTGGCTATTTTGTTGATGCTTTTCTTTTCATTTCTCTGGTGGTATATCTGGTTCTATCTAACTATGGAATCACACATTTTACAATTGGTAGATCTCATTCGGGTGCATGTTAGCTATTTTGTTGATGCTTCTCTTTTAATTTCTCTGGTGGTATATCTGGTTCTATCTAACTATGGCATCACACATTTTTTGTATACAATCTAGTGAACTGCTATCACCAAAACTTTTTGTGCTACGGTAGGGATTGGACTGAAATGGAGTGCCAAAGATTTATTTGAAATGTTTAGTTTTTGCCTTCCCCAAATTTATAATACATATAAATATATTTCTATTGTTCACAGACAATCCCAGTTTTTTATGAGAAATCTTAACATTCTGGTCCTGAGGAAGGTGGTTTTCCACTGAAACGCGCGTAGACCAGACCTTTTATTATCATCATGGAGTGGTCTTTCTGAGAATTTTTCAAAGCTCTCTGCTTCTGGTGAAGCATCGCATTTGCCCTTTTTCACATAGCTAGGGCCCCTCATTGGGTCGAATTTCTAGTTTTTTGATATATGTGTAATGTGAATGTGTGTGGAGTGAATGAGAGAAAATGGCAGTATAAGTGATGAGTTTTAGATGGCTGGGTTGTTTGTTAGGAATAATATATAATAATTTTTTTTGTATTTTTTTTGTGTTAATAGCCATTGGATTAATTATTAAGTACTGTATTTGATTAAGCAACAGTCAATGAAATTGTAAATGTTTATTTGTATTAAGTTTTTCTTTATTCATATGTAATAAGATATAAAATAACAAAAAAAATACATTTTTAAAAAAGAATATTTGTGATTAATAAAAATAGTAAAAAAAAGTTTTTTTCTTGCTGTGTTCCTTTGTGGGCATTTGTGGGGCATAGGCATATCAGAACCTGATTAGGTCGTATGAACATCACTAGGGCAGTCACAGCACTCAAATCCCAAATTGAATTTTGGAAGACCCTCAACCTTTCTGTTATAGGCAGGGTGGAATTGATAAAGATGGTGATGCTGCCACGACTTCTCTATTATTTTGCCAACCTCCCGCTCTATCTGCCCGCTTCCTTCTTCCATTCCCTTGAAGGAATTATCAGGCCTTTTATTTGGAACAACACACAATGTAGGGTGGCATTGAAGAAGCTGTACATGCCACGGTCGCAGGGTGGGTTGGCCTTACCTAACCTTGAACACTATTTTTTGGCGTCCCAGATACTGTGGGTGGCGAAGTGGGTGGAGGAACTACACTTGACAGATTCAGCTGAACGTGAGCCTCCATACTCCCGGGATAGGATACTCTTCCTATTTCAGCCCGCGAACAGATCCTCTGAGCAGTTACCCCTGTTGGTCCAGATTGCACAGAAATGTTTCCGCAGGGCGCTGCGTCTCACCAAGCACATTACACCGTATGCACCTGTTCTGCCCTTACTGGGAATGCCTACGGCGAGGGGACGAATCCGGGCATCGGATCTTCCTGACTGGCTGTAGGCTGATAT
Source organism: Calotriton arnoldi (assembly GCA_963921515.1). Taxonomy (NCBI): domain Eukaryota; kingdom Metazoa; phylum Chordata; class Amphibia; order Caudata; family Salamandridae; genus Calotriton; species Calotriton arnoldi. The sequence continues at coordinate 155,448 of CAWUFW010012640.1, forward strand.
AACCACGCTAGGAGACCTGTACGGAGCTGGAGCTCTACGGCCGTTCCTCTCCTTTACGGAAGAGGAAGGAGTCCCCCCGGGCCAGTTCCTGAATCATGCCGCTTGGACGGCGATGTTACGACACTGGTAGGGTGACATTTCGCAAGAACCCCATACACATCTTCTAATACAATATGTGCATGTGATGGGAACGGGGCGACATTTGGTGAAGTGGTTTGCGGACTCGATCCGGGAACACACCATGGTGGACTTAATGCTGCTACGCACCAAATGGGAAGCAGATCGGACAAGACCATACTCAGATAAGGAATGGTCCACGGTCTTGGAAAGCCCTAGACTGATCCCTAGAAATGCTCGCTTTAGGCTAATTCAGTTTTACATTGTTCATAGGGCATACTTATCATCAGAAAAGATTAATAAATACTTTAACAGATTAGATGCGTGCTGCCCTCGTTGCACATTAGTGAACGCGGACTTATTGCACATGCTTTGGTTGTGCCCTGCACTGCAATCGTATTGGGATGGGGAGATTCGTGCGTTGGCTGCTTGCACGGATAGGGAGCTGCCGCGAACATGGGAGGCATGCATAACAGGAATTTTTCCAAGGAGTTAACTACATAAAGCCTCCTCTAGGTTTCTGGATCTAGGCCTAGTCGTAGCCAAGCGACTTATAACACGCCGGTGGAAGTCAGAGTAACCCCCACCGCTGAAAGCGTGGTTTCACTCTATATTAAACTGGGTCAAGGCTGAGGCGGTTTCGTTAATAAAAGAAGATACATTAGGTCTTCGTAAATTTCCCATATCTGTGGTGTGGAATGTAATGGTGTGCTCGTTACAAGGGAGGCTGACTCCGGATGATCCACTTGACACTCCTATCAATACTTAGCATTATTTATTTATCTGTTTATGTATTTATTTTTTCTTTCTTTTGTCTGTATCATAATGTGGCCTTACCTGTGAACTGAACATTCTGCAGTATCCCATATGCCCCGAATACTAATAATGATAGCTATTTATTAGTCTCAGGTATTTACATTCTGTAAACGCACGATTATATGTACAACGTTTTTTGCACTGATATATGATAAAGTCCTTTCCTGTTACCCACCTATGTGAGGATTCTGCTTCCCTTCCTTACCCCTCCACATTTCTATTTTTTAAAAGATCGTTTGAATGTTCGGTTAATTGAACTGACATGGCGGAGTGAAGCCATACGATAATGTGTATATGCAACCAATATGTGCACGTACAATATGCTCATAATACATTGCAACCGGGACAAGCGATTGCGAAGGAAAAAAAAGGGGGGGCTGTTTTTTTTCCCCCTCTCCTGTTCATTGTATATGCAACCTAGGGTATGCTATGCTATTCTGTTACTGAACTCGAACTGATGGACACCGGGTCACCATGTCCCTGCAATGTTATGTTGGACTCTCTATCTTGAGGAATACCTACTGGTTCTATGTAGTAATATGTATGTCTTCAATTGTATTATTTAATGCAAAACTTTAATAAACAGATCAAACAAAAAAAAAATCAGGGTGACCATGGTTAGGAGATAAGGGCCAGGAAGAAGAACAGGAGAACCTGAACAACCCAAAAAAGGGGCCCAGTAGGAGAAGGATGAAGACCAGGAAGAGGGGGAGACCTGAGTGATTCTTGGGAACATGTATTAGAATATCCCTCTTATATGGTTCTTAGTCGTCAACTTATTATAGTGTCAAACCCAAGAGACCCCATCTTTTCAGCTAAGTAAAGTACTGATGGTAAGTATGCGCTGAAAAATCATAACATTCAAAGTAAATCAAAAGCCAGGAGTGTCACACTCTGAGCTCTGAGTGACAGCATTAGCTGTCCGATGCTTGCACAGTGGTCTAATGGTGGATTGGGACAGAGGCACTGAAACTTGGCAGAGCGTTTCTGAAGAGAGATTGGTAAAAGGGTTGTGGTCTGTGAAGGATGGTAGAAAGGTTTGAGAAACTCAGAGGGCTCAAGTCAGTAAAAATAATCAGTGGCTAATAAAGGTGGCGGCTGGGAGGCTGGAAATAGACTAGTTTAGATGGCTTATAATGGCAATCTGAGTACGAAAGGGTTCGTATTGCTAGTTGAGCAATGAGAACTGAGATCAGCAGTGGTGGACTTCAGCACCAGACAGGTGGTCTGCAAACTCTGAAGGCAAGTTGAAGGGTGGTGGAGGTGCATATGCGGCACAGGTGTTTGAATGCCAGCAAACATGGTACAAACTCTTAAAACTGGCAGAGTAGCCTGCATAACATTTGGCTGTCAAAGGATTTAGAAGCAGGATGGTAGGGTTTTAAGGAAAAGAAAGAGTTGGAAGGGCTGGGATGCCAGCAAAGATCATGCAAGATTGGTCTGGGGAGTTGACAGCTACGCTCTTGGGACCAATGGAGAAATCAGAAAGCCAAACAAGGTACTCTGAAGATAAAAGTGAGCCTGTGAGAGCCACATTAGGATTTGTGTGATCATCGAGGGGCAGCAGATGTGTTCAGTGGTTTTTGAGGGATGGCAAATGGGTGAACAGACTCTTTTGGGGCAGAAAGGCTGGGGCGATGGAAGACAGAAAGGAGTGACAGCTGGCAAAAGTGAGTACTTGAAGGTGGCAGGGCAATGTGAAGAATGACAGGGTGGTGGAGGGAGGTCTGAATGCCAAGATCGTCAAGTGGCTGTCTTGGGGCAGCTAAGGATGGTCCAAAAGGATAGTTTTAGAGAGTCATCTAGGGGGCTCAGAGGGTCAGAAGAGGTGGCACTAAAATAAAACGATGGCGGAGGTGGTCTAAGTGTTGGTATAGAGGCTCTAAATGCTAACAAGATGAAGGTCTGTGAAGGTCTGGTGGCTAACTGAAAGGTTGTGGTACCCACAGAGATGGCTGGATGAACTCTTACATCAACAGCAGAGTAAAGAGCAATCAGAGAGAGTAGCATTTGGATTCTTAGGGGTGAGGCTGGCAGAACTGAACTCAGTACTTGCAGAAAGATCTGACAATGTGTGAGGGCTAGCAGAGGGCTGTAAAATCTAATATAGAGAGAGATGGATAGATCAGATGAGATTTTAAGAACTGTAAAAGTGGAGGATCTGGAGGATTCTGAAGGCTTTTGTGGAACGGCAAGAGGTCCCGAGTGGCACTGACTTAGGGGCTGTAGACTAGCAATGGGATTGCAAGTACAAGTGGCACTGGCCTATAGATGGGCTCTGAGGGTTTATGGAAGTGGTCAGAGAAAAGTTGGGGTTGTAAGTGGGGGTGTGAGCTCTAGTAGAGAGAGGTGTTCTCAGCAATGAGGGTTATTATAGGAGTTCAAAGTCTCTTTGTGGCAGTGGAGGGAGTAAAACACAGACACAGAAATGATCTGAGGGCCAGTGGTAGGGATCCTTAGAAGAGGAAATCTGGGATGGTTTGAGTGGTCTCAGAATTGCCTGAGGTTTTATGGCTAAGGCTTGTTGAGGTGTTATTAGAGCTGATGGATTTTGATGGCTGTAAGAAATTGTGGTATTAGTTGAGGGGGAGAGTGCCCACCTTAAGTAATAACTTCAACCCGTCAGGGTGAACCCTCAAAGTCGCTAAATTAACCAGGCACAAAGGAAACAGGCTTAACTTAGAGGCAATGAGTAAAGTATTTATGCAGTACCAAATGTCAAGGTAGAAATCCTCAGGGTCAGTTTGTAGCTCAGAATGGTCCACCTCTTGATAGTCCCAAGCCAGAACAGCTATAATAGCACAGGACAGTGGGATGATCAAGCGAGGGAAGGATAGGGAGGGAAAAGCAAGGAGGGAGATCTGAAATTACAGCAAAAAAAATCTTAAATACTTCTTTCTGTCTAGCGCTGAAGAATGTACATTTAAACACAACAATTCCCCCAGAGACATAACATCAATAATACCTGTAAAAAAAAAAACAATTCTATGCAGCCTGAAGTATCCTATGTATTCTGTAGCTCTGTTGGGGAAAAATCAATTCTTTCCTCTGGGTTTGCTGTATCAAAATATATATAGAAAGAACATCTCTATAACATTATCAGTATAACAACACATGCTAAAGACCATATGCGAAGGAATTGATACTCATTCTCACACAGTGACATACACTTTATCGACTCCATATGACATCACAGGGGTTGAGCGTAGTCCTGTACCGCTCTGGTAATCACCCCTGTTAAATAGAGTCAAAGAAACAGCAAACACATAAGAAGACTTATCCAATAATACCCTGTAGATATTACTTTCCCAAATGAACAAAAAGGAAATCATTTTTCCAACGTTTTTGTAGCTCGATCAGCAAATCAAATCAGACCCTCAATCAAAATAAAAAAGTCCTTGAAGGGTACATATCCTCAATAGAACAAACAAAATTATCAAAGGTACCCTATAGAAAACCACTAGCCGTGGTTTGCCACCTGAAGGAGTTAAAAGTCTTTAGGTAGAGAAAAACAAAACGAGTAGTGCTCCAAAAATTAGTGTTAGAGCCAATCTCACAGCATGAGCCGAACGGAAGAGGCTCACCAACTGTAGGTAGGTGCTGGGATCAATGGAGTCTGTGTGTCGGACAGCGAAGCAGGATATGCTGTCCCAACGCAGGCAAGCAAAGAGAGAGCCTCCCCGCATAGCAGGGAAAAGTCAAGGATGCAAGGCGAGTGGTGCAGAGCACCCTTACCGAACCAGCGGGCATAGACAGCGTCCTTCCTTCGATCAGGATCCAGGAAGAATTTCCGACACTTTTCCGCAGTCCGTCTTCAGTTTAGTAGACGGTTCCGCCCACGCACGGCGTCAATGTGCTATGGCTCTTGGGAACTGTAGTTCCTGCATTGTCCTGATTCTGCGTGATGATGCCGATAAAAGGGAATCCTTGTGTGCTTACAAATCGGGAATTCCGGGACCAAAATAAGGCGCGCTCGAACCAATTGATTCATGACAGTACATCCCCCCTCAATGAGAGTGCGCCGATGGGCCAGGTTTCAGAGGACATTGTCTATGAAAAGAAGACACCAGCCTAGGCGCATGAACTCCAGAAGCTGGTTCCCACAAATTTTCTTCTGGCCCATACCCTTTCCATGCAACCAGGTACCATAGTCTGTTTTTTCGCAGTTTTGCATCAATTATTCTTTTTACCTCATATTCAGTGTCATCATTAACTAGAACTGGCAAGGGTAGTTTTCCCACTGATGTAGTTGAAGGCTTCAACAAAGACACTTGAAACACTGATTGAATCCGCAGCTGTGAAGGCAAGGCCAGTTTCATTGCCACCGGATTGATACATTTGATGATTTTATATGGTCCAATGTACCTGGGATTAAAAACACTGTGTTTCTTGAAGCGGATATTCTTGGTGGACAATCACACTGTGTCCTGGCCTTCGATGTTTATCGGCTGATTTTTTGTACTTGACCTTTGTTTCTCTCAAATGCTTCTGAGCATTTTTTTTAGTGTTTCCTGAATGTGAGACACTCTCTTACACACCTCAGGTATCTTGGTATTATCTGTGGGATGAATAAATGGTAGGAACCTGGGGTGAGAACCAAATGTGCTATAGAAAGGGGACAGTTGTGTAGAACTGTGCATGGCGCTGTTGTAAGCAATCTCTGCTAACCAAAGGTAGTCCACCCATGCTTCAGTACTGTTGTCCTTTTAGCAGCGTAGATATTGCTTCAGTGTCTGGTTAAGGCGTTCTGTCTGACCATCCGTTTGTGGATGGAAGCTCGTGGACAAGGCTGTAGCAATATGTAAGGATGTGCACCACACCTTCCAGAACTGGGCGGTGAACTGAGAACTGCGATCTGACACAATGGTTTTTGGTAAGCCATGTAAGCGTACAATGTGTATCATGAGTAAATGAGCCAATTGACCTGCCAATGGAATTTGTTTGCAGGCAATAAAGTGTCCCATCTTTGTGAGATAATCTATAACTACTAGGATGACAGTGTATCCTTTGTCATTTGGAAGCCCAACAACAAAGTCCAGCGAGATAACTTCCCATGAAGAGTCAGGTGTGGGCATTGGCTGTAACAATCCTGATGGCCTTTGATGATCTGTTTTCATCTTTGCACAAATTTCACACGATTGTATCCATGACTTAATGTCAACTGAAAGAGACAGCCGCCAGAATTGTCTATTTATTCGATTCATGGTTTTTACTGTCCCATTGTGTCCTGCGCTTGGTAGTTCATGACACCAGTGAAAAACTTTCTTACGTAGTGATACTGTAGGTACAAGAATACGGTTTCCTTTCATTGGGACTCCTCTTTTTAGTTGCCATTCTGCATGTCTTTTTAACCATGCTTTCCATGAGAAGGTGTTCACTCCTTTTATTACGTCTTTGAGGAAGGTATCCGGTTGTAAGGCACAAAGCACTTTCGTGGGATCAACAATTGAATGTTCCTGAATCGTTTCTTGTTCTTTAGTAGATGATTCTCTAGTAAGAGCATCCACTTTTTTGTTATCACTACCGGGTCTGTAGGTAATGATAAACTGATATTCTGAAAAGAACAACATCCACTGACGTTGTCGAGGGGTTAGGTATCTAGCAGCGGTCATAAACTGCAAATTCCTGTGATCAGTGTACACCGTAACAACATGAGTTGCTCCAATTAAAAAGTGTCTCCACTCCTCATGCGAACCAAGTGATAAGCCCCTTCTAGATCTAGTTTTGTATAGATCGCTGCCTTCTTAACTTGTTCAAACAGCACCGGAATCAGTGGTAGTGAATAGCGGTTCTTCACCGTTATGTTGTTTGTCAGGAGGCACACTAGGCTTAACCAACTATCTACAGGAGCAGATGCCTGGTCCCAACTCCCCTCAGTGGCTGAGTGCCCAGACAGTATCTAAAATCTGAACAACGCTTCCACAGGGGGGAAAGGGGAAGTGGAAGAAAAGAGAGACCGCCTCCAGATCCAGGAATAGTCTGCTACTTCTCAGTCTTTTCGAGTTACAGCTCTACGCTCAATGAGTTGAGAAATAACAGGACCTAATGACACATTAAATAACCAACATTAGAATTGCACATTTCATCACATAGGAATTAACAAGAAAAGTATATTCTCTCTTGAAACTTCACACACACACACCTGGATCTCTAGATAGGCTAGCTTCTCTCTAAAGGGTTTAAGAGTAGTCTTAATATTTTTTCCTTAACATATATCGAGTGATTTCTTGTGATGGAAACCGTATCCTGAGCCAGGAGACATGAGAGTGAGAATGTCTTCTCCTAGGATTTAAAGTCAATACTGAACTTAGAGTCTTTAGAAGTTCAAGTAATTAATATCTCCAAAAGTAGAACCAGAAAGGAACGCTCTTACTGTGGAAATAGAAGTCCTCACAACAGGAACTCTTCTCTTCAAAATGCGAGGCAAAAACGCGAGGAACACTATTCCCAAAAGGGAGGAAGTTCCGAGTGTGCACACTACTCCCTGAAAGGCGGAGTCAAAAAGAAGGCAGGGCTGACGAAAATTCTCCTCAGAGCGAGCGCTACACCAAGACACTGCTCGCACACTGAGGAATTCAGTTGAAGTGCGTGGCTGCTAGAGCTTGCGCGCTGGATGGTACACTTCGGTTTGAGGGCAAGACAAAAGACTAGAATGCTGAAGGTGATGCCGATGGCGGCCGCCATCTTGGAGTGTTGGAATCTTCGAATAGATCGTTTTACACATCAGCCTCTGTAGTAACAGCTTAGAATGGAGACGCCGCAAATACCAGCGGGGATATCGGGCAACATGGATTTTCTTCTTTCTAGTAGAGCTCTTCAGGATGCATGAAATGGAGTTACTGACATTGTTTAATGCTCTGTAATCGATGCAGGCGCGGAGCTCGCCATTCGCCTTTGGGATAACAAAAAGGGGAGAGGCGGCCGGTGACTTGGAGGGACGAATGAACCCCATCTCCAGGTGTTTATCTAGATAGGCTCTGAGGTGTAGATTTTCAGGCTCTGTCAGGGCGTCTACACTCCCACTTGGTTCTACAGCTCCAGGAATTAAGTCGATTTGACAATCATATTCTCTGTGCGGAGGCAGGATTTCCACCTGTATGTCATTAAACACTTCTGAATATTCTTGGTACTCGACCGGTAGTGTTGTGTTCTTTTCCGCTGCTGTGGCTATATACAGGCCCGATGCCAGGGCAGTAGCGGGTCCTTCTGATATTCTCATACAATGTTCCTGACAGTAAGGGGACGTCAATGATACTTGTCTGGTTACCCAATTAACTTCTGGATTATGTTTCTGTAATCATGGTAATCCGAGAATTATGCCATATTGAGGAGCCTGTATGATATTGAAGGTGATCTTCTCCCAATGAGAGTGACCATACATCACTTCCAGATTTTTAGAAAGATATCCTATAGGTCCGGTGTCGAGTTTTCTCCCATCCACCGCATACACCACCTCAGGAGTATCCTTGGGTATTAAGTGTATGCCTCTGCGTTGTGCTTCCTTCATATCCATAAAAATGTCTGTGGCTCCCGAATCTATCATGGTTGGGACCTGGATCCACTCCAACTCTATAAGTAAGCTCAGGTCGACAAACAGATGTCCTTGTTGAGTGGAATTTCCATTATGTAAGGAAGGGATGTATGACTGGCTCCAAGAAAAAACCCCTTCTTCTTTCTTTGAGCGGGTTAGTTTTCCGACGGTTTATCTGTGACAGCAGATACTAACCGACTCCTTCTGAATCGATTGTTTTTTGGTTTTACCGGGCATTCATTCACAAAGTGCCCTTTCTGTCCACAATATAAACAGAGACCTTGCTTTCTACGGGTTTCTTTTTCTGCCAGGGAGAGTGCGGCTCGCACGGTGCCAATCTCCATGGGCTCGGGTGTGGATGTTGTAGGGTGTTCTAAAACACGGGGTCGGTCATAACGATACAGGGTTCTTTCTCTCTTTTTATGATCCCCTTTACGCTCACTCATCCTGTGATCTAGTCGCAGTACTAAATTAATCAAATCCTCACAGGAGGTAGGTTGTGGGTCGATCTGGGCGATCACGTCCTTGAGATCTTCACGAAGACCTTGATGGAAGAGCGCAGCTTGTTTCGCCTCAGGCCATTTGGTTTCTGTCACCAGTCTCCGAAAAGCATTGAGGTCTACCAACAGATCCTTGTTTCCTTGTCGCAATTCTAATAATTCTCTGTCTGATGTGAAGGATTCCGCACGTCTATTGAACACCTTAAGGAACTCTACTCTAAAAGCCTCCCAGTCATACAACATAGGATCCTCTATACTCACTAACGGTACTGCCCATTGAGCAGCGTCCCCCGCCAAGTATGAAATGAGAAAAGCCACTCTGGCTTGATTGGTAGGGAAGGATTTCTGTTTACAAGAAAAGTGCAACATTACCTGTGTTAAGAAAACCTGCACCTTGTCTGGTTCTCCATGATATCTCCCAGGGGTAGCTAAGGGTATGGTAACAGGCATTTCCACTACAACTGAGCTTGATGGTACAGCAGACTGACTGCCCACATCAAATGGATTCCTTTGAAGGCATTCTACATGAGCTTTCAACTCAGCGGTTTCATGACGAGATGCCACTAATTCCGCCTGAACGTCTGCCAGAACAGCTACCACATCTTCAAGAGTTGCCATTCTAGTACAACCTGACCGGGAGGATAGAAATACGTGGGTCGGAAATTCTGTCACGGTAGAAATCCTCAGGGTCGGTTTGTAGCTCAGAATGGTCCACCTCTTGATAGTCCCAAGCCACAACAGCTATAATAGCACAGGACAGTGGGATGATCAAGCAAGGAAATGGGTGGGAGGGAACAGCAAGGAGGGAGATCTGAAATTACAGCAAAAAAAATCTTAAATACTTCTTTCTGTCTAGCGCTGAAGAATGTACATTTAAACACAACAATTCCTCCAGAGACATAACATCAATAATACCTGTAACAAAAATAATAATTCTATGCAGTCTGAAGTATCCTATGTATTCCGTAGCTCCGTTGGGGAAAAATCAATTCTTTCCTCTGGGTTTGCTGTATCAAAATATATATAGAAAGAACTTCTTTATAACATCATCAGTATAACAACACATGCTAAAGACCATATGCGAAGGAATTGATACTCATTCCCACACAGTGACATACCCTTTATCGACTCCATATGACATCACAGAGGTTGAGGGTAGCCGTGTACCGCTCTGGTAATCACCCCTGTTAAATAGAGTCAAAGAAACAGCAAACACATAAAAAGACTTATCCAATAATACCCTGTAGATATTACTTTCCCAAATGAACAAAGAGGAAATCCTTTTTCCAATGTTTTTGTAGCACGATCAGCAAATCAAATCAGACCCTCAATCAAAATAAAAAAGTCCTTGAAGGGTACATATCCACAATAGAACAAACGAAATTGTCAACGATACCCCATAGAAAACCACTAGCTGCGGTTTGCCACCTGAAGGAGTTAAAAGTCTTTAGGTAGAGAAAAACAGAACGAGTAGCGCTCCAAAAATTAGTGTTAGAGCCAATCTCACAGCATGAGCCAAACGGAAGAGGCTCACCAACTGTAGGTAGGTGCTGGGATCAATGGAGTCTGTGCGTCGGACAGCGAAGCAGGATATGCTGTCCCAGCGCACGGCAAGCAAAGAGAGAGCCTCCCCGCATAACAGTGAAAAGTGGAGGATACAAGGTGAGTGGTGCAAAGCACCCTTATCGAACCAGCGGGCATAGTCAGCGTCCTTCCTTCGATCAGGAACCGGGAAGAATTTCCGACGCTGTTCCGCAGTCGATCTTCAGTTTTGTAGACGGTTCCGCCCACGCACGGCGTCAACTCGCTATGGCTCTTGGGAACTGTAGTTCCCGCATTGTCCCGATTCTGCGTGATGATCCAGATAAAAGGGAATCCTTGTGTGCTTACAAATCGGGAATTCCGGGACCAAAATAAGGCGCGCTCGAACCAATTGATTCATGACACCAAAACAGTAATAAAGTGGCAAAACAGAACAATGAAAATCCCAAATCGATTTAGAAAAATATAATAAACTTTAATATAATAATTAGACCAAAATGACAAAAATTCAACATGGGGAACCGGAGATGTGAATTTTTAGCGTGGGAATAGTGCCAATGATAGTTAAAGATCACAGTAGACCGGAACCTAGGTGCTATTTGGTGCGGGCCGTAATGAACCATGGGTCGGATACTCCAACCAGGTTCATTCTGGGCAAAGATTTTACCTTCTGACTTTAGCCCTTTATATCTCAATCAAACACAGGAGTACACTTCTAAAGCCGTTCAGGACCTCAAGGGAGGCACTTATAGACTCACAGGGTGTCAGGTAAAGGCTAAACAGTAGAGTCCAATCCAGGTCCAGTTGTCACTGGTCAGCTGGAAGTTGAGGTAAAGGCCTCTTGTGGCTTGCTGTATCCCTGTAGCTTTAACAGGAGGCCAGCCTTCTGACCCTTGAAGTCCACTTCTTTGTCCTGGGTACAAGAGGGAGAGCAGGTCCTGTCTTCTAGGCTCTTCTCAGGACTCAAACAGCAGGTTCCGTCATCTACTGATCTTCCACAGGTCCAGGAATGTTCTGAAGTGAGTGTCTGGAGATGCCATGTTTACGCCTGGCACAAGCTAATGGGTGGGAATGACCCTTGGGCATACCCTAACCAGTGGGGTAAAGGTTCCAGAGGATAACTCTACCCACTTTGGACATTTTCAAGATGGCACAGTCTTCTGCAACACCAAACTTGGGCACGGAAGGTTGAGTGTGTGTGTGTGTGTGTGTGAGAATGTACTATAATAATCGTAGGGCCCGATTCACAAAGGGCTCCGCACTCGTGGTGGAGACCCTGCAGTCGTGGCGGGGGCCCCACATTTGTGAGTGACTACAGTGTGGAGGTGCTGCCACGAGTGCGGGTCCCCCACCACGAGTGCAGCCCACTCACCATGATGCAGGGCCACAGCATGAGTGCTGAGGCCCTTTGTGTCCTCTCACATCTAACACTAGAACTCAAGTTTGAAGCAGGTCCTGTACCCAAAACAATCTCAGAGTCAGAAGTCTGGTGTAGGAAAGTGGAGTATTATGTAGTGAGGATAGTTAGCCTTTACTATGCAATACCTTCACGTTGCCCCAGATAGGTCCTTTGGATTCACACTAATAAATTCCTAGCTCACTCCTGGTAATGTGGCACAGAGCAGTCAGGTTTTATTAGAGGAACACGTGTTAAGCATTTCAGAGTACCAACATGGATGATAAGTAATTGACACAACTCGAAATAATATGACACCAAATTATAAAAATAGAGCTGATTTTTATATAATTTTAGACACCAAAATGAAGACATTCAGATGAAAATAACCTGAGTTATTGAATTTAAAAGGAAAAATAAATCAGTGCGTTGAACTCTAGAAAAACGATAACGTTGCGGTCAGTGGGAAAACACACCAGTGACACTCGACCACTTGCAGGTCGTGTACAGTGGAAATCACGGGGGGGTGGGGTAAGGTGATGCCGGTCCCAAGACCAGGCTCCATCAGTCATTTGAATTTTACCTGGCTCGTAGGGTTAGGGTGCAGAGTTGGCCTGGCTGTCGCTGAACGCGGTAGACGCGGTTGCTGGTTTTGCTGCTTGGCAGGTGCGGGTGAGGAAAGGGATGCAAAATCTTTACAACAGGACCACTGAAGGATGAAGTTGCTGCATGATTCCCTCGAGGTGCAGCGTTGAACAAAAGTAGTGGTAGCCTGACTGGCCACCACCAATGTTGGCAGTAGCAAACAACTTTCAGTTACTTCGACGTCCTGGAGGCTTGGGGAAAACAGTAGCCACCTGAAACTTTCTGGGGGTCAGGACTATGTTTCCCACAATGCACTAGACCATTTACTTTTGGGCAATCCCTTGGCGGGCCTGATCGCCAGTGATTCTTTGGTTACGGGAGTGCGGTTTGCCTGTGGGCTGCAGGGGACTTGTACCTCTAGTCCAAGAGAGTTCTAGAGTTGCCTTTGCCTTGCGGACATGTTCCTCTTTCCCTTGGAGCCGATCTCTGGTCCAGGACGAGTCGTGGTCATGCAGCTGCAGAGTGGTTGGCACAGGTGCAGACTATCGCGCTTTTGCTTTGTGCAGGTCCTGCAGAGGCAGTCACAGGTCTCTTCATTGTCCTTGGTTACAATTCAAGGAGATCTGAGGTTCTGGCTCTAGGGGTGCCCCTTAAATCCTACATTTAGGGGTGTGGGTGCAAGCAGCCAATGGGCTACTATCCCCAGTGCCTAATCTGCCCCTGAGGTGTGTGTGCCAACTTCTCTACCCAGAACCCTCTATTCTGCTACTTTTAAAAATGGCACAACTCATCCTCGGCTGTACAGACTAGGTAGTCCACCCTAGGGGTATGGCTAGACTTCTACAGGTGTATGCTTCCTAACTACATAATCTTCCCATCTGCAAATGTGCCTGGGGCAGGGGGTAGGCTGTTTCTCCCTTTGGGAGGCAGCCGGGATGCATATCAGAGACGGTGGAAGCTTTGAAGCTCACTGCCTTGATGTACCATTTCACTAGCCATCCTGTCAGGGAGGGAGGTGACACCTCATTCCTAGACAGGCCTTTGTTTCTGACTCCTGGGAGTGTTCACACCTCCTGGCAGGGGGTCAGATTCTTGTCTTAGCGGCAGCAACTGCAGGCAGTCAACCAGGGCACAGGAAAGGCTGGGGCAACCAAGTGGGCACACCACCTGTGTGTATACCACATTAAATCTGACTTTGAGAAAAAGTCAGATTTAAAGAGACAAGCTGTTTGATACCAAACATGATAATTTTCGGTGGGACCATAATGGAGCTGGCAACCTCAGGGTACCTGGGTGCCACCCCATATTATCCTATGGCCCCCTGACCAATTATAGGAGTCTTTAATGGAAAGAGACTACTATAGGGACATGTAAGCTTGCACTTATATGTCAAGACCTTTAATACCATATACCCTGCATCCTGGGCTCAGGAGGCCTACCGTAGGGGTGACTGACATATATTAAAAATAGTGCTGTGACCATGCCACTCATGGTGAGGACAAAATCGAGTTGGAGCAGTTTGCACTGCTCCTGCAGTCTGCAATGGCAGGCCTGCTGTCATCTCTTTACTTGGGTCACTCAGGGTGGCACAATAAGTGCTGCAGGCCCTGGTGACCCCTTAAACTCCCATGCCGTGGGTACCACTGGTACCACTTACCAGGGACTTATAAGGGGGTTAAAGTCCTTGTCCATTGGGGTTACCAAATCACATGTTTCATATTTTAGGGAGAGAGCACTTGCACTGGGGAGTGGATAGCAGGCTCCAGTGCACTGCCAGAGTCATAACCATCAGCATTGGGGAGGAAATTGTGGGGGTGACCATACAAAAAGGGCACTTTCCTACATTACCCCACCCCCCCAGACGAAAGGTGCTGAGCAACTAACTTATACTCAGGTGGTTCTTATCATCTAAGTGAAAGAACCTGGAAAGGCCATCTGCATTAGCATGGTTAGCCCCAGGTCTGTATTCTGCTGAAAAGTCCATACCCTGTAAGGAAACTGACCACCTGAACAACTTGGGGTTCTCTCCTCTCATCTGCATCAGCCACCTGAGAGGCCTGTGGTCGGTTTGAACCTTGAAGTGAGTTCCAAATAAGTATGGTCTCAGCTTCTGCAGTGACCTAACCACAGCAAAGGCTTCGCTCTCAATGGCACTCTAACGCTGCTCTCTAGGGAGGAGTCGCCTGCTGATTTAGGCAACTGGTTGATCCTGGCTTCATCATTTGTTTGTGACAACACTGCCCCAAACCCATGTTCAGTAGCGTATGTTTGAACAATGAACACTTTCCGATAGTCTGGTGCTTTTCGGACAGCTGCTGAGCACATAGCCTCTTTCAGGGTGTCAAAGTCATTTGGGCATCCTGTGGTCCAGATGAACTTCTTAGGCTGCTCTTGGAGGTGAGCTCGGTGAGAGGGGCCACAATGGTACCATACTCCTTCACAAACCTCCTATAATACCATGTTAAGCGAAGGAAAGCCCTGACTTGGATCTGGGTCTTGGGAGCCTCCCAATCCAGATGTTAGGCAGGAGAGGTTGCACTAGGCCTCCATCTACAAGGTGCCCAAGTAGACAGCTGAACTCTGCCCTATCTGGCACTTACTGGCCGTGATAGTTAGGCCTTCATGCTGCAGGGCCTGTAGTTCTTCCTTCACGCGGATCAGGTAATCCTCCCAGGTTGAACTGAATACAGCAGTATCATCCAGATATACTGCACTAAAGTTGTCCAGACCCAAGAGAACTCGATTCTCCAACCTTTGGAAAGTGGCAGGTGCATTTTTCAGTCCAAAAGGCATCACTTTAAATTGAAAGTGTCCTTCAAGAGTAGAAATAAATGATCTCTCTTTTGCCCCATGGGTGAGCCCATATTGCCAATATCCTGATGTTAAATCAAAGGTATTCAAGAATTTGGCTGCTCCCAACCTATCAATGTCCTCATCTGCTCAAGGTAGGCAGTATGCATCAGTTTTAGTTACTGAATTTGAAACCATGTAATCCACACAAAACCTCATCTCTGGTTTGTCACTCTTTGAGTGAGGTTTGAGTACCACTACCACTCAGCTAGCCCAGGGACTGTCAGAGGATTCTACCACCCCTAGCTCTAACATCTTGTTGACCTCAGCCTTGATGCAGACATTGACTTAAAGGCAGTCTATAAATCTTGTTTTTGACAGAGAGGCTGTCACCAGTGTCCACATCATGAACACACCATGTTGTCTGACCACCGGTCAAAGAAAAGAGCTCGGCAAACTGATTTAGGGCTTGCCTGCAATCAGTCTGCTGTTGTGTAGTGAGAGAATCAGAAAAGAAAACTCCCTCTACTGAATCATCTTTTGGGTTATGTGACAGCAGGTCAGGGAGGGGTTCAATTTCCTCCTCCTGACCCCCATCAGTGACCATGCGCATGTTAGCCCTGTCTTGGTGTGGTTTTAGGCGATTTACATGTAAAACTCTGTCAGGACACCTAGGGGTGCCTAAGACCACCTAGTAGGTGTCTTCTACTTTCTTCCCCAAAATGGTATAGGGCCCAGTCCATTTGTCCTGGAGGGCCCTGGGAGTCACAGGCTCCAACACTCACACAAATTGATCTGGTTGGCACTCAACCAGTGCTTACCTTTGGTCATACCAAAGCTTGACAAGCTCTTGGCGAGCCTCTAGATTCCTGTTTGCTTTTTTCATGTACTCAGTAGTGCGAGAACGCAGGGCCAGTACATAGTCCACTATGTCAAGTTTGGGTTCTTTGAGGAGCTTCTCCCAGCCTTCCCTCACTAAACTAAAGGGGATCCCTTACAAGATGACCAAACAGAAGTTCAAAGGGGCTAAAGCCAGCCTCTTTCTGAGGCACCTCTCTGTATGCAACAAGAGGAAAGGTAACAGGACATCCCATCTCCTTCTAAGTTTATTAGGGAGGCCCATTATCATGCATTTCATGGTTTTGTTGAATCTCCCAACTAAACCATTTGTCTGGGGGCGATGGGGGGGGGGGGTAGTAAACTTGTAGGTTACACTGCTTTCATCCCACATAGCTTTTAGGTATGCAGACATGAAATTGCTCCCTCTATCAGAAACCGATTTCTTAGGAAACATCACCCTTGTGAAAATGCCAAGAAGGGCCTTTGCTACTGCAGGAGCAGTGCCTGTCCTAAGGGGAATTGCCTCTGGGTACTTATTGGGATGGTCCACTGCCACTAGAATGAATCTGTTCCCAGATGCAGTTTGAGGGTCAAGGGGACCAACAAGGTCAATCCCTACCCTCTCAAAGGGAGTCCCATCCACTGGAAGTGGAATTAAGGGAGCCTTTGGTTGTCCACCTGTTTTGCCACTGGCCTGACAGGTAACATAGGAGCGACAAAACCTCTTCACTTTTTTTTAGACATTTGGAGCCAATAAAAATGGGAAACCAACCTGTCCCAAGTTTTGAATCATTCCAAATATACAGATAGGGGGATGTCATGGGCTAAGGTCAAAATGAACTCTCTGTACACTAGGGCCCCACCACTCTTCTGGTTGCCCCTGGCCTCAGTGTACAGGTGCACACCTTCCCAGTAGACCCTGTGGGTACCACTGACATCTCCCTCGTCTTGCCTCATAGCTTGCTGACTAAGTCCTTCAAGAGTAGGGCATGACTTTTACCCTTGGCACAGGCCCTCTCTGAAGGGTCCCACTGCACTTAGGAGTTCTGTCAGGTCAGGCCAGACTCCCTCAGATGCAGTTCCCTCCTCAGGCACCAGGGCATCTCCCTCAGGAAATCTCTCCCCATGGTTTTGTGAGCTGTATGAATCTGACTGGTCAGACTTTTTGCCCTTTCTCTTGTGTTGGGAGGTTTGGGGCATTGTTTCAGGCTCCAGACTCTCATGACTTCCCTATTGTGCTGCCTGTGCTCGTGATGCCACACACACCCACTCAGGGAGACCCAGCATTTCTGCATGAGCCTTCCTTTCTACTTCTGCCCAAGCAGATGTTTCCAGATAATTTCCCAACAGACACTCCACTGGGATGGTAGGAGACACAACCGCCTTCTTTGGGCCAGTAACCCCTCCCCACTCTAAGCATATCAAAGCCTTTGGATGTAACTTAGTCTCAATGTCAGCATTGGTTACATGGTGTCTAACACCAGGTATCATTTGTTCTGGGGAAACCAGTCTAGCTGCCACCATGGTGGCACTGGCACCTGTCCCCAACAGAGCCTCTAGCTCAGTCCTATTGATCTTTGGCCTTTGTCTGTACTTCTCCATGCCTGGAGGTAAGACTCTAAACACAAAGGAGGGACTAGGTGCACTTCTAGGTCCCGCATACAAGCTCCCTGAAAGTCTATGTAGTCTAATATGGTATGCAGTTCCACTGAGGTCAAGGGGGAAGGGGGAGAAAGGTCGGTGAGAAACTGAGAAAGCCGATCGGGATTTGCTTGTTCAGAAGCCAGAGCCCTCACACACCTTGGTGGGTGTCATGCTTCATCATCGGGCAGCTAATCATTGGGCTTGCACTGCAATGCCTAATGGGCTCCTCGATGGGGCTCTTTGCCGGAGGTGTTTTTAGAATAAGACGCCAAGGTGAAGTGTGAATGGAGGTGCTCTAGGTGTAAACTAGTGTAGTATGAATTATAAATAGCTAGGAGGTACCCTAACAAATTTAATATGTGGGTCCTCTTGTTATGAATAAAATCAGTGGGTGGCTGAATGTGGAGGTAATGATTCAATGCATCCCATAAGGTAGTGTACATAAAGGTCAACATGTTTCTTGCCAAAGGTTGTCGTTATCGATCACGGCAATTCGTCAGGACCAAAAACCCAAATCTACTAAAGCCCATTTTGACCCGTCTTTCTTCAAGGGCTAGTCTCCTTTCCTTGAGTTCAATCTTTTTCTTCTTTAGTCAGAGAATATCAAGCTCTTCCCCACCTTACCAGTAGGGGGTCTGCTAGAGTGACTTCTGTCACTTCCTGCTGGTGAAGGGGGTCTGAGAAAGGGTGAAGAGTTGTGATCTTCACCTTCTTCCCCATCATCTTCTACTTAGGCTAAGGCATCATCCTTACCCTCTTCAGGGCCTTCTTCTAAGGAATGGCCTTCCCTCTCTAGCTTTTCTTTCTCATAGGAGCTGAGGGCTTTCTCAAGGCCCTCACTTTTGGCTGTTGCTGTAAAGCCAATGCCACTAACTTTGCAAAAGGGCCTCGGATCACTCATCTTCAGAGCTGGGAGGATGAACAAATTGAGGTTCTTGTCAGCCTCTATTGTGCACTAACTTTTTATTTGAAAGTTGGAACTTTTTCTAAAACTTTACAAAAACGTTTTAAACTTTCTCCTAACTTTCTAACTTTTTAATTACTTTGGAATGGGGTCTACACAGGGCTCTGACAATTCCAATTAAAACATTTTTTTGAAAAAAATCTGGAAAAATAGTAATTTTTTGCGTCAAAAATCACTTATGACCAAGTGGTAATGTGAAACACAAGTTCAGGATCCCACCGCTGTAATACCAATGTAGGAAAGTGGGTTATTATGTAGTGAGGCTTCAATATACAATACCTAATTGCTACCTCAAATAGTTCTTTGGATTCACACTAATAAAACCCTAGCTCAGTCCTGGTAGTGTGGGACAGAGCAGTCAGGCTTTACTAGAGGAACATGTGTTAAGCCTTTCAGAGTCCCAACTTAGATGATAAACAACTGAAACGACTCGAAAGAAATCCGACATCAATTTATAAAAATAGAGCAGATTTTATACACTTTTTTACACCAAAACTAATACAATCGGATGAGTATAACCGGAGGTATGGATTTTAAAAGGAAAAATAAATCAGTGCATGTACCTCTTGCAAATGATAATGTTGTGGTCAATGGGCAAACACACTAGTGACACTTGGTTACTTGCAGGTCGAGTCCAGTGAAAACCACTATGGGGGGGGGGGGGTAAGGTGATGTGAGTCCCAGGACCACGCTCTGACAGTCAGTTGAATTTTAGCTCGTTCGTAGGGCTCGGGTGCAGAGTTGTCGTGGCTGTCCCTGGTGCTGAACGTGGGAGATGCTGTTGCTGGTTTTGCTGCATGGAAGGTGCAGTTGCAGAAAGGGATGCAAAATCTCCCCTTCAGGACCACTGAGGTGGTGGGTTGAAGATGCTACATGATTCCCTCGAGGTGCAGAGTCGAACAAAGGTAGTGGTAGCCCGACTGGCCACCAACAAGCCTTGGTAGTAGCAAACACAGCTTTCAGTTACTTCAATGCCTTGGAGGACGGGGGAGGGGAACAGTAGCCACCTGAAACTTGCTGGGGGTCAAGTTTATGTTTCCCACAATGCACTAGACCATTTACATTTGGGGTCGTCCTTTGGTGGGCCTGATGGCCAGTGATTTGTTGGCTCTGGGTGTGCCATTTGCTTGTGGGCTGCAGGGGACTAGCAGGTCTAGTCCAAGGGAGTTCTGGAGTTGCCTTTGTCTTGCAGAGAGGTTCCACTTTCCTTTAGAGTCGATCTCTGGTCCAGGACAAGTAGTGGTTGTGCAGTTGCAGGGTGGTTGCCACAGGTGCAGATTATTGCGCCTTTGCTTTGTGCAGGTCCAGAAGTCACAGTCACGGGTCTCTTCTTTGTCCTTGTTTGCAATGCAAGCAGAGCAGAGGTTCTGGTGCCAGGGGTGTCCCTTAAACCCTAGATTTAAGGGCATTAGAGGTGTGGGTGCATGTAGCCAATGGGCTACTAGCCCCAGTGGCTAATTCTCCCCTGAGGTGTATACATCCAGGGGTGTGTGCCACCTTTCTACCCAGAACCCTCTATTCTGCCACTTTTAAAAATGGCAGAACCAATCCTCGGCGGTACAGACCAGCTAGCCCACCTTAGGGGTGTGGCTATCCTTCTAGAGGTGTACGCCTCCTGACTACCAAATTTTCCTACCTGCCCGGGTGCAAATGTTCCTGGGGCAGGGGGTGGGCTGTTTGCTCCATTGGGAGGCAGCCTGGTTTCATTTCAGAGGCGGTAGAAGCTTTGAAGCTCACCGCCTTGATTTGCCACTTTACTAGCCATCCTGTCAGGGAGGTAGGTGACACCTGCTTCTCAGGCAGGTCTTTGGTTCTGACTCCTGGGAGTGTTCACACCTCCTGGCAGGGGATCAGATTCCTGTGGGCAACCAGGTGGTCAACCTCTAAGGTAGCCACCTGGGTGTATGTCACATTAAATTAGAATTCGGGAAAAAGCTGTATTTAATGAGATGAGCTGTTTGATACCAAACATGCCACTTTTCAGTTGGACATAATGGAGCTGTCAACCTCAGGTTGCCAGAGTGCCAGCCCATGTTATCCTATGGCCCCCTGACCACTCATAGTAGCCCCTAGTGGAAAGAGGCTACTATAGGGACATATAAGCTTGTACTTATATGTCCAGACCTTTAATATAATGCACCCTGCCTCCTGGGATCAGGAGGTCTACCTTAAGGGTGACTGGCATATATTAAAACTAGTGCAGTGATCTTGCCACTCATGGTGAGGCCAAAGTCAAGTTGGAGCAGTTTGCACTGCTCCTGCAGTCTGCAATGGCAGGCCTGCTGTCATCTCTTTACTTGGGTCACTAAGGGTGGCACAAGAAGTCCTGCAGGCCCTGATGACCCCTTAAACTCCCATGTCCTGAGATCTACTGGTACCACTTACCAGGGAATTATAAGAGGGTTCAGGTTCTTGCCAATTGGGGTTACCAATTCATATGTATCATGTTTTAGGGAGAGAGCACTGGCACTAGCACTGGGGCCTGGATAGCAGGCTCCATTGCACTGTCAGAGTCATAACCATCAGCATTGGAGACAAAAGTGTGGGCGTGACCATACAAAAAGGGCACTTTCCTACATCTGGTAGAACAAAAGCTGAGTTTTCTAGCAAGCAGACAGCGCATACCCAAGAATAATTTTGGCTTCCTGCTCTCCCTCTTTGAAGTGTGCCCCAAATGTTATATGTAAAACGTCAGCAGACCTATCAAGCAATTTTTGACAATTCAACAGGATTTAACACTATAATGTCACAAAGGGGCCCACTGTAATTGGAGCCTGCTTGGCTGGGGTACAAACGAAGAGGGCAGGACTAGGTGTTAGCTACATCTGCTTGTGACAGGGTTGTCTCTTCGAAGTTAATCAAGTTCCTGGGCACAGGCCATCCTGTCAAGGGCACAACACCTCCCCAGTCCCAATGCCTTTGTCTCAACTCTAGGAGTAGGTTCACACCTTATCAAGGGGACTATTCCAATGCTAATTAATGGCTGGCAGAAGTAGGAGAGCAAAATAGCCTCCAGGAACTTCAGGCAGAGAAAAGGTGACTATCTGAAAGTACTGCTCTTTATTATTTAGTAAAAAAACATGATGGAACTGGATTTTTAACAACTATTAAAATAGCTTTTTATTTATTTTTCTAGCTAGTCCCTTTTCAGAGATACGGTACTAGTATTTAACATTGTATCCTCTTATTTACCTATAGAGTAGCCAGCCTTGCTGAAGTGAAAATAGCTTTTGGGGCCTTTTCACTATAAGACATTTTGTAACAATAAACCTTTTCATGTCCTTAAATACTATGCACCCTGCCTTATAAGCAACAAGGCCTACTTAGGGGTGACTTATAAATATTTTAAAGGAGGGAACTGACCTGTTATAAGGTGGTATTTTGACATGTAGAATTTGCAGTTTAAAACAAATGGTAGACCTGTAATCCTGCTTGCGCTGCCACTATAGTTGACAGACAGGCCCTGAGTACACTTTGTACCATGGACTTATAGGTAGGTTAAATATGCCAGTAAGGAGTATCCCAATTTTACCATGTTGAAAGGAGGAGCCAAGCACCTAATCTCTGGTAAACAGGAGCAAAGTACATAGAGTCTACAGCCAGCAAAAATTCTGGGGTGAGACCGCAAAAAAGCGGATTTCCACCAACGACCGTCAGAGAAAGAGGGTATTGAGAGCATGTCTGAAGTTGGTGGGTGGTTTGAGAGCCATCTGAACATTAGTGGCCTGCCAGAAAAATAGAATGTGCTCTAAAGCTTAGCAGAGGAGCTCTGAGGGCTGACCCGAGGTAGAGGTAATTATAGTGTTGGCAGAATGGTTGGAGGTCCAGAAGTGACGATTGAAGAGCCAGCAGACAGTGTTATGTGGGTCAGAACACTTGGCAGAGAGACTCTGATGGCCTGTGAAAAAGGGAGCTTGTAAGGGATTTTGTGGAAGGAGGCGCAGAAGAGGTTGTGATGGAGTTGTGGAAATGGAATGGGTGTGGATGCTGGTAGTTTGAATGGGTGCTGTGGGTGTAGGCTGGACTTTGTGGAGACACTGAATTGGGCTGTTTTATATAAAGGAATTTAGACAATGTCCGGATGGGAATGTCCCCTGTGTAGTATATTGGCAATTTGCCCTGCCTTAAGTGCCTAACTACATGTAAAACTGGTATCCTGATATTTTTATTCGCCCTGCAAACACACTAGTCTAGCATGTAAGGAGAGGCCTAGGCTTGTCCATGGAAGTGCAAGGTCCAGAACCTGTTCTGTGAACTGGAGTGGGGCACCAAACATGCCAATAAAACAGATGTGGAATTACGGTCCATGTTCTGGCTTGATTACATGAGGTTGTGGTGGCAGCATATTGTGGTTTGTGAATCATTAGTCTTGACCAGACAGGAGAGTGCGGACTACGGAGGTCACTCACTTAAAGTACATCTTTGGTCTGACTCCCAGACCCTTGCACTTATGTTCCTTATGTGCATGTTTAGTGCATTTTTGGGAGGGGATAAGTAGCACATGTGCCGTAGTAAGTGGCACAAGCTGTAGGGTGGATACAGCTTCCAAAGTTTGACCATATGGTGGGGGTTAGTTGGCACCTCCAGATCCTTCCCCCCTTACCCTTCCTCTGGAAACTCTTCAGTGTGCTCGGAGAAAGAAGAGGCAGTGATTATCTCTGGCATGTACCCTGAATGTTCCCAAATCTGCCATCTGTTTCTTTCTTCTGATTTCCTATTGGTGACGCTCTGGTTAGAGTGAATGGCCCTAGAATACAAAATTGGTTTGTTGGCTGTAACGGTTGCGCCTAACCCCAACTCCTTTAAAACCTGGATCCTCCCACTCCTCTTCCATGATCCCACCATCACTGGTGAATTGCTCTGGGAATGGTAGTTTACTCGCAGTGTACTGTGTTCTGTTTTGTCATCCCTTGGAAAGAATTGAAGTTGGCTCCCTCTCCATCCTTCAGACACAGCCGTCCCGCCCACAGAAGTCAACCACAATAGCCCTGTTATGGGTCGTTTCATCAAAGCCGAAGTGAGTGCCTGCTCTTGGGTTCCACTGTAACCCTGCCGCCTACCAGC
Source organism: Calotriton arnoldi (assembly GCA_963921515.1). Taxonomy (NCBI): domain Eukaryota; kingdom Metazoa; phylum Chordata; class Amphibia; order Caudata; family Salamandridae; genus Calotriton; species Calotriton arnoldi. The sequence continues at coordinate 179,237 of CAWUFW010012640.1, forward strand.
TGCAGGACTTGCTTTGCCACTTGTCGCAGGGGCCAAAACCACCCCACTTTGTTCAACTTCAAAGTTCTTAATGACCAAAGAAGGGACTTTTCTAGTACATGAAGCACTATACAAATCTTGTAAATCAAAATAGTATAATTCTAGTGAAGTGCTTCTCCCTTTTGTTGTCCAACATTTCCGATGCCATGAATCACTGGTAAGGCCAGTATGGACTGGTCAAAGTTGATTTATTGATTCCATGCCAACATGTCCTCCATCTCTTCTTATTGCCTCAGAGATCAGTAGCAACATAGGAAACAGGGGATAAGTGGGTTTCACTAGAGCAGGAGGAAATCTATTGTGACAAAGGGAATGTATTGGCAACGTTTCCCAATTTACCAACTACAACTGGTTTCAAAGAAGTGAGCATAGGAAGCAGGATGTGCAGGGTAGCATGTCCACCATGGCCTAAGACAGCCTGCTGAAGGAGGGCCACAAACATGTTTAGTACGCACCCAGGTTCAAATGTACCCCACCATTCACCCAATGTCAGCAAACCACACATACTGAGCTATACATGATGAAGGCAAGAGAGCGCAATTTGGGGAACTGAACAGCCAGTGGCCATTCTCCCCACAGATACACAGGTCACTTAAGTCTTGTGCACATGCAATATTAATCTGCTGCTACTAGGATCTGTCGCTGTATAGCCTGTGTTGATGGTCCAGTAGTCAATCTCACGAAGAATAGGTACAATTTGTGTGTTCCTCAGTCATCTGAGAAACAGAAAAGCAAAAGAATGGAGCATTTTCAGAGGACCGACATGATTGTTCAGTTCACTAGGGTGAAAAGTAGAGAGAGCCAAAATAACTGAGAGGGTATGATGGTGTAGCATTCCCAAGCAATACAGAGGACTTTCTTCTCATTAGTTCAGTTAAACGTTTCATCTTGGGAGTTCAATTAAATAATCAGTGAAATAATCACTCTCCTTGACTTCCTCAACCTCTCATAATGAAAATTCTGAGAATATTTCAATTGCTTCTAAAGGTTTTGTAATGCCACAAGTACCATAACAGTGGCATAGAGATGAGAGAATTGTTCCATTATCAGTCTATGGGCAATAGAAAGTGGCCAATTGAATGATTGCATGCATCTTATTTACTTCCAGAAATAATAAGCGGTGCTGAGACTGTACCTATGTGGTTATACTTGTTAACTGTGCAGTCTGAGTACTGGCAGTACGAAAACTGTGCTATGCTCTGTTAAAAAACTATAAAATGTTTAAAAAGCGGATAATCCATATACACATTCGTCAACAGTCTATAAAGGGAATTCATAGAGGCTCCTTTTTAAAAACAATATAATGGGAAATCTGATTATGCAGGATATATCCTTGATCCACTGTCCCTGATGCTTCTTTTTAAAGGATTTAGACTCAAATGACAATGTCATTATCAAACACAAAGTCATTTAGATCAGACAATATTTACTTTCTGAATATTGCTACTAAGGCATCTGACAAAAAAACTGACATTTAGCTGACTATGTATATAGATCCTATTGTTTAAGTTATATGGTTTTCATTTCCATCTGTCATGAGATTGGAATGAAGTCTCTCAAACATATTGAGTTGGTGACATGCACAATGGTCCCTATACAATTAGTACTAGTTTAAAAAGATCACCTTAGATCCTATATGGCTAGGGTTATCAGATGGTACAATGTCACTGACATACCATGTTTCCATTATAAATCATTGTTCTTAGGTGTTTTAGTCAAATTTGATTCATTGGACTAATTTCAGAATGCACTAATTTGTTACATGAAAACTCAGAGCAGAAAAAGTGGTGTTCTAATAAGACAAAGCTTTTTAGTAATCCAATATCTGCCTCTGATGCATTCCTGCAACTTTGTGAGTGAGAACAAGTACATATCTCTAGAGGAGTACCCAGGTTCACCTAGTCTTACAAAGGATCTCATCATCATTATCATTGGCAACTTCTTCAGATAACCTTAATGGAGGAGGAGCATTTCTGGAGTAACTAACAGCTGTGTACCTTGCCTCGCCAGTCTCTATGTCTTGGCCCTTGGTATACTGTAGTGACATTGTGTACCATGGCTTCCAAATTAACTTGGAAACATTCAAACTTTCACTTTGATGACTCTAATGACCTTTAGACCTATGAGTTAGAGCATCTAAGCCTGTTTTAGCACTACCTTGCATAAGGCAATGGGTCCCTATTGTGTTCACTCCTTCTTTGCAGTTGTACCTGGCGGTACGTACCCATTGAAATCTGCGCTAGGCACAATACATAATTTCAGCTGTTTAGCCAGCAGCTGGGTAAAGAGTGAAATTTCCTTGCTATTTGCTTAGCCATCGGCCAAACAGTACATAACTCTACTATTTAGCTAGTGGCCGGAAAATGGAGAAGTTTCTAGCTATTTGCAAGGCCGCCAGCCAAATAATAAGTAATTTGTACTGTTTAGCCAGCAGCCCGGTAATAGCACAAAAAAGGCACTATTTACCCACCAACTGGTTAAATTGCCGCCAATATTTAAAAAAAAAAAAATCTTCAAAGTAATACATTTTCCACTTCATCTGTATCTACATATGTTTTTATGACTTTGGTGAAAATTAATGTAATAATGATGATGAGTTTTATCAATTCCTTCTTGGGATATTATTTCAGCGTTTTTTGCTAGCCGTTGTCAGAAAAGTAACATAAACTAGATTTTTTTTTTTTTTTACCAGATTTCTAATACTTAAAATGGTTGATACCAAAAGAGCCTAACATAGGTTGTCCCACTATATGCCAAAGGCTCCTGCTTGAGCTGTGTGCTGGTTATAATCAGGCAAGTCTTCAGAATGCCCCCACCAAAGACCTTCTGCACACTGTGGGGCCGATTCCGATTCAGGCCGGAAATCTCCCCGACCGAGCCGGACCCGGAGAGATTTCCGACCGAATCGGACCCTAGCAGTCCGACCGAACGAGTACGATGCGTTCGCATGCAATCGGACTCGATTCGGTCGGACTCCCATTGAAGTCAATGGGAGCCCGTCGTACAACGCGTACGCGGGCTCCCATTGACTCAATGGGTGCGAGGCGAACAAGGGCGCCCCCTACAGCGGGTACGCGTCGAAGCGACTCGCGCCGTACATGCACATGCAGGGGTCCCCCCTGTGTGCGACTCACGCGGCTACGCGTACAGGGGGTCCGACACGGACCCCCAAAGTGCGGCCCGACTGCTCTTTGGAGCCGGACTGCGCGAGTCGGTCGGACTGCTCGAGGCGCGCATCGTACTTACCCGGCCGGGGAACGTCTCCATTGCGCGGTGCGAGTCGTGTCCGTGCGAGTCGGTTGGAGCGGGTGGGTCCCGCGAACGAGTCAGTCGGCGATTTAGCGAGCGCTCGCAACGTACTCGCTCGCCCGGACGCACGTTCGAATCGGTCGGGAAAGAGGGCTCCGAATCGGATCCGGTAAAGCCGAATACGATTCGGTGCCCTACCGGCCGAGATCGGAATCAGCCCCTGTGTGTTTTTGTACACAGATGCTTTGGTGCTTTCAATCCACATTAAGTTTGTCGTTGCCTCCTCTCAGCTGGCATTGCCTAAGGTCTTTTATGTTTGTTAGTCAGCATAAGCAAGCTGTCCAAAGAGGACAGACGTCTTGTGCTTACCTTCTCTCACAGGTCACGAGAGAATGTGTTGGCACAATGTCCAAGCATTCTGTGTGTGGCATGAAGGGGAGGCAACAGGATGCTTACGTTGCATCAACTGTTGATTTCCCTCACAGTGAGTGAGATAGTACAGGCAATGCGATGTCCCAGCTTGTGATGACGCACATGCGGGTAAACTAAAAAGGAAAGTACGCACATACACAAAGGGACCACAAAATACTTATTGGTTGGAACCATTACATGTTCTTTGTTGTAAGTATGGCAGTGCCTGGTGAAAACGGATCACTGACATAATATCGATGACAACAATATCGACCTACCAGAATATCGTGTCAAGAATATCGATGAACAGGGGGCGTGGCTAAGCACCGAAGCGTAATGGCCGCCTAACGCTGTAGCTCCGTAAACCCTGTCCCCATACGCCTATCCGCCACACTGATCCGCTCCCCCCGAGGAGGAGAAAAGACACCGGAGGCATACCGGAGGGGATTCCCTCGGACCCCGAAACCAGCGAACGTCTGTGCCCCGAGAAACCGGAGCAAACGGAGTGGGGCCTATCCGCAGCGCTGAAGCCGGGGAGCACAGTGCCGGTGAGGCCGCGGTGGTGAGGGGACGGAGCCGCCTTTCCCGGCCGTAGCCACGAGCCTGGCGAGGGGCCCTGAGAGTCACCCGCGCTCTGCGGCGGCATCGGCGGAGTGGGCGTCAGGCGGTCCAGGCAGGAAGCACCTGTAGCAGCCCTCACCGTCCCGAGGAGCGACTCGGGGGCCTGAAGACGCCATAGCTCCGCGAGGCAGGACCGGAGCACTGCGGCGTGACCTGGAGGTGAGGCGGGGGGCCCGAGTGTCTTGGGGCGGTGTCCCCGAGTGAAATCATCGGTGGACCTTGTCCCTTCCCCCCCCCCCCTCGCTGAAGTGTCCGCAACCAGCTGCGGGTCCTGTTTTCCCCCCCCCCTCGCTGGCATACTGTGAGGTGGCGCCGGGGACTCATAGCCACAGCCCAGTCGAAGAGGCGAGGAGAGTGTTTGCGCCGGCCGGCCCTGCGCCTATCACCAGTGGGCCTCTGTAACAGCTAGCAGGGTGAAGCGAGCGCTGGGCTCCCCCATTTGGTGCCTCCTGAATCAGCGCTGCCACCATAAAGTGATCGGAGTGCGCGTGGACCACATACCGAGATCCTACAGTCGTGGGCCCCCTCCCCCGCCTACACCATTAGACTACTGGCCGGGCACATTACCAGTCGGCGCCCCCCTGACTACCGGGGCCATAGACGACTCGTTTAATTCCACCACAAGCCCTTTGTGTGACGAGGAGCGGACACAATGGAGAAAAGCAAGCCCCCAGGAACGAGAGGGTCTAAACCAACGCAGACCAATAAACTCGATCGATACACGATGCCCAAAGACATGCTGCAGGGCCGTCAATCCAGAGGCACACCCCTGGGGGACCCAGAAAAAGAGGAGCGAGAACTCTCCCTTAAAGACGTCATGGAGGCCATCACAAGCGTCAAGACCTCTCTTGAACATAAAATGGACACTATCGCGATTGACGTAAACCTAATAAGAGCAGACCTAGCCACATTTAAGGAAAAGGTCAAACAGGTGGAAATCGCTACGACCAGCCTGACGGGAGACGTTGCACAGCTCCAGGGGAGGTCTCGGACCTACAGGATTTCCGTAAATTCACGGAAATGAAACTGGATGATTATGAAGGGCGCCTACGCCGCAACAACCTACGCATTCTGGGAGTTCCGGAACGGGCGGAGGGGCAGTCTCCGGACCTCTTCGTGGAAGACCTTATCCTAAAGCACCTCCAACCCAAGGGCCTCAGCCGATTTTTTGTTATTGAGAGGGCCCACAGGGTACCGGGGGGCGTCCGAAACCCGGGGCTCCTCCGCGCCCTATGCTGGCGAGAGTGTTGAACTTCCGGGACAGGGACGTAATTCTCCAAAATGCTAGGACAGGAGCTCCACTCCACTATGAAAACGCAGGCATCACCTTCTTTCCAGACTTTACACAGAGAGTGCAAAAGATGAGGCGCACCTTCCTTGTGGTGAAGAGGGAGCTTCGAGAGCGGGGCCTGAGGTACTCCATGTTGTTTCCGGCACGTTTGCGGGTTGAGGCGGAGGGGCGGACGTGGTTTTTCGAGCATCCTGAAGAGGCAGCTGACTGGCTTGAAAGCAGGAAGATTCCGGGCCCACCGGATAGTCAACCCAGAGAGGAGACTTCGCTGACCCCTACAGGATGAGACACGGTGGTGGAGAGTGGATGTCACTGGGACATTTTGGCCCTTATCCGAGCTAGATTAAGCACTGGGCGGCTGCGCATTTGATCTGGAGGGGACTTCTTCGAGACTGTTTAGACTCCAACCCTCGAGGGGTGCCTTTTCCTTGGGGTTACAGACTTTACTTTTTATAGGGGGCAGAGATACGGACAGCCACACCCCTATTTTTTTCTACCTTTAGTTTTTTGCTAGGGCGACAGGCACTCTGCAAGTTTGAAATGGGCAGTTCTACGCCCAGAGTGCAGGGCAGCAGGGAGGGGGTTGTTGGGTGGGGGAATTTTTGTTCATAATTTGTTGGAAATTTTGCATCGGTGTCAATTATGGTTTCTTCCACAGAGGGGATGTCGACTTTGTTTCTCCTGGCATTTTCAAATCTATCAAGTTGCACGACAGAGGTTATGGGGGACGGGACAATTAAGGTATTAAGTTGGAATGTCAACGGGCTTGGGGACAAGATTAAGCGGAGCATAGTTCTCCAGTACCTGAAACAGAGATCTCCAGATGTTGTCCTGCTCCAGGAGACGCACCTGGTTGGTAATCTGTGTAAAGCAATGCATAGGGGAGGATACAAAATGGTAGCACACGCGGGGTTCACGTCTGGCTCCAGAGGGGTGGGCATTATGATAAAAAACACACTCCCCCTCGCTATAAGTTCCACATGGGCGGATGACCGGGGCAGATACATTGGTATTACGGGAACTTGGGAGGGCCGTCTTATCTCTCTCATGTCCATCTATGTTCCGCCAGGCCTACAGGGCACCACCTTTGCGGACCTGGGTAAGGTCCTCCTCTCCATTCCAGACGGCCTTGTGGTCCTCGGAGGGGACTTCAATGCGGTGGTCTCGGGCACCCTGGACCGCCATCCCCCGCGTGAGGTGGGGTCCGCTTCCCGCTGGCTACCTGACTTCCTAGAAACTATGGGGCTAGTTGATGGTTGGAGAACTTACCATCCAGACCAGATACAGCACACCTTTCACTCCGGGGCACACCATACCCTTTCCCGCCTAGACTACTGTTTGCTGCCAGCCGCACAAGCATCCCTCATACACGAAATCAAACATCTCGCGAGAGGCATCTCCGATCACTCACCGATATGGCTCCGCATGGTCCTCCATCAGAACAAAGTAGGAAGACTAGCCCCAATCAATCCCTGGTATCTCCACAATCCCAAAATCCGCACAGCCCTTATTGAAGCCATGGATAATTATTTCTTAGATAACGAAGGGACGGTCTCCTCATCCAAGTCCCTATGGGAAGCATTTAAGACTGTAATCCGGGGACAGGCGCTATCGCTGATCTCGGGTGCGAAGAAAGAAAAACAGAAAGAAGTTTTGGACATCGAGGCTGAAATCGATAGATTGGAGAGTGAACTGGAGTCTGGGGTGACGCCAGAGAAGCTTCACCTCCTGAGCCTGAAGCAGCACAGCTATAAGGCCTTAGTCACAGACAAAGCCAAAAACTTGGGGAGGGAGCGGCTGGGTAGACTCTACGACCTGGGTGACAAAGCAGGGAAGCTTATAGCATGGCTAGATAAACGGGAATGGGCGAGCAGGCTGGTGCCAGAGCTTAGAGTAAAAGGGGACATACCCGTCACAAATCCACAAGAGATAGTCGATAGCTTTGCCAGCCATTACCAAACGGTCTATACGACAGTGGCCCCCTATACGGAGGAGGACTCTCAAGAACTGTTGCATGACATCAAACTCCCCCGCCTCTCCTTAGAAAATCGGGATTTCCTGGACAGTGACTTGACCCCAGATGAGATAGCGCAATCGATCCGTTCATTAAAATCAGGAAAGGCACTCGGCCCCAATGGACTCCCCATCGAGCTCTATAAGCTGCGACCCGATAAACTCTCCCCCTACTTAAAATCTATGTTTGAGGAATCACTGGAGACGGGCATGCTGCCCAGGGAACAGAGGATAGCCACCATAGTTACCATCCATAAAGACGGGAAACCCAGAACAGACTGCAGTTCCTACCGGCCAATTTCCCTCCTAAACGCCGAACCCAAAATCCTCGCCAAGCTCCTGGCCAATCGCTTGGTCAAGGTCATTAGTGCCTTAGTACACCCAGATCAATCTGGCTTTATGCCGCACAGGAGCACGGCCCTGAATCTGCGTCGAGTCCATGGGGTAGTAGCTAGAGCACATACTCTCCGAGAGCCAGCAATGATCGCGTCTCTGGACGCAACCATGGCATTCGACACTATTGAATGGCCTTACCTTTGGGCAGTATTGGCCAAAATGGGTTTCGGCCCTAACTACATAAACTGGACACGACTTCTGTATAACGAACCCCTAGCCCAAGTGGTGGTCAACAATAAGTTATCAGCTACCTTCCAGCTGAGTCGGGGAACCCGTCAGGGCTGCCCGCTTCGCCTCTCCTCTTCGCCCTGGCCCTGGAGCCTTTGGCAGCCTGGATCCGTAGAGATCCCAGGATACGGGGATTAGAATGGTCTCCCGGCTGGGAGGACCGAATCTCCCTCTACGCAGACGACCTGTTGCTTTATTTGGCCTCTCCTAGGAAATCCCTTATAGTGATCTTAGATATCCTGGCGGTATTTGGACGATACTCTGGATTCTCTATCAACTGGAGTAAGTCGCTTTTGTTTCCTCTGTGGGGCGACCCACCCGTCCCTCCCAAGAACTGCCCCATACAAATCAACACGGCAGGCTTCAAATACCTGGGGATTTTCATTTCGCTAGATCCCGCAATCCGGTATACTCAAAACCTTCTCCCCCCTTCGTAAACTTAAAAGCGATATTGCCAACTGGAGGTCGCTACCCCTCTCCCTTCTGGGCAGAGCCGCCCTATTCAAAATGATGTCCCTGCCTAGATTCCTATACACCTTGCAAAACACCCTGGATCCTGTTCCCGCCAAATATTTCAAGGACATTGAGGGCCTGCAGAGAGACCTGTTGTGGGATGGAAAACCTCGAATCGCCCTGACCAAACTAACACTGAATTGGTATGACGGTGGTATTAGCCTCCCAGATATCAAGAAATACTACTGGGCGGCTCACCTAGCAGCCATCAACCACGGCATGTATGGCCGTGCAGACGATCCCGGATACGCCATGGATAAATGGCTCCTCCCAGATGGTAATTATAACAGGGCGCTATACTCACGGCCCAGACGATACACCTTGACTGGCCCCACCAAACATTCTGTCCAGATCTGGCATGATGTTATCGCCTCACTGGGATGGAAAAACACGCTGACATTAGCCACTCCACTTTGGGACTCAGAAAGATTGGGCGACTTATGGAAATCGAAGGGCTTTGACAGATGGGACCTTATCGGTATCTCACACATTAGGGACCTTTGGGGGGCTGGAGGGTTAAATCCTTTGACACGCTCCAGGCGGACTACGATCTAGCAGCCACCGAGTATTTCCGATACCTGCAGGTCCTGCACTCACTGCAATCTTTACTGCCTAAGGGGACGTCCCCTCCAGAGGCCTCTCCGCTGGAGGACAGAATATTAGACGGCCACCTTCCCGAGAAAACCATCTCCCTGATTTACAAAAAGTTAATCAACAACATGGAGAGTCCCCTTCAATCACTCCGTGAGAAATGGACGCAGGATGGGGTGGAGGTGGATGATGAGGACTGGCAGCTGGCGGTGGCTTCCCCCAGGGAGGTTGCTATCCCGGCACGTTTGAGGCTGGTACAGCTTAAAATCCTCCACAGAATTTATATGACAGGACCCCGATTGGTACACATGGGATGGTCAGATAATGGGAACTGTAGGCGGCAATGTGGTCACGTGGGGACATTCATACACATAATTTGGGAGTGCGAACATATCATATCCTTCTGGCTCAAGATCCATGACACTATTAATGCGGTACTACAGGTTCACCTCCGCCCGGAGGCACGACGATGCCTCCTCAATCTGTGGGAACCTACGGATCTCAACACAAATCAGACACGGTGGGCTACACTGGGGTTCATGCTGGCAAAACGCAACATTGCTCAACTATGGGGGCCACATTATCACCCACACTGGCAGCATGGGAGAAGAACCTTGACTGGTGCATGTTCCGGGAGAAAACAGTCTACCTGGCAAGAGGGTGCCCCAAAAAATGGTCTCGGATATGGAGCCCCTGGAATACCTACCGTGGAGAGATCTGTATGCCTCCTGATTGTCCCGAACAAAATGACCCCCACACCCTGTAACATTCCTCTATCATGTAGAAAGCTGACGTATTTCCTCCTGTACCGACCGTAATGTATGATTTGGCGAACCCTCTGTAATGTTTATTGGAACCGATGTATGTTTAATAAAAAGAATTATAAAAAAAAAGAATATCGATGAACAGAATATCGACATCCTATCTCTACAAAGGTAAGTGCAAAAATATCGAAACCAAAATATCGTTGTTTAAAATATCGTTGTTAAAAATATCGTTTTTTTTTTAAATGTCTTAAAAATAATATAAAATAAATTAAAAAATAAATATAATTAATAAAAACATAGTTAGAATTATTTAAAAATGTTACAAATTATAAATAATAAATATAATATAAAAATAAATTAAACATGCATATATAATAAAATTTATATATATATTTACTTAATAATATTAATAAATGTTTATTTTATTAAATTATAAAACATAATAAAAATTATAAATACATATATATATATATACATAAACCTGTAAGACAAATATAAAAATAAATTATATATATAATAAAATAAAATATTAAAATAAATATTTATCTTTAAAACAACATTTTACACTACATTAACTGAAACAGTAGGGAAAATGTTGGATAGCGTAGGGGATAAAATTACTATACCCACTCCAGGGAGTGCAACAGTAGGGAAAGTGTTGTTTAGCGTAGAGGAATAATTTACTATTCCCACTCCAGCAAGTGTAACAGTAGGGAAAGTGTTGGATAGCGGAGGGGAATAATTTACTATTCCCACTCCACAGAGTGCAACAGTAGGGAAAGTGTTGGTTAGCGGAGGAGATACAATTACTATTCCCACTTCAGCAAGTGCAACAGTAGGGAAAGTGTTGGCTAGCGGAGGGGAATAATTTACAATTCCCACTCCAGTAAGTGTAACAGTAGGGAAAGTGTTGGATAGCGGATGGGAATAATTTACTATTCCCACACCAGGGAGTGCAACAGTAGGGAAAGTGTTTGATAGCGGAGGGGAATAATTTACTATTCCCACTCCAGCAACTGCAACAGTAGGGAAAGTGTTGGATAGCGGAGGGGAATAATTTACTATTCCCACTTCAGGGAATGCAACAGTAGGGAAAGTGTTGTATAGCAGAGGGGAATAATTTACTATTCCCTCTCCAGCAAGTGCAACAGTAGGGAAAGTGTTGGATAGCAAAGGGGAATAATTTACTATTCCCACTCCAGCAACTGCAACAGTAGGGAAAGTGTTGGATAGCGGAGGGGAATAATTTACTATTAACACTCCACGGAGTGCAACAGTAGGGAAAGTGTTGGATAGCGTAGGGGATAAAATTACTATTCCCACTCCAACGAATGCAACAGTAGGGAAATTGTTGGATAGCGGAGGGGATAAAATTACTATTCCCACTCCAGCAAGTGCAACAGTAGGGAAAGTGTTGGATAGCGGAGGGGAATAATTTACTATTCCAACTCCAGGGAGTGCAACAGTAGGGAAAGTATTGGATAGCGGAGGGGATAACATTTCTATTCCCACTCCAACAATTGCAACATTAGGAAAAGTGTTGGATAGCGGAGGGGAATAATTTACTATTCCCACTCCAGCAAGTGCAACAGTAGGGAAAATGTTGGATAGCGGAGGGGAATAATTTACTATTCCCACTCCACAGAGTGCAACAGTAGGGAAAGTGTTGGATAGCGTAGGGAATAAAATTACTATTCCCACTCCAACGAATGCAACAGTAGGGAAAGTGTTGGATAGCAGAGGGTATAAAATTACTATTCGCACTCCAGCAAGTGCAACAGTAGGGAAATTGTTGGATAGCGGAGGAGAATAATTTACTATTCCCACCCCAGCAAGTGCAACAGTAGGGAAAATGTTGGATAGCGGAGGGGAATAATTTACTATTCCCACTCCACAGAGTGCAACAGTAGGGAAAGTGTTGGATAGTGGAGGGGATAAAATTACTATTCCCACTCCAACAATTGCAACAGTAGGGAAAGTGTTGGATAGCGGAGGTGAATAATTTACTATTCCCACTCCGGCAAAATAATAAACATTAATTAACAAATACTTAAATAATAAAAAATAATTTACCTCTCACCAAATACCCCTATAAATAACACCACCACTATTGTAAAACATGACACAATTAACATAATTGCTTAACAATTAATTAATTAACTAATAACAATGAACAATAAAATTAAAAACAATGAGTAATAAATTAATTCATACTATTAAAACTATAAAATAATAATAATTAAATATTATATAAAAAATTAAAAATTATATGAATTTTTAATTACTTGCCACACTACTCCCCTCTAAATACACAACTCGCTCATAAAAAATTAACACAATTTACATATTTACCAATTAATTATTAATAATCAATAACCAATTAATAATTAACAAAAAAAAATTATGTAACACAATTAACAATATGAAATATTAAATACACAAATATTAATTAATAAAAAATATTAATTAATGAATTATAATTAAATTACTTCCCCCTACTCCCCTATAAACCCACAACCCGCTCTTAAGAAAACAACACAATTAAGATATTTACCAACTAATTATTAATAATTAATATCCAATTAATAACCGATTAATAACAAAATATTTAACACAATTAACAATATAAAATATTATATGCATAAATATTAATTAATATTATTAAGTAATTAATTATAATTAAATTACTTCCCACCCTACTCCCTAAACCCACAACCTGCTCCAAAAAAATGACACAATTAACATATTTACCAATTAAGTATTAATAATTAACAACCAATTAATAACTAATTAATAACAAATTAATTAACACAATTAACAATATAAATTATTAAATACAAAAATATTAATTAATTAAAATTATTTATTAATTAATTAATTAATTATAATTAAATTACTTCCCACCCTATTCCCCTTTAAACCCACAACCCGCTAGGGAACTAAAACGCAATATTTAATTTCTTAAAAAATTAATAATTTCTAAAAATTTATTAATAAATATATTATAATTAAATTACTTCCCACCCTATTCCCCTATAAACCCACAACCCGCTGCGGAACTAAAACGCAATATTTAATCTCTTACAAAATTAATAATTTCTAAAAATGTATTAATAAATATATTATAATTAAATTACTTCCCACCCTATTCCCCTATAAACCCACAACCCACTACGGAAATAAAATACGCAAAAATTACTTAACATAAAATTAATTACTTCTAAAAATTTCAAACATACATTAAAAAACATAAGCTATACTTTTAACACATATACTAAAATACAGAACACTGAAATAAATTTCGATATTATTAACAACGATATTTTGACTAACGATATTACTAACTTCGATATTAACAAAAACTATATTTCTTACCTGCATGTCGATATTCTGGTCGACGATATTCTTGAAGGTCGATATTATGTCACATCGATAATTAAACATCGATATTATGACTATACCGGTGAAAACACCTATTACTGCCATTTCATACAGAAAGTAAAAATAAAGTTTTTGCATATGTGTTCAGTTGCGTTTTGTTGGAGTGGTGATGTGTTTTTTGTGCTTTTTTTTGTTTTGTGCTGCATTGATTTGCATTGTGTTGTACAGCGGTTACTGTGTTCCATTCCATTTTTACTGTATTGTGCTGTGCTCTGTTATGTTTTTTGTTTTTATCTTGCTTTGTGTTATGTTGTTGTGTATGTTCTGTTGTTTACGTTAGATATGTCAAAAGGTGCTGCTACATTTCCAGGCATAAGCACCACGTTCTAGTGACAAAGCAAATAACCACTGCCTGAGGGGTAAAATACTGCAGCTGCAGCTCTTCAACTATATAAGACAAGAGTCATACCCAAAAAAAGTGGCAGAGACCTGTTTTAAATGAGCACTTCCGGTGCTCACTTCATGAAATAAAGCCCAAGGTCTCGCAACATGCTTTGTCTGAGGCAGGCATTGATCACCAGCAGGGTGGACTATAGCAATGCTCTCTATGCTGGAATTTCCAAACAACTCCTACACAGACTCCAGACCATCCAGAACACCGCCGCAAGACTCATACTCGACCTCCCATGCCGCACCCACATCACACCTTAAGAAGCTTCACTGGCTTCCCATTCTCAAACGCAGCCAATTCAAACTTCTCACGCACACTTTAAAAGCCCTACACAACACAAGACCAGAGTACCTGAACAGCCGCATACACTTTCACCAATCCACCAATTTTCTGCCTCACTGTCACTCGCACACACTCTCCGCATCCGCAAAAGCAAAACTGGAGGTCGCTCATTCTCCTACAACTCACAGAAAACATGGAATGACCGCCCTCAACACATCAGAGCCTCCTCCTCACTTCTTGAGTTCCACAAGAAGCTGAAGACCTGGCTCTTCATATAAGCACCCTGGGGACCAAACACCTCCACACCTCCCCAGTACCTGGATACCCTCTTGGGTGATTAGTGCGCTATATAAATCAACATAACATAACACTGTTGTTTTCCCTGCTCAAGGCAAGACATACTTTCCATGCGCTAAGGTCAATATGAAAAGGCATGCCAATCCAGTACCCTGCGCCCCCTCTTGCTCTATCCAGGGTTAGGGCTGTATCTGTAGAAATGCCTTCACTGGACTTCAATGATATTAATGAGGATGGGGAAGCACAATAAATATATATAAAGTAGTCTTGAGTGAACCTCATCGCTGTGCCCAACCCAAATAGAAAGTGCTGATTCAAGGCCAGTCTGTCACAACACTTATATATACTGGCACCGCCATCATAAGTTGCTAATATTCACCCCTCAAGTCTGTCCCCTCCCCATTTCCCTCTACCATTGTTCACATCTTTGCATATGGCAGCACCCCACCCTTTCAACTCTGTGGTGACTTCACAACTACCACCTCTCACAACATGCACAGTGTGAGATCCAAAGTGTGTGTCACAGACTCAGCCCCATGGATGGTGTCACAAAAACAGGACCATGGATGGTGTCCTACTGCATGAGGTTTAATCACAATCTTATCTTTCTCACTGTTCCCTGTGTGACTTTCTGAAATCATGTCCCACGTGGGAATAGAACACTGAACACAGGCAAGCATTTCAAGGTACAAGGAGGTTCTGTCAGCAGATACTACTCTCTAATACTATGATGAAACAAAACTAAACTAACTATAGACAGCAGTTCCACAGTCCTTGGCACAATTTTTTTGCAGTAGCAAATATGCTGTGATTGAGCCCATGTTGCTTATGACCAAGCAAAGGTGCTCTCAAATAGAGCAGAGGCTATTGCCAGCCACTGGGTATATTTACATTTTTACCTCTATCTTTATGGTCACACCTTCAAGGTCACTACCAATCATCAGCATTTGTTCCCCTGTCTCACAGTTGATAATTGAAAAATGGATCCATCAGATCATGGAGCACTCTTTCAAGGCTGAGTACAAGCCTGGTTCTCTCAGTAGCTTTCTCAGCATCTACACCAGTCATGGAATCAGAATCATGACATACTTTGGAGACTGAAGATCTCTTATGTTTGATGGTTGAAAGCTTGGATGCCTGCCCATGTCTCTCCAAGATGAAAAGAATTCTATAGCAACAGATTATTGTCTTCAGCTGGCCAACTGGGCCACCCTGTAAGGTGAATGGAACCCTTTCATACAGGAACAGTCTCACCACATAGAAGCTACAAGCCAGATCCTGACCTCACTCCATCATGTTCATTTTCAATTAGCTGCAACACATAATGGACAGCTGTTCTGAGACAACCGTCTTGTCTAACTTTCCACCTCTTAAAAGAGGGTCCTTCATCATCCTCGTGTTGGACACCGATGCATGGTCAAAACTAAAGCTCTCCTGAGGGGCAACGTATGGTTGCTTAAACTTAATATAAGAAGGTGCTGGTTGTCAAGTCGCATGTGAACCTGACCCACCTGAGTCAATTCTTACTTGAGAATTTCTACCAGTCCATGTGTCAGGGGGATCTCTGACTTTAGCTGCCTCTCCAAAAGTCAATATTTTCTAGCTATGACAGACGATTATTACAAATACTTCTATTCAGAACCGTAAAGTCAAAATGAACAGTAGTGTGGACAAGAGTCGGCAGCACCGGTATAGTTATTCTCAAAATATCTAATACAGCAATAATGCTCAACCTGGCGTGACCCCACTATTTAGAAGTCATATATAAGAGAAACACCGGTTCCTCTGTCAATGAACAAAAATGATGTCAGGGAGCATAAAAAATCTGGATTTTTTATGCTCCCTGACATCATTTTTCTTCTATTCAGAACCAATTACATCGGTGGAAGTAATCATCAGAAAATTGAAGAAGTTGCTGGCAACTCATGGCCTCATCCAAGAAACAGTAATCGAATCCTATTTCAAGGCCAGACATTATCAAATGTCTCCTACCCATGCACATCAGGCACATCAACACATTACTCCCAGATGGCCCCAAACCAATGGGAAGGAGGAAAAAGTCATGATCATATTAAACAATTCGATCTTGATAGCTTGTGCATTTGAAAGGATATTGAGTGATCCATCTACACGCTCCTTCCAGGATATCGTAACACCCTACACAAATGCACGGGATGTGTCCCTGACCAGATCTGTATTGAAGAACCCTTGATGGCTTTACCCTTACTGGGTATCTGCTCCAAGACAATAAAGCTGTTCAGTCCCTAAGAATTGAATTGAATTGAATTGAATACACACTTATATAGCGCATGGCTACCCTTGGGCATCCCAGCGCTTATTGTGACACTTTGCAGACATGGACTGATCACGGAAAGAGGAAGGTTTTTAACCGCTTCCTAAATTTAAGGTAGCTAGATTCCAGTCGTAGAACATCTGGAAGCTGGTTCCAGAATTTAGCTGCATTAAGGGAAAACCGCCGACCTCCAGTCCGTGACTGCTTGATCCTAGGAACTGTAAGTAGTCGTTTGTTATTGGATCTCAGGGTTCTATTGGGGCGATATAATTGCACCATTGATTGAAACAGCGGAGGACCCTTCCCAGAAATAGATTTATGAACAATAGACATAGCCTTAAATCTAGTTCTTTCCTGGATAGGGAGCCAATGCAATAAACCAAGGGCAGGTCTGGCTGAGACACGTTTGGGAATGTTCATTAGAAGACGGGCTGCACAATTCTGAACAACCTGCAGTATCTTAGTAGTTCCTTGTGAAACACACAAGTAGACTGCATTCGCATAGTCGAGGCGAGACAGTATAAGTGCCTGGAATAAAATACGTCTGGCATCAAAAGGAAGAAGGGGGAGGATCTTCCTTAACATCCTAAGAAGTCCATAGCAATTTGCTGCGACTTTACGAGCCTGTATTTTAAAATCCAAATTGCAGTCGAACCAAAATCCCAAACTCTTAATTTGTTTTTCGGAGCAGGAGGGGGACCTAAGCAGGTGGGCCAAAAAGGTCTATATTCATGGGGGCAGAATGGCCCAGGAGCATAAGTTCTGTCTTTGCTCCATTGAGTTTTAGGAATGACTTGCCCATCCACTCAGATACCTTCACAAGGCATGAAGTTAAACCAGGCACAGATTTGTCCTGCTGACTAAGGAGACCACCAACTGGGTATCGTCTGCATAGGTGACAATGTGGATCCCCCAAGGAAGCACCACGTCTGCAAGAGATCTCATGTAGATGTTAAACATGGTGGGACTTAAAGAGGATCCCTGGGGGACTCCACACTGCAGCGGGATCTGCTCTGATGAAGCATCCTCCTCGTAGACAGCAAAAAATCTGTCTTCAAGAAAGGACTGCAGCCATTTCAGGGTGATTCCAGTCACCCCCACCTCACTGAGTCTTTGGACCATAAGTTGGTGGTTGACGGTGTCAAAGGCTGCGCTGAGATCTAACAAGATAAGAACAGCGCCGCCTCCATTGTCCAAGATTTTTCTAGACAAGTATAGCCGTCTCCGTACCCTGTTGGCACCTGAAACCTGTCTGAGTAGGATGAAGACAATTGTTTTCCTCCAGAAAAGCTGCCAATATGGAGTTAACATATTTTTCGGCAAGTTTGCTTATTCCAGGCAGCAAGGAAATGGGCCGGTAATTAGCCCATTCCTCAGGGTCAAGATTTGTCTTTTTCAGAAGAGGTTTAACTCTTGCCTGTTTCCATAGAGGGGGAACCTGCCCCATAAGAAGGGAAGTGTTAATCACGTCCTGAATAACAGGAGAAACTATTTCTGAAACCAGATTTAGAACGGCCGGGGGGGCAGGATCAGCAGGGGAGCCTGATTTAAGTTGTCTGAGAAGTCCCTGCAGAGACAGAATAATATACAACAAATCAGTGAATGCATATTTGTGTTGCTGTTCTCAGTCAGGCTAAGAGGCCTTTGTGGGTATTGTGTACTGCTTCCTGGACAGCCCAGTAGTTGGTCCACAAGATGTATTGGGAGCTTGCAAAAAACAGCTAGTATTGTGAGAGTGCTTACCTACAAGCAAAGTGACTGAACAGTTTCCTTTAGCTTCTCCAGGTGCTCCAGCCATGCCGACCAGGTCTCATCAGTCTCTCGCAGACTTCCACACTGTTTTCTTCCTCTATCTATAAAAAGCAGCCTGTCTGAAGGACTATTCCTACTATTCTGGTGCTGTGTACAAATCTGATATTTCTACACTTCCATTACCCAACTGATGCAGCCAGCAGCCTGGGGATCCATGCACAGTTTGGCAAGAACTGGGTTACTGACAGGTTGAAGACAAGGGATGAGCATGGAATTTATTCAAGTTTACCATGAGTGGTTATAACAGATATAAACATCTGATGTTTTGTGCACAAACAAATCCAGGCTCTTTGGACTGGACTGAAACTCATTAACCAATCAGTGGAAACCAGTTTTCCCCATGTACTGGGGTCTGCTGTGGTGCCTTGCAAAGCCGTGTGCTACATGTGTATGGTCTGGTGAGGAGTTCATGGGGCCAACCCTGATTATTCAGACTTTGTGATGGAATGGAGTCACACTGCAAGTAATGGGTCCTGCCACACTCACAGGCACCTGCCTGGATGTAGCTGCATTTGGTCATCTGCTGGACTGCAGCAAATGGGCGACAGCTCAGTGGAGTGACCAGGGGTATAGTTACATTATGCAGGTCTGTGTGTGCTAGGAGTTCACCACCTGAATGAGGGATTAATGGGTGAAAGTTGCATGTCACCCTAGAAATGAGTCAATAACTTTCTAGACATTACACCCGTCTGCCCTATAGTCTGAAGCCATTTGTACCAACACGACACAAAGGCCTACAAGCATATTGCACCAGGTCCAGCATTGTTTCAATCCACCGTCTACATGCTGGTGGAGGTACACTGTGTCCGACTCATTGCCAGGGACATGTAAAGTGGAGCCGTGCCCAGTGTCATGTAGTCCAGGATATATGGCAATCATCTAGTACAGGGAACCATTGCTCTCTTTTAATATATATGTTCTTGCATGTAATCTGTACGATGTTAGAGCTTGAATTGTTTTTATTCAACTTTATAAGCCCCATACCCACTCCTCTAGTGCCTCGGTGCTACGTAGCCAAGCCAGAACCTGCAGGTGATCACTGTGTGGCTCCTAGTTGATACCGAAGGAACCACTAGATTGATGTGGGTACTTATCCTAGAGCAGCAGCAGCAGGCAACACTCTCTTAGGTGGACATTCATCTTAGAGTGGTTCACTCATGCTCCTCTGTACAGCAGTGGTCCAAAAGCCTTTCAGATAACGGATGTCATTTGTGCACATCTGGGGAGATAGACCTGGCAGAGTGTCTATAGTTTTGCTTGTCCGACATACCCTCAGTTATACATTTCCCACAACGGAAACTCTTTGGGGGGGATTGAGGTAAACAAAGGTTTTAATCCTATGATTTGAACAGCATCTGCACGCATGTGCATTGACTATGTCCAATCATTGCAGAACAAAATCAGTTTCTCAGCCAATTGCTCAGCGAGTTTTGTGTTACAACGAGGAATAAAAAGTGTCTTAGAAGCCTGACCATTCTTACGTTTAGTGTTTGTGGTGTTACGGTAACAATAAGGTGTTTGAGTCTATTTTGAGGTCACAAGACTGTTTTTGAGGGCTCAGGTCACAAGACTATATTTGGGTTCCGGGTGTCACCAAATGGAGCATGATTGTACTATTGCAGTTATTTACAATTTGAGACACACAGATTTACTGCCACATGCATCAAGCTTTTTTCCGGTCGCAAACGGGCCGATTCGCAGAATCGGCCCGTTTGCGACCGGAAAAAGGCCTTTTCCAATGCATCAAAGGCTTTGAATTTGCAAATTAGGTAATCTCAATTTATTGCGATTACCTAAATTGCAAATGCATTTAGGGAATCGCAATTTGCGATTCCCTAATTGCGATGCATCAAGCGTTTCATAAATGCAAACTGTGCATTTAGGAAACGCTAATTACCATCAACTTGAAGTTGATGGTAATTTGCGCATGCTTTGAAAAATGCACAAAAGTGCATTTTTCAAAGTGGTGTGCAGCGCACACATGCCCTTGGGGCATGTGTGTGCTACACATGTGCATACTTACTGTTATATTCTTCTCATGCATTTGCATGTTATTTGTGTATTTCTATGTAATGCTTTGGATATTTCTATGTAATGCTTTGGAATGCTTTCTGCTCCCTAGCAACCTGTCCTCTCTGATGCTGTTCTGGAATGTAGGCAGTAGAGAGAGAGCAGTTGCTGTGGAGAGTGGCTGGTGTTTCCAGGGGTCGTTCCAGTTTACTGAAATAAATTCTCTAAACCATTTCTAATGTGTCCTGCCTCTTCAAAACTGGCGACGAGGGTGGGTTGTCCATTGTAAGAAAGCTACAAGCTGAGGAGGACGTCGCTATTGCAGAAGAACCATTTTGGGATTGTACACGACCCCTGGAAAGTCTTTTTTTTTGTTAAAGAAGACTTTGTTTAGCACTTGAGGATCGCCTAGTGTCTAACCAGCCCGTGGATACAGGTACCGAATTTCTCCTATTCTTAAAAGGCGTGAAAGCTTACTTGTGGAGAGCAACTGTCGGAAGACCCGCGCCGTCTTTGTTCCTCGATTGGGTGCCATTTGAAGGTTGCTGCTGAGAGTTCTGTTGCCAACGCGCTGCCAGAGACGTTCCGCCATTTTGGAGTCAGGCGGACGTCTCGACGCTCGCGCAACATGCACGTTACGCACGTAGGAAGCGTGCCGCCATTTTGAAGTGGAAAACTTCGGTGACACGCACACCACGAACTTGCGTGTTACTTTGCTGCAGTCGGGATTACACTGAGTTTGTTTCGCCAATCAAGCGTGCCGCTATTCTGGAAGGCGTGTTTCTCTCATTTAAAGCGTGTCTATGAAAGTGTCTACACGCTTTGCACCTGTGACACGCGCAGCATTTGCTCGTGTTTCCCTCATTTGAAGCGTGTCTGTGGAATTGTTTACAGGTTTTGCACCGGTGACACGCACACCATTTGCCATCGCACATTTTTTTTGTCATTTTGCAAGTTATCAAGCATTGAAAACTATCGTTTGGAAAATCGGCTGTGTAATGTCAATTGGGTACTGTATTCTGACCTTTTTACATGGCGCATTCAGACAGTAATTTCCTTAGTCAAGTTCATACAGTGTTTTGGACAGTGACACCAATTTAGTTGTGAATCTGCAGTTATTTTTAAACATCACCAAGACGCAAAGGCATTTATATCTTCTTAATTTTACAACATATATATAAAGCGTCAGACATTGACATTTTAATAGCATTATCTTTTACAGTGCTGTGGACAAAGTCATAATTTATTCGTGAACTTGCAGCTATTTTTAAAGAAAAACCTCTATTGCTCGCAAAGGTATTTCACATTTCAATTATGACAACTCAAGTTATTCCTGCGCCACCCTATTTTTTACAAACTCCAGGTCAACCTTGGATGGCGTGGGAACACTGGAAGGAGACATTCGAAACGTATTTAGAAGCTATAGGTGGAGATGTATATGTGTCAAAAAGGAAATTAGCGATTCTTAAACAATTTTTAGGATTAGAGGGTAGGAATGTTTTAAAAACCTTACCCATGGTGGAGGCTATCAGCGTTGAGGAGAATACTGATGGTGAGGCTGGGCGTGCTGGTGACAGTAATATTGATGTGTACGAAATTGCGCTGAAGGCTTTGGAAGAAAACTTTGGAAAAAAAGTCAGTGTAGTGGTAGAAAGACATAAAAAATGTTCACGCACACAGTCACCAGGGGAAACTATTGAGCAATATGTGGCCAATTTAAGGATGTTGGCTGTCACTTGTAAGTTTAGTGACATGAGAGATGAAATAATTAGAGATCAACTAATCAATAGAATGTCCAATCTTAAAATTCAAGAAAAATTACTTGGCATGAAAGATCCTTCTTTAGAAAAAACTCTATCAGTGGCTAAAAGAATGGAGAATACCTCCAGATAAGTGAAGGAACTAAGCACAGTTTCTAAGAAAGTTGGTCAAGATGAAACAGTTCACAACATCAAGAAAGGTGTTAATAAAGTTGATGAAAAAGTAACATCTGAAAAGAAACCAGACGGTGTAAAATTCAGGCCCAAGTCCTGTTTTAGGTGTGGTAGTTTAAGACACACTGCGGATGCAAATCACTGTCCTGCCGTTAA
The DNA here is from genome assembly GCA_963921515.1 of Calotriton arnoldi. Lineage (NCBI taxonomy): Eukaryota > Metazoa > Chordata > Amphibia > Caudata > Salamandridae > Calotriton > Calotriton arnoldi. The sequence goes on from CAWUFW010012640.1 coordinate 201,972, forward strand.
AAGTAGATGTTATAAATGTAGAAAGTTTGGGCATTTTGCGAGGTTGAGTAAAAGTTCTGAATCGTTTGTCTCTCCTAAATCAGTTAATCTGGTAAAGCAGATTGAACCGTCTGAAAACGAAGAGGTTTCATGTGACAGTGATGACGACAATGACAAAGTGGAGGTGATGGTCATAGAGACTAATCAAGTCCTTAAATGTGAAGGGGGGAAACATGATAGTTATCGCCCTCCCAAATGTGTAATTAAAATCAAGGGCAAGGATGTACGAGTCTGGGCGGATTCTTGTTCCCCATTCACCATTATTGATAAATCCATTTGGGAAGGTTTAGGGGGCAAGTTAGATGATTTGCAACCTACTGATGTCATTCCTGAAGGATATTGCGGTGAGAAATTACCTGTTCTGGGGTATGTTGAAACAGAAATGTGTTTTTTGAATAGAAAAACTACTGCCAAGTTATATATTGTGCACAAAGGTAGATCTCTTTTGGGTTGGAAAGAACAAAGGGCCCTTGATATTGTGTTAAACCCAAATCATCCACAACAGGTCCTGTTGACATCATCCGAGAACACTGTCGATTGGGTTACCAAGTTTCCTGGTTTGTTTAGCAAAAAACTAGGATGTTTAAAGAAGTTCAAACACCGTATCATTTTGAAGGAGGATGCGGTACCCAAGGTACATAAAGTTAGAAATGTTCCGTTTATATTAAGGGACAAACTCAAAGATGAGTTGCAGAGGCTTTGCAATGAGGGAGTGATCGAGCCCATTGAGGCATCCGAATGGTTAAGTCCAATAGTTTTAGCCAGAAAACCTAATGGTAATATTAGAATGTGCATTGACTTGAGAGACTTAAATGACAACATCTGGATTGACCGACATCCCCTTCCCCGCATTAGTGAAATGCTAGCAAGTGTAAAGGGGGGTACACATTTCACCACGTTGGATTTATCCAACGCTTATCACCAAGTGTTGTTGCATGAGGATTCGAGACATGTTACATCTTTCATCACTCCTGAGGGTGCTTTTCAATTTGTTCGAATGCCATTTGGCCTGGCATCGGCTTTGGCCGTATTTCAAAGAGTTATGCAAGCTATTTTATCAGGTTTGAAAAATGTTTTGGTGTTCCAAGATGATGTTCTGGTGTGGGGGTGCAATAAGATCAAGCACAATGAGATTTTGGAAGAGGTATTGAAGAAGCTTTTGGATGCAGGTCACACCGTAGCTTTGGAAAAGTGTAAGTTTGGTTTGAGTGAAGTTGAATATCTAGGTCACACTTTAACATGTGATGGGGTTAAGCCCAAACGGAGCTTAGTTGAAGCAATAGAAAAGGCACCTGCTCCGTGTGATAAGGATCAACTCAGGTCATTTCTCGGCCTTGCAGAATATTATTCTAAATTCGTACATCATTTTTCTGAAAAAGTTCATGAGTTGAGGAAATTGATGAAAAAAGGGGTCAAATTCGAATGGTCTGAAATTTGTCAACTTAATTTTGAGGCGATAAAGAAAAACATTGCCAGCGCAGTCACTTTGAAACCATTTGATCCCGAAGATGAAACCATCATTTCCACTGACGCAAGCAATCATGGTCTTGGTGCAGTGCTCATTCAGGTACACAAAGGGAATGAGAGAGTAGTAGCCTTCGCTTCCCGCACATTAAAGGGTGCAGAGCATACGTATTCCACTATTGAGAAGGAGGCTTTGGCATGCTGGTGGGGTGTGCAATATTTTCGTACTTTTGTGTGGGGAACCAGATTCCAGTTACGTACCGACCACAAACCCTTAGTAGATCTTTTCTCCACTAGAGGTGCGGGCAAAACAACACCTAGGATCGCCAAGTGGTTGTACTGTCTTCAGGAGTATATCTTTGAGGTAAAATACATTCCAGGTGCCAAAAATGTAAATGCTGATTGTGTATCCAGATTACCATTGGATAATGTACAAGATGAAGATGATGACGAATGGATGGTGGCGGAGGTGAAAGATGTATGTAGTGCCATCAGTGAAGAAGATTGGAGAAAAGCAGTTACTGATGATGTTGTGTTTACCAAGATCAAGGGTGTTTTAGGTTGTGAACATGGGTGGAGATTGCACAAGGAATTGGAGTCATTTAAGTTAATTTGGTCTGAGTTAAACGTTGTAGATGGTTTACTGAGGAGAGGATGTAGGTTAGTGGTGCCTGAGATGTTGAGGGAAAGATTATTAAATATCATGCATGAGGGACATGGTGGTATGTCTGCTATGAATAGGAGGATTAGGGAGGATTTTTGGTGGCCTGGGATGGATATCCAAATCGAGAGATATGTTTGTGACTGCATAGCGTGTGCATGTAGTGACTCATTCTTCCCAGGAAACTACCATTGTTTCATCGCCCATACCTAAGGGTCCTTGGGATAAACTTGCTATCGATATTTGTGGACCATTTGATACCTTGAATGTGAGTGAAAGATTTGCCATAGTCATGGTCGATTATTTTTCTAAGTGGCCGGAGGTAGCTTTTGTTAGAGAAGTTAAATCCAGTGGAGTCATTTCGTTTTGTGAGGACATTTTCAGGAGAGAGGGTTGCCCTGCTGAGATTGTCACGGATAATGGTCCTCAATTTATTTCAGAGGAATTTGAAAGATTTTTAGTCAGATGGGGTATCAAACATACTAGAACACCTGTCTATCATCCCAGGGGTAACGGCCTTGTTGAGCGCTTTAATAGAGTTCTGGTTGAGTGTGTTCAACTTGCGTGCATGAGTGGTGAGTGCTGGAAGCGAAAGGTCAAGGATATGTTATGGTCATATCGCACCACTCTTCATTCGGTGACTAAGGAGACACCTTTTTCTTTACTCAAGGGCAGAATACCATGCTCAGTAGCGGTACCAGCTTGGATGAACAGAGCAGGGAAATGTGATGTTGATTTAAAGGGTGTACAATGTAGTGTGGATAAGTACCAGAAAGCTTACTGTCAAAGGCACAATAAGAAGGTTGTGAAACCCAAGCGTTTGTTCACCGAGGGCATGTTTGTAAGAGTGTTTTTGGGTGACAAAGCAAGAAAGGGTTGTTCGAAATGGTCGTGCCCTAAGAAGGTGGTTCTTGTGAAGGGTAATTGTGTGAAGGTGTCAGATGGAAAATGGTGGAACACCAGAAAAGTGGCGCCATGCTCTGGTACTGAAGTGGCGGTGTCATCAAAAGTCCAGCTGGATGCTGATGCACATGCTCCTGGTTCTTGTTCAGGGGATGTGTCTTCTTCTGGAATCAGAATTGGTTCTGGACGCATCAGGGTAATGCCAAAAAAATATGATGATTTTATATGCTCATGATGTTAACCTTATTTTGTTTGGAAATTTCTTAAGAGAGGAGATGTGTTATATTCTTCTCATGCATTTGCATGTTATTTGTGTATTTCTATGTAATGCTTTGGATATTTCTATGTAATGCTTTGGAATGCTTTCTGCTCCCTAGCAACCTGTCCTCTCTGATGCTGTTCTGGAATGTAGGCAGTAGAGAGAGAGCAGTTGCTGTGGAGAGTGGCTGGTGTTTCCAGGGGTCGTTCCAGTTTACTGAAATAAACTCTCTAAACCATTCCTAATGTGTCCTGCCTCTTCAAAACTTACCTTTTTAGGGGGTGCATCAGGGGGGCCTTAGGCCCCCTGGCACCCTTGGAATTGCATTCGCAATTTGCGATTACCAATCTGGTAATCGCAATTTGCGAATGCATTCCCGTTCATTCCTATGGGCCTGTAGGCCCATAGGAATGAATGGAGTGACATTACCTAATAGCGATCCGCAATTTGCGAATCGCTATTAGGTAATGTTTGGGAATCCCAATTTATTTTGCGATTCCTACAAGCATAAGGAATTGCGATTCCTAAATAGCGAATCCTTAAAAATCGCTATTTAGGAATCGCAATTCCTTCTCTTGATGCATGTGGCAGATAATGATTTATCCAGGATCAAACAAGTTTTCACTTTAAACCTGTAAACAGAGGAAAACCCCATTGAAAGGGATATTGGCCTCATTACTCCAAACAGATATCACCAATAAACACAGATTTCCCTATAATCACACAGATAAAATGTCCTTTGCAAAAAGTAGGGAGATTCTGTAATTTTCTTATTCTTACTCAAAGGGCTAACACGATGTGGCTTTGCTATAAAAGACAGGAGCAAGGAAAATAGTCCAGATTAGTTTCTCCCACTGATGTTTGATTGGTGCAAAAACACAAGGCTTACGAGCATATTTTCATATTTGAAATTTGGGAATTTGAAAGACATAAAATAATGGATTGTCTTTTGCCACTTTTTTGCTCTGTTACTAATTGACAACATAGCTGGTTCAAAAGCCAGAATCAATATCAGGACATATAGTGAAGACTATGGGGCCGATTCCGATGTCGGACGGACTCAGGTCCGTCCGACATCGTCCAGGAGCCGTAACTGAACGACCTGCTGTCGTCGGTTACGGCCCTGCAAGTACGATGCGACCGAACCCTGTTCGGTCGCACTCATATACTTCACAATGGGAGCATGCATTCCGAGCGGAATGCATGCTTGCATTGTGAAAAGCAGGGGTGCAGTTCATCCCTGCACCCTGTGGCCGGCACCCCAAGTTGCCTGCCACCGGGTGCAGGGATCAACAGAGGGGCACCTAGGGTGCCCCCAGGCCGCCATTCGGCGGGCTCGCATCCATGGGGGCCCTACTGGGGGCCCCCAAAGACAGTTACCGACTGCCTTTTCGTGCCGGAAAGACCGGCACGAAAAGGCAGTGAATACTGCCATCGTACTCCCTCGGTCGTGAAGAGGCGGCCGGGGGAGTACTGACGGATTCCCGGACGGCGGACGGGCTCTCTGAGCCCGTCGTAAGCCATCCGGAAATCCGAAGTCGGATTCCTTTCCGACCGAGCCCATCGGAATGGCTCGGTCGGAAAGGAATCCGGCCGGCACGTTCCGATTCGGTCGGAAGGGCTCCGACCATCGTTCGGTTCCCTTCCGGCCGAAATCGGAATCGGCCCCTATGTTTTAATTATTCAATATATGGTGCTAGGACAGGTATCTTTAGAAATTGTGTGAGCACGATGTGAGTGGAAGAGTGGTGAAGGTGTGGCACTGCCATTTCCATGTGCCATTACTGCGAAATGACAGTATTCTTAATAGCCTAATGGCTAAATGTTATGTATAACACCTTCAGCCAATTCAGGCTTTTTAGTCAATAAAATGTTGCATTCAAGGGTTTTGAACACATATGTACAATGTTCAAAGTGAAACTATAAGTCCTACAATGCAATGAAATGCTGTTTTAAATCATGACTGGCTGAAAGTGTGTATACATACAATAGTCACACCATGTTACTATGGAAAGAGTACATAGAATTAGAAAAGAAAATGCTAAATGAATCAAGTTTTCGAGGTTTATTAATAATAGGGTATATTTAATTTTGTGATGCTCAGATTTTGAAAAGTTCTACAGTGTATTTTCTCATAAGCAAGCGTGACCACCCTTGCAAATGTTATCAGGTATTAGGTGAACGACATCTAATTGCGTCCAGGCATTCATCTTTTAAATCATTATTTGAATAAAGAAAATTCTTGATCCATGAATAGTCCTCTGAACAGAACAGTGTTTGAGGCAGTGAGCATTTGAAATAAAGCGGGTGAGAGTTTGTGAGAGGCTTTGACCATAAAAAAAACAACAGTGTGGTAACTCAATGCAAAACAGACACTATACATTAAGCAATATTCCCTCTTTTAATGAGATTTGCATGTTGCAATTAAGTCTTGTGAATACCTGAAAAACACAGTTTCCGCATCTTGTCTGGGAGGGATGGATAATCACTGATAAACACTGTTTTCCAAAAGCTGGGAAATCACTGGAAAAGCACCAGAATCCCCCAAAACTCAACTGAAAGCAGGGAACCCAAATTATTGATTGTGGGGTGGAGGGAGTTATTGTTTTTTTGATCATGGGTTTAGGTCCTTACGATAATTTCTGAGTGAGCTCTTCTTTGTTGGTAGATGGTGCATAGAAATATGGCCTGTTGTAGCTCTACCTAGGTGGGCCTTCCTTTTTATCTCTCTTCTTACATCTTTAGTACAAATTCTAGAGACCAACTCACTTCTTATTTCTTTAGCGCACAGGGTTGCATTTCCCTTACTACCTTGCAGCCAGGGAGCAGAGGTCTAGTGAGAAGTGTGGTCTCCACAGGTGAGGTGGGAAAAATATCACCATGCTTGTATAATAGAAGGGTCCAAAAAAGCTAATTCGTAGAGTAACATAGACTGCAACCTACCTTCCTCTGCTACCAATTTTCACCACACGCCACTTTTAACAAAATGCTGCAGTCTTATGACTGGGGATGACATCTTTCATTGTGAAGTCATTAGTCTATGAGGCTGCCGCAGAGATAGGGACCTCTTTTCAGACTGGCTAAAAGGTTTTCATGTGTGTAATATAATTTTTGAATGGCTCTACACCGTATCAGAGTGCTGACATTTCAACTGGTTATTTATTTATCAGACTGTTTTCAGGATATGGACTCAGGGGTCAATGAGAGACTGGTATCAGGGGAGCAGCGATTCGGCTATTCACCAAGATTCTTAATGGGAGTTACAAATACTCTGTTGTACCACTTCCTGTTGTACTGTGCTACCAGTCCTTGCCTAAATGATTGCTACCATTTTGAGAGACAAATCTTTATGGAAGGAGCAATTTCATGCCATAACAATAGTAACACAATCAACATTTATATAGCACACAATACAAACTCAAACGTCTTGAGGAATTAATAAACAGAATTACTATTAGAGAACCCTCTGATGCCAATTTTATCAATGCTAGAAAGATAACCTTTTTTGCCTGACCCACTCGGCATCCAACGAGTAACCTTCAGATTGCATGTATTTGTACAGTGTAAACCTAGCTCAAAAGCAATGGAACAGTGCTGTGCAACGTATAACTAGGGCAGAGGATACAAGATTGGGTACAATAATCATATCTGGGTGTATGCAGGTGGTTGGGCAGGAAGGCATCCACTATTACTAGTGAATAAAATGTTACTTAAAGAGATTGGTCTTCAGCACATATCTGAATAGAAGTGATCTTGCAAATTGGATATGCAGGAAGATGTTGTTCTACTATATTCTTGGTGCCTAGCTGGAGAAAAAGTCTCTTGGTTATTTCTCGTTTGCATCAGTGGTGCTTGAACATTTTTCAAGCACTCAATGTTACATCACTTAAGTCATAGGGATTGTTAAAAATCCAAGCCTCACACAATGAACATGTGTAGCAAATGAGCCACGCCCATTGAGAAGGAGAGTGGTATGGGTGTGGTAGCTGGTGGAGCATTTTGGAGCCCACCGTTTTGTTGTGTGTAAATAAATGGCAAGGATGGGTTCTGAAAGTGGTTGATACTATACTTGAAGTATTCAAAGAACCTTTGCTTCTAATGGAGAAGGTGCATAGGAGGTGGTTGTAGCTGCAGAGATGAAGATTTACAAGATCATGTGAGGCTGTTCAGTTCTTGTATATCGTATAGTGAATATATTTTTAGACTAATTTTCTGTCTTGTTTGTATGGAGTCTGAGAATTCTTTGGTGTACCTGTGCAAAGGGAGAAGTGGTTCAGTGTTTCTAGTAAATAGCTTTTATAATGCATGGATGTCATCACTAGATACGAAAGCATTTTGAAAAAAGTAAGAACCCAAACTCATGGAATGATCTTTCTGATTTCAATTCTAAAGTAGTAGAAGGAATCATCATAAAAAGAAAGTGACTTGAAAAAATAGGAGGTTGCCCCACAGGATTGAGCTATTTTGTCTGATATTTGACTGTGTACGAACTGGAAAGGGATCAGTGACTGACGGATGCTGGATAAGTAATTTTTTTTATCACATCTGGTGGCCTTTAACTAGTCCTCGCCAGCTCCTCCAATCCAACTGCATACCTAGTGCTGTAAAAAAAACTTAAATAAAATACATTTATTTTTAAAGTGATACATGTAAAAGGTACAAATTGATCACCGACCCAGTTGTTCAGTGAACGAAATTAATATACGTTGTCACATTCTAATCAGACTATAATATTCTGGTTTCCTAGTATGATGAAGCACATTTATTCAACACTCAAATTTGGAGCAATGCTGATGTTTAATTTATGCTTCTAACGATATGTTGACTGTATTTCAGCAGCCTTCTATGAAGAAGATAGCCTTGCACTTTGACACTTCTTGCCACAGGGTCTCCTCCATTGATGTAAGGTGCTGAAAGAGAAAGAAAAAACAAGTGCAACCAGTTTCTAAAGAGGGTTAAGAGGCACTCCCAGACACGTCATTACTATGCCTGTGTCATCAGAGAGAAGGGACAGCTTTTTAAATCTGCAGCATTGGGAGGAGATCTGGCAGACACCTTTCTGAAAAGATTAAAAAGCAAGATGAAAAATCAATCTGAAATGGGTCTCTGCATTGATTTTTTGTTTTTAGACAACTTCAAAACCTTGTGAAGAGCCAGGGCAGGAAATAACAGAGGGATGGCGAAGCGCATTGTACAAGAAGTACTGTCGCATGAACGTTAGGCCTACATTTTTAATTAATAGTGCAGCTCGTATCGACCCAGCTCAGCACGGATAACACTCATTAACAGTCCCAATTTTAAAGAAAGATGGCGTCTTCTCTTGGTTATTTTTCTACTGGGGGAGTGGGTTGTGGGAAAGCAGGGAGGACTGCGCAGCAAGTGAGCAAAGGGGATTGTGCAGCGAAAGAAAAAGGGGAATTGTGCGGCGAAGACACCAAAAATTATGAAACCAGTGGAGTTACACTTACTTCCAGTAGACCAATTAGTAATAATTTCTGCTAAATCCATTTACGAATATGCGGCCTGATTCACAAAGGTAAACTTATACTTTTGTGTAAGTTTACTCTTTTTCGGTATTCACAAACTACGATTTAATAGTAACTTTACGACTGCAGAGACCCCGACTGCGGAGTCTCAGCGGTTGTAAAGTTACTATTAAATCTGCCCTATCTTTTTATGTGCGGACATCTAGGTTCGGACAGCGGAGACTCCGCAGTCGTAAAGTTACTATTAAATCGTAGTTTGTGAATACCAAAAAAGAGTAAACTTACACCAAAGAGTACGTTTACCTTCGTGAATCAGGCCCATAGGTTATTGGACATTGGTCGGTATAGGCCAGATTCTGAAAGAAAATACAAACGGGCTTATTTACAAGCCCCTCGCGCCACCGGTGTGTCACTTTTAACCCCTTCGCTGCTTCTGTCGGCCAACAGCCGTCGCGAGCACTACCTCCGTAGTGCTGCGCACGTCCGTTGGCCGACGCGGCCCCGCCCACTTAATTAAACTGCCGCACCGCGGCGGAATTCGCGCCGCGGTTAAGTGGTTAATATGGAAAAAAGTGGCATAGCGGCAGCGAAGGAGCTTGTAAAATTAGCCCCTAAGTTTGCAGCCATATGGATATGACCTCACGGAGGTGCAAATTTATGATTTTCAGGAATTCACAAAGATTTCCAGAAGTATGCCTGGAACGCTACGATAATTGCAGGGTTCCTTATGAAAGTCACAGGTTTCTCCATTTGTAAACTCAATTGTATTTCGGAAATATACACATGCAGTGGGGGCGAACTCACCCAGTTAGACCTACCAGGAAACCTACGAATAGACACTGAGGGTTTCAAATATTTAGGGGTCTACGCGACCCTAAATAGGGAACGGAACCATTATCAGAATATTTGGAGGGTAGTGAAGGATTTCTGCAGTGACGTGGAACAGTGGAGGAAATTACCACTCACGTTGATGGGTAGAATGGCACTGTTTAAGATGATCACATTACCAAAGGTATTATACATCCTCCAAAACACCTATATTAATCCCAGAGGAAGTCTTCATTAAGATAAAACGAGAAGTCCGGACCTTATTGTGGGATATGGGACACCCGCGAATAGCGCTGCAAACACTGCAGCGTAACCCATACAATGGGGGACTAACCCTCTCTGACCTATGTGCATATTACTGGGCGGCCCACCTAGTGGTGGTTAATGACTGGGGACATACACCGGGAGATCACCCTACATTCCTACTTGAAAGGAGTCAATCCCAGCACAAATCGTACCTGCACTACCTGTATGGAGATAAAGGGCTACAGAGATGATTGATGGCTATGCAAATGACAATAGCAGCCTGGAAAGGAGCAGGGAAATGTATGTGATGGGACACAAAACTAACTCGGGAAACACCTTTATGGGTGGGAGCACGCCTGCCTGAAATCAGAAAACTAAAGGGTTTTGGAAGTTTGGGACATGATCGGCGTTTCCCAACTGGGTGAACTAATAGAGCAGGGAGACTATGTTCCCTTCAGCTCTTTGCAGAGAGACTACCAGCTAGAAAACACACAATATTATAGATATCAGCGACTCAGGCATGCCTGGCAAGGAGAGAGACTAGATCCATCTGATCTGGAGTATTCACCTCTTGAGGGGAAGATTACTGCAGGGCGAATTAGTAAGCAAAGCTATTTCCTGGACATACAAAACAATCAATAATAACATGCCTGACTCCCTTAAAAAGTTACGAGAGAGGCGGGAGGTGAATTTGGTGGAGAAGGGCCACCCCTCACTATAGACCCTACTCTACTACCTGTCTGAAAACCAAACGTATAATGTTACAATACGACCGCAGAAATATCCCACTATACTGGGTTGGAAAATGTTGCTTTGTTGCTACTAAGAAGACATTGCCACTCCAATGTATGTATTGTTCTGAGCGCCTGTTGGGCGCCATGTTTTGTGTTGCTGGAAAATCAAATAAAATATTTATTAATTTTTTTTTGTATATAGACATGAAAGATAAGTTTGGGAATAACCACAAACATGTGTTTTTTGTGTTCTCAAAAACTCTAAAGCCCACTTCACATCAACTGTTGACCCCCTTCTGGTAGATGTACTTGCACAAAAATCTTTGTGTGGCTGGATTATTTCTGGAGGGCAAAACCAGTTTTTCTAAAGTACAAAAGTGGGTTTACACTAGTAAAAAATGTTATTTGCCAAAAAAAAAAACTTGAGCAGAAAAATACATTTGTAAAGCAGCCCTTATGCAAATGACCCTTTTCACAAGAATTTTTCAAGCTACCTATTGATGGTAGTCGATTTGTTGTAGGAAGAGTTTAATCCAGTCGCTCAAGTCAAAAACTAATGGTTTAGTTGAAACCAGTTGACACCGATAGCTGTGAATGCTTCTTCTGGGGTCTCCCTTTGTTTTGATTTATTTGTTTCTGAGCTCAACTGACACCGTCTTTTGGTGAGATCAAGGGTGCAATTTAGCCCCAAACCAGAGAAGCAATTAGATATCTGTTTATTCTGGAGCAAAAATAGAAAGCAAGCAGAGCAGAAAGTATTTCTGGATCAATCAACAAGGCTTGGCATTTTCTCACCACGAAGATCATGGGCCATGAATTGATAAGACATATACAACTATGAAGTTAACTTTGTTTTACATTTGTAATCTTGTGACCTTTCTTGCTGCTCTGATTTCCACATGCTCAAGAAGTAATGTGTGCAAGGTAGACATGCTGGTTGTATTTATGTTCATGCGTGTGTGAAGAGGTTATTTGCTGTTTCATTATCAGATCAAGACTCATCATTTTAAACCTTGTTTGTGCTCCAGTTTTCCCTTCTAATTTCAGTCCCCCTTATTTCTGTAGTCCAAATTGCAGCATATCTTAAAAAATAGCAGTTTATGGCAAAAACATACTTTGGGAGGTTGTCTGGTTTGCTTTGAGGTGATCACTGTGCATAAATCAGTGTCATTCTGCTCCTGTTTGACTTTTCTGGCTGTCTGTCTGTATTTTTACCCCAGTGTTCTTTAATGTTGTGAGCCCACTGGACGAGCTCGAGTTTCTTTGTGTCCTCACCACTACAGCAGAAGGCACAGTTGGACTGCTGGTTGACCCCAGTGCTTAATTTGTAGAAGAATAAGTGTCGGGCCTAAAGTTTTGCTCGGAAGCCCATGGCCGGTGCTATGGAAGCCTGGGGTGACGAATACCAAGCCTGCAAAATTCTGATTGTACCTCAAGCCTCTCATCTATCACATAACACTCCTTGCCTCTTTATCTCACTCTTCAAAGTTCTTTTTCATCCCAGCTTTATTTCTTTGTCACCATTTTTGCATATTTTTCTTCCCCATTCATTCCCCCTTTAGTGTTTTTTTTGTCTCTTTCCATAGGTCATAACTGATGAGGAAAAATAAGTGTTGGTCCCCAAAAATGAGTACTGGTGAGCCCCACCTGCACTCACCAACTCAAATTAGGCAATGGTTCACCCAAAGTGAACCGCCATCCAAACTCGAAGGCAATTAATGCCCACTTACCATGCTACGGGGAGGCTGATTTTGGTGGCAACTGATTAAAAAACCAGGAGTGCAGTTTTCATTTTCTGCAGGTCTAGAAAAGAGACTACCATCTACCTGGAAGCAAATCTGTTCAGCCTCTCTAAGTGGGGTACTTCACTTCCCGCTGACCCCCTGGGTGTATGTCGAGTGATTGTGGATACATGTGGAATGCGTGAGACCATAAGGTGAATGAATGCTGCCCTCAGAGGACAAACTGCATGTTGCACAAGGAGGTTCCCTACATCAGAGTTGAGGCCATTGAGCACCCCATTGTCCCTACCCCTGACAACTAGCACGTGGAGCAGCTCCTTAGGTCTGCATCACTACTCTCTGTTGTGCCCAGAGTCGGCCTGGGACAGAAAATAGCTAGGGAGCCAAACGTAAAAGTGTCCCCCATTAGTGAATCAGATAGCTAAAAAAGTGTTGGCCGTTTGCAAATCAGGCCAGTTTTAAACTTGTAAAGACAGGCTTCATAAGTGCTTTGCAAAGTATGGAAGACTGCATGCATTTGTGCTTGCTGCAGACAATGTTTGTGCTAACATCAGGGAAATCAGTGGCAAAAAACACTCACAAGCCATAAAAGAGGAGAACAAACAGCCAAAATACCACCCTACACACTGACTTGTCAGACCAGCCCTTTGGGCAATGCTGAATTGCCCTATAGGACAGTCGATCCTGCTTGTGCCTAACAAGAGCTCAATCCCGTTTGGAATGTCTGTCCTGGGAAATCCAATTCACATCCTTGTTGACCATTCTTACTCTACCCTTTGGTGTAGGTTGGCCAGTTCATTGTACATAAAGCTACATACTGCTCTGCTTGACTGTGGTTATGGATTCGGAAGGTGGCAAACATTTTGGTCACACCATGGCTTCCTCCCAGTGCCCACACTTAGTAAAAAGTACCAGTCTTCCAGAGTATGTACCACAGAGGTCTCACTACAATCCCAGCTGAATGTAGGTGTGCAAGCCTTTAAAGTGTGAAATGCCTACAGCTCTGCCTTGATGTCTGTGCAGAACCACATGTGTTTTAGGAAACTTCTGAAACCTCACTGTTGAGACACTTATTCTAGGAACGCCGAACTACCGGTAGCGATTATTGCAGATCATCTACGGTCACCAACCCAAACTTGAACAGATACATTCTCCCCCTACGACTCTTTTTATTCTGATAAATCTTTGTTCGATTCATCACCTTACAATCTGAAGTAGCAGGAAGGTCACATGCAGCACACTATGAAACTCTAACTAGGCCTTGGATTTTGTGCTTTTGTTCCTACCAAAGGCTTGGGAGAAGAATAGATCCAGATGAGAAGGCCCTCCAACTCTCCTCTAATGAGAAGAGGAGCTGTAATGCCTGAGATAAAAGAAGCAACCTTCTGAACCCAAATGACAAATAAATGCACATCTGATGCAGACCCCTAAAATAAAGGAGTACCACGAAGAACAAGGGCCCCACTGGCTTCGACTAAACCCGATGCATCTCTCAGACATTGAAATCACAAGATGGGCATAGGTATGCGAGTGTCACTGAAGACCTGCATCCTCAGGGAAGTTTGAACTGGTCCCATAACCTTCATTGGGGTTGGAATTTCCACCCTATAGATCAGAAGGGAGCACTCTTGCTCATGAACTAGTGTTTAATATGAACGAAGAAGGCATCTGACCCCCTTTGACTTTCTGGGAGTCTGTGCGATACTTTGCTGAATCTAAATAAGAAATACATTTTATGGTTCTGCCCTTCTGTCCTTGTTCTAATACTCATATAGTTGAAAATGTATTTGGACAGAATTGTCTAGACACAATTAAGTTTGTGAAATGCGCCTTCTAAATAATTAAAATAAACAGATGAATAAATAAAATCAAATTTGCGGCTTCCCTTCTTTCACCCTGGGCTCATAGGGTGCTTTCTGCAGGCTGACAATGACTGCTCTGAATCCAAAAACATCAGAACCTTTGCCTTATGATTTACAGATCTATGGATATCACGGTTTTATCCAAATAATCCAGGTTAGCGGTTCTTAACCTTTCGACTTCTGTGGACCTCCACGCAATCATTACTGGAATTCGGGGACCCCCAATAAAACTGGTTTCAGGGCTCAGGGTGAGGAGCTGGGGTGGTGTTAGGGCTGGGGTGGGGGCCGTTTTCAGGACTGGGGACAGTTTTAGGGCTCAGGGCGGGGGCCTGGGATATAACCTTTACCATGCATATCCTTTTACCAATCATGCCTTGACAACCTAATTCATTCTAAAGGCATGCGTAGTAAAGGCATGGGTGGTAAAGACGTGGTGGTGGTAAAGACTGTGTTGTTAAGGCATGCAAAGTAATCTCATTTGTGGTTTTGTCATACAACCGGGGATGGAGTAATTCACTCCGTTCCCCTGGCAGAATGAATGGCTGTCTCCATTTAATAAATTAGGCCCTATATTAGCAGTTAGGAAAGCACAAATAATGCGTTTTTTGTAATTTTGAAGTGACATGGAAACAAACATTCGAATAGGATCAAAACAAATCAAAACATTTTACTTGGTGATGTGCAAATGGCAAATATTTGCTGAAACACAATTTTCCCACATTCTCGGTAGTGCGCTATCTAGTTTTATCAGTACAAATGTATGCCTGTGCAAAATTTGTGGCCATTACAGTGGAGAATGTGCTGTCTGTAAGTGGCACTATGCTACTACACCATTCTTTAGTAATATATTTGCAATGTGCTCCAACACGCACCACCAGCTACATGCCACACCCTTTCCACTCTCCTGCTGAATGGGCGTGGCTCATTTGCTGCACTTGTTCTTTGTGTGATGCTTGGATTTTTCAGAATCCCTATGAGTTCAGTGATGTAGCATTGATGGCTGCACACCCACTCTGAAAATTGTTTCGGCACCACTGAGCAGCGATGAAAGAGAACTTGCAAGAGTTTGATAAAAGGACAGGGAGTGTCAGGTGGTGACAAGAAGAGCATGAGATGGAGTCAAGGCTATGCAGCCTTGTTATTCGGCATCCTCGTCCTCAATAGCGCTGACCGTGGGTTTCTGAGCAAAACTTTGGGGACCCGCACTTCTTGTTTTACAGATTAAGCACTGGTGGAAACAGGTGGCAGATAAGGAATGTACTGCACTTTTTATAAAGGAGAAGGCCAGCCTGACGAAATCAGGCTGATAAAACGTAATTTTGTTAGAAAATCAGATGATTTTTAAGGGAAAAAATATATCGCAGCCGGATTTGAATCCCAGTTCCGGTATACTAAAAACAATTCTTCAAATTATATGAACTGTAAGTTTATTTTGTGTTAAAAATGAAAAATGATGGGAAAGAGAAAAGGAACAAAAAACCAGTTTGGGGTAGCCCATCTTATATGCACACCGTGACTGGGGAGGAGAGTATGTGGGAAAGAAGATGGGAAAGAGTGGCAAAAAAAAGAAGACAACCGCAGGAACAGAGGAAAAAGAAAAGGCGAGTTCTTAAATAATGGAGGCTGGGGGAAGAAGTGGTGAGAATGTTCTCGAGAGCGTTAGAAAAAGGTAGCGAAGAGGATCAAGGGCAAGCTTTTGCTAGAGTGGGGAATTTAGGAGTGGAGGGGAAGGGGAAAAAATGTAAACGAATGAAAGAAGTAAGAGAGTAGGGAAAAGTACAGGGAGAAATCCTCCCTGAAAACAGAAGCAAAATACAACTTCTAAACAAGCGGGGAAAAAGGGAACAAGTAAATAATTAAAAACAATCTGCATTTAAAGTTTTTCTCTGGGAATGACATTCTCCGAGTTTTATTTGACAGCCAGGCGAATGAATGCCTTTCATGGGTAACAATTCATGGAGACTGGTTCGATGAAAAATGTTCATCAGAACTTGTTTCACCAAGACTGTTTCGTTATTTACACATACAACCACAGATTATGTGTGACTGGATTATTAGTGCATTCCATTTCCAACAGCCTGTGATTGAGAATTCCATTGTTTACATGGCGTGTTTATGCACTGACAATTACTCTACAATCATAATGTACATCAAGCATAATGTATGTGATCATTACATTACAGTTCTCGTGAACAAGGAAGCTGCAATCCTCAGGCAGAATCGTTAAAGTGCAAACTGTGGCAAATCACTTAGGCCTTCTTGTAAGGGCCACCCCTAGGCCAATTGTAACTAATATTTAATACAAAAAATGTAAAATAAGCTAGAAATGATAATTCAAGCGCTTTCCTGAGCAAAGCATTCACAGTCCCAGACCGTCTAGAGCTGTTCACTTGTAGTGTAAACCACAGAAACCCCTTCACTGCCAGGAGAACTAATAAAGGAGAAAGAGTTCAGTGTATGCAGTGGAGACAGCCTCCTAAGGGCCTTTGCTCGTCTCTAAAAGCCTCTTAATGGGATGAAAGATCACGTCTCCTTGCAGTGGACTGGAAAGAGCCTGCAACAGGTCAGAGAGTCTAAAACCGACATATTGTGAAGGGCTTTCATCTCTGGCCACATCAGCGCCCTTGAAGCACAAAGCTGGCTGGGAGTGAGTCAGCCTTTGAAGGAGAAATACTGCCTGTAAAACCAGACAAACAAATCCAGTCCCATAAGCGCCACAGCAGTGAGAGACTTCAGCAGAAACCTAACAGGTGCTTTTTCTTACAATTCTGTCACATTTCTGAGAAAGGGGCCCTTGTGATCATAGAACCTTTCAGAAATAGTACTTTCTAAACTATTTTCGTCAATGAAAGTTTGCGTCATCTGACTACCACTACTCTCCATTGAGTGCTCCACAACTATTTTTTTAAGGATCTGATTCACAAATAAATACTGCATTTCTGGATCAAACACTTGCATTGCAGGCACTTTTTATTTCAGACCTATCCACAGAAGTGATGGAGCTAGGAAGAACCTTCCACTAGCTTATCCGGCATCTTCTGGCCCAGCTGAATATTGCTGTTGTGACCTTCATGATTCAAGGCAGAGGAGGGCTAATGTAGGGTCTGTGACAAGCAAAGCTTCTGTTACCTGTTTTGGATAAGACGTTTGAAGATTCAGTACCGAACATTTTGCAAGTCATTAAGATTTTTGGGAAGTTTTAAAACCTCTATGTGCAAGGCTTTGGCAGTCCACGCCTAAAAAATAAGAATTGACAAAGCCAATAGATGTGGCTTCAATGTGCTACGTAATTAGAGACTTTTGCAAATGCTATTTGCATGTTTTGCATGCTCAGATGCTGCTTAGCAAATTAAAGCTAGCCTTATTAGCTTTGCCAATGTTGGGAAAAATAGTAAACATGATTGATTTCTGTACGGATTACATATAACAGTAAAGAACTGAATGTAAAAGTGTGATTACCAGGTGTAGTGTTCAGAGGTTGAATAGTCCCTCGATCATTCCAAAAGAAGCATTTCAAAGAAGGTGGAATGATACAACAAACAGTCAATAGAAGGTGGTGAGAGAGGTATTCTCCTCTGGGTGGAGACAAAGGCCACTCTACAAATATCTTAAAGAATTGGTAGAAATAGGTCACACAGTTGAATTTGCAAGCCAGACCTAAAAATGGAGGCCAATCATTAAGTCAAGTGCCAGGGCATTCCCCTGATCTATGCTTTTCCATTCTGAGAGCGAAACAGACGGGGGAGCAGGCAACAGGGTTTGCTATAGTCTCAATCGAAGCACAGATAGTGGACAGAGGGAACAGAGAGTCCCAGATGGAGGAAAACAAGACACAGAAGCTTATAAAAACATGGCTGAAGCTCTAAATGTGGAAGTAATCATTTAAACACAGTGCAATCCATTAAGGTCTTTTACTTCCTCAGCCATACTTATTTGGTTTTTAGGCTTTTGTGGACCTAAAAAAAAGTCCAAGAAAGGCTTAATCGAAGCGATGGAAATGGAGTAGAAGACTCGGTGAGATGATGATTATGTCTAAGTAATCAAAGCACTGAATTCTCCTATCTGGCTCCATCCAGGCTAATTGAAGATTTCCTGATGCTGTAGATCCAGCAAGTGGCACAGTCACAAAGGACCCTGCTAGGAATGAACAACATGACTAGTTTTAAAACTTCAATCAGCACCTAAAGTCATTCTGATCCAGTTGGATATCCTAAAATCAGGGTGCCACCTGATGCCTCCCCCTGGAGCTGGTAGTGGTGGATAAAAGTAGAGTGGGAAGCCCAGGTGGTGGCCTTGCATGCATCAACCAGTGGCACCCCTAAGGCCTCAGCCCATGATGATAGTAGTCTCCTTGCAGAATGTCCCTGAATTACTGGTAGGAGATAAATCTCTACCCCTTCAGTCGCTGTCTAGTGACTGAGCATCTCAGTAATTCACTACAAACCTTTCTCATCAGCTCTGAAAGTACCTCTTATTCATGTATGTCGCTTCTGCAGCCTTACTTGGATTATTATTTGAGGAAAAGTTTTGATCTTCCAGGTGTTAGTATTGATCTTAAAGGAACATTGCTGTATAGGAAATTGAGTAACGTCCCACATTTATAAAATGCTGTTTTCAGTCTGGCCCCTGTCTAAGGTTCGGACATGTTCCAAATAGGGAAATTAAAAACACTACGATTATTCTTTTGAAGAATAAACCTACTCTATACTCACCTCTGATCTGAAGTGCCTTAATCGCAAGTTTTCAAATGCAAGAAAGTGAGTCCTAGAATCTGATGGCAAATTTCTCCATCCTCTTCTTCACATATTTGTGTTCCACTATTTTTGCTGTTGTCCTAAACCATTCAAACGCATAGGTTAAATAACATTTTATCTAACATCCCACCTGCTGGCATAATTAACACCCGCTTACTTTTTCTGCACACTGATAACGGTCAGAAAGGTAAAAGTCACTGTGCCTTAAAGGATCAAAGAAAAGACCTAATACACTATTCCTCTAGTGGTGTTAAGGTATGTTTAGATAAATTGAACTCTATCTGCCCAGTAGCACAAGAGGAAAAATACCCTGACATAAGGATGATAGTAAATCACCATTTTATGAGAAAATGATAGAATCCCTAATTCTGTGTATGTGCAAATCACCATAGGATTTGAGAGAAAATGGTAGGCTACTGGATTTAAAATGATATTATTTTCACTCTGCATTAATTGTTCCCAAGTTATGATAAGGTTACTTTCATGTTTTATTTCTACCTTTTTAATCAACTTGCAAATTAACGATAGACGATTGGAGCCCACATTGACATTTATTGGTAGAAAGTATGTTTAAATGTCTTTAATGATGGATCATTCCCCAAAAGCCAACAATTGTGATCATTATTTGAATGATGAGGTGGAGAAATGTTTATCTGAAATGTATTAATACAGCTGTTTTTCCACCAAGCAACATGGCAACCAAGATTCCCTGAAGAAGGGTAATGGTCTGTCCGAAACATGCTTCAGGGGAGAGTCTTCTTGCATTGCCAGTGCAGTACGGAAGAAGACAAATGAATACTTGTGAGAGAAACTTGGAAACTTGTCTCTTGGATGTAATGTTTGAATTAAAACAACTGAAACAAACAGAAAGTGCACATTATCAGGAGTACAAATAGATTTTAAAGTTTGTAGTGAGATCCATGACCCTCTCAGGTTTATCAGCAGCATGAATATAAGCAGGGCTGCTGGAATTATAGAGTAACTGAGGGCCACATTATGTGGCAGGGTTGATAAAATTATGCAGTAAAAAAGCTAAATTATGCTCCATAATGTGGCTTAAATTCAAACATAAATGTCTCGACTCCACAGTGCAGCTTAAAGCATGTCTCTGAGGAATTTAAGGCTGGACGTCAGGCAATTCTCTAATGCTGAATGATACAAAACGAGACCTTTATTTTTGGGGAGATGAATCATGCTGGACTTCGGTCTTGTGGACTTCCCAACCGGGGTATTCATTTTGAGAGAAAGCTATTCTTCTAACCCCAAATCTAAATGTCTGATCCAATTGTTCTCTTCAACTTAAAAGCCTAAAGAAAATAACTTTTGTTCCTGTATAGAAACATGCATCAGTGATTGGCTTTTCTGTTTTCGTACTTCAATTACTATTATGCCATTTATCTTGATCTACCAGATGACTGCACTGTTAAACTCAATGTCTCCAAAACCAAGCAGCAAGGCTGGTTTGTGGGTTGCACAAACATAAACATGTTTTCCAGGCCCTTCATTCTCTACCTTGACTCCCAGTAAAGCTGAGGATTCAGATTAAGGTTGCCTATATGGCGCACCAAGCTACAGAACTGGTACTGTCTTCATATTATGGAAGCTGACTCCATAAGTCCCATCAGATTCCTGTGGTGTGGCACCTTCCCTTTCATAAGGTACTACCACTTCAAATCCTCCAGATCCTAGAACCTGGTTTTGGATCATCCTCTTACTTGAGTTGTCCCTCTCAAATCTCGCTTGTATCCTTGGGTGTCTCAGTGTTTTTGTTCTGTTCTTTTGCTTGCTAACACCCAATAAATAAATTCAATAATAAAAAAAATAACATGCTTCACATGCTGTACGCAATACAAGTTGCAACATTTCCCCAATTTAATAGTTTTATGCAAAGTTAAACTTTAATTGCCACTCCTAGTGCTTTGCTGCACCTTTTCCTTCTATCTGCGGCTTGAACAGACACGATTTAAGCTGCACCAGTTATTACATTTTATACTACATATATATATCTTGAGAACATCTCTTGAGTGTATGACATCTCTTGAGTGTATGACAGTCAAAACAACTGAGATTGGCAATACTTGTGTTAGCTCCCAGCTAAATGCCTTGAGCACTCTGCGAATGTTCATGGACTTTAATGTTGATTACATGACCTTTCCAGGAGCTTTGGAACGTAGGACATGTGCATTCATCATATGTATGGTTCACAACCCAGAGCTCAAAGCAACACACACTAGGCAACTTTAGCTTGGCTGTTGTCCCTCAGCAGAGATAATATGGACAAATCTTAAACGTGGTACAGTAGCAGGATTTCCATGAGTATCCCCTTCAATTCTACCTCAAAATTATAGGGTAATGCTTACTCTACCAATTAGTGATGCTGTTACATAGACACTGAAAATATATGTGTATTTAATTACTGATGCATGTGAATTATATGGGTGTTCTACTCATAGTTTCCATGACCCGCCAGTAAAATGGCCTCATATTCTATCATGCAGCTGCCAATCTCTACCCGGGCTACAAGAATCCCTAGAATGATGCTGGATTTGGTAAGAACTATAGGTTTTTTGATTTTGATAGAGGGTCATTCCATTTCTTTGTCTTTTCAGCAGAACTACAGTATTATATAGCACACAATTGACAACTTTCATATGTACAGCTCTATACTGTACTTTTATAATTATTTATACACAGCTTACTGTACAGCACAGTATGCTACCTGATTATTGGGATCTAAATATATCCTTTGACAAAAATATTCTTCTCTAATTATAATTTAGAAAAATGTCACCCCACTGGAATTATTAATTGCAAATCTACACCCAATGCAGAGAAGTTTTGATAGGCTATATAAAGGTTACAATATTAATCTTCGGCGATCAATATTCCTACATAATACTCTACAGCACATGCTCATCGCCTTTATTTTGGAAACAAGGCTTTAGCATATAAAATGAATATACACTGGTCACATGGCAGAAAAGGCAGATGGGAATTGCAAATCCACACTAACACCAAGCGACTTCTGCTTTATCATTAGCATGAGAGGGATTGAATAGACATCAGAATGAGCAAATATCGGTACTGTAGCACACAAAGATATCAGATAGTACCACAACTTGGCACACATGTCCATCTACTCTTGTGGCTTTTGTGATAATACTAAGGACTCCATTACAACGCGGCCAGATTTGTATGTGAGGATACCTGGGGCCACATTACAGATGCAGCGCATTTTCCTGGACTGCGTTGGGCGCACCCTAATCCAGGAAAATGTTCCACATTATAGTGAATGCACTGCCCCAGGGCAGCCTCAAACTCAAATTGCCCTAGGGGCAGCGCATTTATATGAAAAACAGAGCAGCTGCTATAAAGCTGCTCCGTGTTTTCGCAACCCGCCTGCACTTTTAAAGGGGATTAGTAATCCCCTTGCAGGCAGGTGCAGTGAGTGACTGCATCCGCCTGCAAGGGGATTTCTGGGGGGTCCATGGGACCACCTTCACCCTCTCCAAGGGCTGCCATCAGGGGGCACACGGACAGTGCGCCACCTTTTAGGTGGCGCACTGTCAGTGTGCCTCCTGAGAGCTTCTTTGCCTCTGCGCCAGCGTCTGTAATACGGCGCGGGTGCAGAGGCAAAAGGATTCCCTCATTTGCACGGGGCACGTAATTGGTATTACAGAAGGTGCCTGCGCAAATGCCTGTAGCGGCCCCCGGGGCACTTTCATAATACGGCCCCAGGTGTCTGAAAACAACGTTTCTGGCATGTGTCTCCACAAAGTTATCTGGCTATCAGGAGTATTTGTACTCTACATGCTGCGTCCCCATTCCGGGGACAAATAAGCTTCTATTTACCTACTGCTTTGAGCAGGTGGCAATTGAAAGCAGAGGGACGTTCATCATGAAAAGAAACAAGGAAAAATAGTGATATTGCGGCAAGGAGAGACAGAACATCGCCTCCCAACACAGTTAAGCATAAAATGCTAGCTCCTCCCCAAACTCCCCCAACCGTTATATATTTTCTTTACATAGGTTCTTGAAGAAGGATACATGTGGTAGAAAACAAAACTCTAGATAGTGTTGTTAGTAGGTGCATGGCTTTCTCCTGAGAAGAGTGCAAAAGACCTTGAGTAAACATAGAAGAACATGAGTTTTAGATGCTGAGCAAGCTTGACTGAGAATTCTCTGTGCCAGGCATGAAAACTAGGCCTGTGCATGTCAGAAGCGAGAGTCTACACAGGTGCCTTAACATGGCCATACAAAATGGAAGCAGATTAAAGAACAAGGCTTTAGTTATTTGGAATTTATTTGACCATAAATTGCACAAATTCACACCGGTATGATGCTGATGGTTGGGGGTACAGTGGGTGTCAAGGCACAAAAGAGGTTCTGGGCTGGCAGGGGAAAGCATTCAGTGCCGCTGGAATGCCATTGATTGGTTTGGCCGGGGGCTAGGGGGCGAGGCCGTGCTGGGCTATTTTTGCAGGCTGAACTTCATGTGATTTTAAAAACATGTTTTCTGGCTGGTAAAATCGCGTTTGGTGTTCCCACACCTCCGTGCAAGAGAACGAGGCCGGTTATAATTGGGCAGATCATACAGTCGATAGGGGATTCCTATTTAACCTGAAGGAGGTAACCAATATCACAATGAACGTGTCCGTGGATTTGTAATATTTCGCTTTTGAGGGTGTTTTTGCAAACTACTAGAAAAGCTCAGAAAAACCCGTTGCTCCACGTTGGGCGCTAATAGAATACATATTTGGGAGATTTCCTCCAGAACTGCAGGGGTAGGGTCTCAGACCCATGATGCAAGGAATCAGTTTAGTGCACACGCTGACTTAGAGAAGCTCATTGGACCGCAGCCTTAACACAAACCCACCAAGCTATTCTTTGCACAGGCAGTGGTTTCAGGTTACTTATCAGCAGTTCAGGGACACAGTGATAAACAAAACAGTTTGTCTGTCTTGCAGACAACGCACTAAAACATTGTACTAAGAAATTGGAACGTGCAGTTTTAAGTTTATTTTAAAAGTCTTAGGGGCCGATTACGATGGCGGTCGGAAAACCATTCCGCCCGCCGTGGCAATGGGAAAAGACCGCCCGCATGGCCTGCGGCATCACCGCCGATCACATTACGATGCACCGCCAGAAAAATCTGACCGCCGCGGTCGGAACCCAAGAAACACCGGCGGTGCACGTGCAGAAAATGCGAAATACCCTCCACGGCGGTCGGATCCACTGCGGAAAGCTCACAACCCGCCGATACACAAGCGGAATTCCCATGAGTGCAATTATGATCTTACCGCGGTGCCAGCGGTACGACCGCTTGTTTCCGACCGCCGCGATTGACAGCAATGATGAATGGGAGAGCTGGAGGAATGACCATTGCAGTCCGACCGCGGCGTCCGCGCGGAAATAGTAATGGCGGTCGGAAGCAACTACACCACAAAACCACCAAATGTGGCTGTGTATCTGGCTCAGCCAATGAAAACAGCCAACACACCCCATTGACACATGCCCCTGGCAAATAAGAACTACAAATCCCAGCCCAACACAGACAACACACCTGACATGAATATTCAGTTGGGACCCACCCACATAGCAGAGCATAAAACCAGCCCCTGCATGACCACAATTCTTTGCACAACTCCAGAACAGAAGGGCCCAACAACATCACACAAAGGATAGGCAACCCTGCACACATCACATCACACCAGCACAAACACACACACACCACACACTTCACCACCACCACCACCACCTGCACACCTGCACTCTTAACCACTCAGCACATCACACACCATGGCACATAAGATGCCCAAATTCACTGATGGTGAGTTGTCAGTCATGGTGGATGAGATAATAAGAGTTGAGCCATATATTTTAGGAAGCAGGGTCCAACAGACCCCATCAGCCAGGCAAAATCAAATGTGGCAAAGGATAGTTGACAGAGTCAATGCTGTAGGGCAAGTTCCACGCAACAGGAAGGAGATCAGGAAGAGGTGGACTGACCTCAAGAGCAAGGTCAAGGAGAAGAACAGCAAGAACCGTGAGCTGGCAAACCGGACTGGCAGTGGCCCTCCCATTCCACCAAGAACATTCAACGCATGGGAGGAGAAGGTGCTTGGCATACTGCACCCAGAGAGTTGCACTGGAATTGAGGGGGGAATGGAGGCTGGTAAGTACCAACAAAAGTCTGCCATAACACTGCAATGTAGTAGCTTGCACAACTAAAAAGCAACACCTCCTAGGCCCAAATGTACTCATGTCCACCACACTACCCCCAAACAGGTCTCACAGATCCCACAAGAACTCCCTCTCATTCACCACAAAGGTACATAACAATATTTACATGGGGGCACATGTACAGGCAGCCAGCACTACAACTCCCAACAGGCCCCCTTGCCCCACAGCTCAGCAGGATGGAGCATCCCCCACACCCACAAGCATGGGGCAGCCATTTCCCTCCAATGTGTAACTTCACAGGTAGGTAGCCATCTCAACAGGGAGGGGTCTTTGTGGCTGTGAAGTCTGCACTACAACTCCCAACAGGCCCCCTTGTCCCACAGCTGAGCAAGATGGAGCACTCCCCACACCCACAACCATGTGGCAGCCATTTCATTCCTCTCACCAAACTTACAGGTAGGTAGCCATCTTAACAGGGAGGGGGGTATGTGGGTAGGAAGCCAGCACTACAACTCCCACCAGGCACCCTTGTCCCATAGCTGAGCAGGATGGAGCACTTCCCCCCCACCCAGAACCATGTTGCAGCCATTTCATTGCTCTCCTCAGACTTACAGGTAGGTAGCCTTCTCATGCTCCATTGTCCCACAGCTGAGCAGGATGGAGCATCCCCTACACCCCCAAGCATGGGGCAGCCATTTCCCTCCAATGTGTAACTTCACAGGTAGGTAGCCATCTCAACAGGGAGGGGTCTTTGTGGCTCTGAAGTCTGCACTACAACTCCCAACAGGCCCCCTTGTCACACAGTTGAGCAAGATGGAGCACTCCCCACACCCACAACCATGTGGCAGCCATTTCATTCTTCCCATCAAACTTACAGGTAGGTAGCCATCTTAACAGGGAGGGGTGTTTGTGTGTGGGAAGCTTGCACTACAACTCCCACCAGGCACCCTTGTCCCACAGCTCAGCAGGATGGAACATGTCCCCCCACCCAGAACCATGTGGCAGCCGTTTCATTGTTCTCATCAAACTTACAGGTAGGTAGCCATCTTAACAGGGAGGGGTGTTTGTGTGTGGGAAGCCTGCACTACAACTCCCACCAGGCACCCTTGTCCCACAGCTGGGCAGGATGGAGCATCCCCCACACCCCCAAGCATGGGGCAGCCAATTCCCTCCAATGTGTAACTTCACAGGTAGGTAGCCATCTCAACAGGGAGGGGTCTTTGTGGCTGTGAAGTCTGCACTACAACTCCCAACAGGCCCCCTTGTCCCACAGCTGAGCAAGATGGAGCACTCCCCACACCCACAACCATGTGGCAGCCATTTCATTCCTCTCACCAAACTTACAGGTAGGTAGCCATCTTAACAGGGAGGGGGGGTATGTGGGTAGGAAGCCAGCACTACAACTCCCACCAGGCACCCTTGTCCCACAGCTGAGCAGGATGGAGCACTCCCCCCACCCAGAACCATGTTGCAGCCATTTCATTGCTCTCCTCAGACTTACAGGTAGGTAGCCTTCTCATGCTCCATTGTCCCACAGCTGAGCAGGATGGAGCATCCCCCACACCCCCAAGCATGGGGCAGCCATTTCCCTCCAATGTGTAACTTCACAGGTAGGTAGCCATCTCAACAGGGAGGGGTCTTTGTGGCTGGGAAGTCTGCACTACAACTCCCACCAGGCCCCCTTGTCCCACAGCTGAGCAAGATGGAGCACTCCCCACACCCACAACCATGTGGCAGCCATTTCATTCCTCTCACCAAACTTACAGGTAGATAGCCATCTGAACAGGGAGGGGTGTTTGTGTGTGGGAAGCTTGCACTACAACTCCCACCAGGCACCCTTGTTCCACAGCTCAGCAGGATGGAGCATGTCCCCCCCACCCAGAACCATGTGGCAGCCATTTCATTGTTCTCATCAAACTCACAGGTAGGTAGCCATCTTAACAGGGAGGGGTCTTTGTGGCTGTGAAGTCTGCACTACAACTCCCAACGGGCCCCCTTGTCCACAGCTCAGCAGGATGGAGCATTCCCCACACCCACAAGCATGGGGCAGCCATCGCATTGCTCTCCCAAAACTTACACGTAGGTAATGACTGAATGTACCCCGCCATCCTCATCTAAATGCATGTAGCCACATAACAACATCAGCACTAACATGTCAGCCAACTTGGCATCGTTTTCAATGCCACATCCAGTGTGCAGACATCTAAGTGCACATAACTGTCACATATTTTGAACTCATACTCACCAAGTCACAAGTGAAACAAATGCATCCCACAATTGTGCACAGCAGAGAATGTAATGTGGAAGTGCCATGGTGTCTGAGCATGAACGCCCATCTCAACACCAAACATGCATGGTCTACATGGAAAAAAAGGGAAGTACATGTGATTCCAAAGCTATGTATAACATGACAATGGTTCCTACTAGCTCTGTTGAAATAGATAACATGAACAGCTAAATGAAAAGACGCACAACAGAAAATTGATGTCACGCAATTAGGTAGATGAGGACATGTCCGTGTATTCACACTATCTGTACACTGCACCAAGTATCAATTCCCAATGGACACCATGGACTTAAAAGGTATGTACCTCAACTTCATGACATGGTGCACAGCATATAGCAGGCATACAAAGTCATTGCATTGTAAAGTGTGTGTTGTATCAAATGTCTCAAACAATTGTCTAACATCAAGCTTGTTGCGTGCAACTCAATCACCATATCACCTCTGTTCAACAGGAGATCAACAACTAACTGCAGAGGATGACACCAACATGCGGAGCCAGTCTCCCCCCCTGGAACGTGGACTCTCGGAAGCAGATTCCCCAACATTCTCGGACGAGGATTCTCAAGCTGGCCCCTCTGGTGTGGCAGGGACTAACATGTCTCAAGCCCTCATTGTCCCCACCACCACCACCACCACCACCACCACCACAAGAACAACCGTGCTGCCCCCTGCCACTACGACCTGTGTGGGCTCCACCACCACCACCACCACGGCAAGAACAACTGTGCTGCCCTCTGCCACTACGACCTGTGTGGCCTCCACCACCACCATCACCACTGCTGCCTGCAACACACGCCCTGCCACGGTGGTTACCAACACCACCACACAATCCCAGCATGACAGGGAGAGTGTGCCAGTGCGTCGGGGGACTATGCCACAGGTCCGTGTCAGGAGGGCAGGTGGGAGTACAACTGGGGCAGAGACACAGGAGGAAAATGACCCTGAATCCCTGGCCACCATTGCAAGAGTCCTTGGTGCCTACCAAGAGAACCATGGAGTAATGGGCCAGCTTGCTGAAGACATGCATGAGATCCGCCTGCTGCAGCAGTCCATGGACACACGGATGGGCCAACTTGTCGACCTTGTTGGCCAGCTAGTGGGTGTCCTGAGGGACAGACTCCCAGCCCCAAGTGCCGCTCCACCCCCCTCCAGTGGATTGCGTGCTGTGCAGCCCAACATTCTAGCTGCAGCCACAGAGAGGGGTGTGCAGGAGGAGAGTGAGTTCTCAGACACCACTGACCCTGCAGCAGATGCCCCCCCTCCCAAACGCACCAGGGGCCGTCTGAGAATCCACAGGGGAGGATTTGGTGGCAGGCCACCATACCAACCCCACTCACAGAGCCAGCCATGATGGTATCTTGTTGTTCCCCTTTGCATTGACTATGTTGACTATTCTTGCCCACATTGCCATGTTGATGGCCTGAGTCTGTTGGACTGTGTGACTTCAGCTTTGTGGTGACTACACTATTTGTCTCAACTACCATGACTGACAACTCATTTATTCACTGTTCACATTTATGTACATATCCCCGTCACTTGCACAAAAACTAATTCCAAATAAACACTCTTCACATACCTATGTCTGTGTGAGCTACATGTTTATTCCAGTATGTACAATGACAAATCAGATTTCAATGTTCCAACAGCTGTGAAGCAGAGGAGGCATTCAGAGGGTGAATGAACCTATAAAGACACAAGAGAATGACATTTACTCATCAGGTGACGCCTTCACAGCAGAAATACAACACTAGGCATAAAGGTACAAAAACAAGCACCCCTAGCAATGGTCAACAACCTCAAAATACACATGATGTGCCTGGATACACATACCCTGTGCCACACACATCATCCCTCATCACACACACAACAACAGCCAGCAGTTAGAGTTATCTAAGCCTTGATAGTAACATCCAAGCAAACACACAATGTCACTTGTCTACAAAGTCACTTACATTCAAGGGAAGTAGTTGGCAATGAGCTGTCGACGCAGGTCAACACCTTCCTCTTCACCACTATCGTCCGCACTGGAAGTGTGTGGGTGTGCAGGAGGGGGCATCTGCTGCTCATCGTCATCCATGATCAGCGGAACGGCTTTGCGCAAGGCAAGGTTGTGTAGCATGCAGCATGCTACAACTATCCGGCACACCTTTCGTGGGGAATACAACAGTGCACCTCCGCTCTTGTCCAGGCACCGGAATCGGGACTTCAGTAGGCCAAAGGTGCGCTCCACCACACGTCGTGTCCTACCATGTGCCTCGTTGTAGCTGACTTCACCCGGGGTACTTGGATTCCGCAGTGGGCTCAGCAACCACGGCCTGTTGGGATACGCTGAGTCACCTAGGTGTGACATACACAGAGAAATGTTGTGATACAAACAGTTGACGAGAACAGCATGTCACACACAGCACACTACTTGACTCAGTGTACTCACCTACAAGCCATGCACGCTCTGGATGTAGATTTTCCATCAGCCGGGGTACAATGCTGTTCCGCAGGATGTAGGAGTCATGGGCGGAGCCAGCAAATCGCGCACAAACATGGCTGATGATCATATCAGCTTGGCATACCACCTGCACATTTATGGAATGGTAGTGCTTCCTGTTCCTATACACCTGCTCACGTGCCTGTGGTGGGACAAGGGCAATGTGTGTGCCGTCAATGGAACCAACTACATGAGGAATGTGGCCAAGGGCATAAAAACCAGCCTTCACAGCAGGCAAATCTGCTGTATTTGGGATTCATATGTATTGGTCCTTGTATAGCATCATTGCGGACACCACATCCCAGAGCACCATGCTGAATGTTGGTTGCGACATCCCACCGGCGGTGGCCACTGTGTATTGGAAAGAGCCCGTAGCGAAGAAATGCAGTGCTGCCATGATCTTCACGGTTGGGGATAGGGCAGTTGGATATGTGCGTTGAGGCCTCAGATGGGGCTCCAACTGAGCACACAGCTCTTGCAGTGTAACGCGATCCAGACGAAATTTCTTGATGATGTCCACATCCTTCATGTCTGCCAGGACTGTGAAAGTCCGGTGCACATTTGGTCGTCGCCTACATGAAATGGGAGAGGACTAATGTTATTCAAATTACACAATGAGATGTGTCCGACTTCTCACATCTTGACTCACGCAGCAGAAACAATGAACGTACTCCAACAATTGCTGAATCCACAACTCAGATGCAGAGACACCTTCACCACATGTGTGTTTACAAGGGGTCATGTTGTACATACTGACTACCAGACAAACATTCAGAGGTTGTGAATGGTACACCAATACATCTGGTGGCCCCAGGCCTAGGAGTAGGTGACACAGCACAGGTATGAGACAGCAACACTGCTGACTCATATGTAGCTGCTTTACCTGCCACACCTTCTTGCTTAAGTTGCACAGACCACTAGTTATCATCACAATGTGCACAGTGTGTGTAAGCTGAGCACATATCCTACTTAAACCAGCCATGGGCACAGTAACATACCACCATTATGTGTTCAGGCAATCATTACTGTT
Source organism: Calotriton arnoldi (assembly GCA_963921515.1). Classification (NCBI taxonomy): domain Eukaryota; kingdom Metazoa; phylum Chordata; class Amphibia; order Caudata; family Salamandridae; genus Calotriton; species Calotriton arnoldi. The sequence goes on from CAWUFW010012640.1 coordinate 232,932, forward strand.
GTTTGATTAGCCATCTCACACATTAGGTTGATTCCAAAGATGAGACAACATCATACAACCAATAGATGTACATCCACACACATATAGGTGACGTGAGTAAGTGCATGGCAATGCATGTCACATTTTCCACAGACATGGCATGTGTAGGCATCAGTGAGTTTAATGTCACACCAGCATTCATTGTACAAAACAAGTGCATAAAGACACTATGGAGGCATAGTGTTCAATTGTTAAATTAGACCATTGCCATTGCTAGTGCATGATGTGCCCATAACCGCGGTAGGCGTGCACCGCCACCGCGGGGCCGCTCATTGGCCACACTTGAAAGATGCAGCATAGCGGTAGCGACCGCCTGTCCCCCGCGGTGTGACACCACCAATGCCATTGCAGCCAATGGGACCCGCGGTCGCGGTAGTGAAATGCTACTTTGGAACTTGCGGTAGGCATGCACCGCCACCGCGGGGCCGCTCATTGGCCACACTTGAAAGATGCAGCATAGCGGTAGCGACCGGCTGTCCCCCGCGGTGTGACACCACCAATGCCATTGCAGCCAATGGGAACCGCTGTCGCGGTAGTGAAATGCTACTTTGGAACCCGCGGTAGGCGTTCACCGCCACCGCGGGGCCGCTCATTGGCCACACTTGAAAGATGCAGCATAACGGTAGCGACCGCCTGTCCTCCGCGGTGTGACACCACCAATGCCATTGCAGCCAATGGGACCCGCGGTCGCGGTAGTGAAATGCTACTTTGGAACCCGCGGTAGGCGTGCACCGCCACCTCGGGGCCGCTCATTGGCCACACTTGAAAGATGCAGCATAGCGGTAGCGACTGCCTGTCCTCCGCGGTGTGACACCACCAATGCCATTGCAGCCAATGCGACCCGCGGACGCGGTAGTGAAATGCTACTTTGGAACCCGCGGTAGGCGTGCACTGCCACCACGGGGCCGCTCATTGGCCACACTTGAAAGATGCAGCATAGCGGTAGCGACCGCCTGTCCTCCGCGGTGTGACACCACCAATGCCATTGCAGCCAATGGGACCCGCGGTAGTGAAATGCTACTTTGGAACCCGCGATAGGCGTGCAACGCCACCGCGGGGCCGCTCATTGGCCACACTTGAAAGATGCAGCATAGCAGTAGAGACCGCCTGTCCTCCGCGGTGTGACACCACCAATGCCATTGCAGCCAATGGGAACCGCGATCGCGGTAATGAAATGCAACTTTGAAAACCACGGCAGGCGTGCACCGCCACCGCGGGGCCGCTCATTGGCCACACTTGAAAGATGCCAGCCAGGTGGACCAATTGCAGCAGCTGCCTGCCACTGATACCAACCCAGGGGCCTATAAATCTCTGTGGGAGAGCCACACATTTCACATGCATTCAGACACTGCAGACTGCCATTCCTCTACAACTGCATATTTTGCTGTATCCTGGACCCAGTGATGGCGAGAACAGAGAATTTCAGGGCCCGTCCCTTCACTACAGAGGAGCTGGAGCTTCTGGTGGACGAGGTCCTTGCACAGTATGGGAGGCTTTTTGGTGCACCAGATGTACTGGTAAGTGTACCTGATTCCAAGTGTGAGAGTGATCAAAATGATACCATGATGTTGCTGTGCAGTAGTAAGTGCCTGTGAGTGCAAGTCGATGTACAGGCATCCTAATAGTTGACATGGCATGCTCCATACATGTTCTGTGGGACTTGACTTTGATTATGTGTAGAAAATGGACACTCCTACAGCCATTCTTGCACAAACTTGATGAACATGTTGGTCTGAGACTAGGTGATGTAAATGTGTGTTACACTGCCATGCATGCTAACTTCATGTCAATGGTGTCTGTAGGCTTATTTCCACACCTACATAAGTTGATTGTAGGTAGGGGGAGACATGCATTGTTTAAACCGCCACACAGATACGATGGTGTTCTGAAACAGCACAAGTCGGGACTGATTTTTACTGTGCCATGTTATGTGACTGTCCACTCACTCTTCACAACCTCATATGTGACTGTTGAAATGTATATTGGTATGGAGCACTAACTTATGTGTGTTGACTATTTCTTAAGTGCACTATGTTGATGTGAGCATCATGCACAATAGTCCAATGCATGAGTGGAACCCACTTGATGTTAATGCAACAATAACACTTCACATCAATGTAAGTAGTAGATGTCATCCTTACATTGATTTGAACATGTGTTCAGTCTCGCATGTGTTGGCACTTTTCACCCTCTCATGCTGTACATCCATGTGATTTATCTGAGGGACCATGTTGAGCCGCACTGGAAGTTCCTCTGGCCTGCACAGACACTGTCCAATGTTACTCAGAGCCATGCCTAACTGGACTGAGTCAAACATGTGTTTAGTCCACACACCTAATACTCACTGAGCCATCATAGTCCTGAGAATTGCACAATCGAGGACTTAACAATGTGAGAAGTGCGTGATAAATCAGATTCTGTCCCAATATGTTTCCTGAGAAATGCATTGAGCCATTCACAGGCCAAGGGCATTGTGGGGTGTGTAGTGGTGGACACAGTGAGTCTGCCACTACACTTCATTATAACTGTATTGCATGTCATGCTCACTCACATACTGCATCACAGACGAGGGCCTTCTGCACTTGGCTGTCTGTGCTGCCATTGTGCATGTGTATGAGATGGCCATGTACAGTGTGCCTTGCCATACATGCATTCATTTCTGTGTAGTATTGTAATGAACATGTACTATGTGTCATGCTGTATGGCCTCTGATGAAGATGTAGCGATTTGTGTGCCATGCATTTATGTTCTCCTGTGCTGACACACAGTGTGAATGATACAGGGTCTCTGATACTTCCTTTTCTTGTCTCCTATGCCTGCAGCTGAAGGTCCACCAGCGTAAGGCCGCATGGAAGAAGATTGCACAGAAGGTGCGGACTCTGGGTGTATCCAACAGACGGCACACACACTGCAACAAGAGGTGGGACGACATCTCCCGTCTGAGCAGGACCGTGGCAGAGATGACGGTGGGGCTGGTCCCTCGCAGTGGCAGGTTGGCGCGCCGAACCATGACTCCACTAATGTCCTGCATCTTGTCTGTGACACAGCCAGAGCTGTATGAACATTTGAGGGACCATCAGCAGGGAGTAAGTGGTGAGTATTCTGCGTAGGCTGACTTTGGGTGTGAGTGACTGCATGAATGGCGACCGTGAGACATTGCTGATCTTGCTGCTGTGTAAATTTTTAGGAACTACTTCTCAGTGGCCTATGTGTTCAGTGCAGGTGTCATGTATTTTCCCATAGATGGACTTGATCATGTGTTTCATACAATGGCCCTTGCCACTGCATGATGAGATGTGGTCTTATGACATCTTCTGCATTCTGGGTGTCATGGACATCACCAGGCAGTGTACAGCAGTGTGCATCATGTCAGTGTGCATTTAACGATGTGTGCACTACAGGACTTGTTAATGGTGTGAAGTACACATCTGACACCAACGTGCATCAGTTTGCAAGATGAATTGCTCACCTTGTCAGACATCAGTAGCTCATGGACATTATTAAGTAGAAATTTGAATCTGTATCTGTGTTGTCCCCTTACAGTGACTCCATATGTGACAGAGGCAACATGCTGAGATGTATGTCTCTCTCACATACAGGCATGTGGGTATGCTTGCAGAGATGTTTAGGTTACATTACAAGGAGGCAGGGACCTGCTATTTGCCGGTGTGAACCTCACATGGCTCATTGATGTAAACAATGCATATTTCCATGCATCTTCTGTGTTCAGCATGATTGTTGCACATGCAGACTGCACAGGGTGTTGTGCAACTTGGGGTTGTCATTATCTAGTCTAGTTCTGTGCTTGCATTTGATGTTTGTGTGTATGGCACTGTACTGAACCTATGTCTCTGTCCATTGCAGCATCTACCGAGTGCATGGAAGGCCATGATACGGACACCAGTGCTGAAGCATGTGGCACGCATGATAGCCATGAGATCACTGACACTGATGTGACCAGCGCCTCGGAGGGGGACAGGAGTGTCCTTGAGGACTCATGCGCAGAAAGCACAACCTCAACATCATCGGACTCCAGTGGGGAGTCAGCGACAATGGTGGTCACAGGGAGTGACAATGCTGCCTCTTCCTCCACCACACATCGGCCAGTGCCCACCATCCCGGCTACTACCACTAGTGCTGTCCGTGCCCGCAGGGCTGTTAAGGGTAGAGTCGCCTTCACCCCAGGCACCGCTGCCCCTGCCCCTGTCTCCCCTGCTGCCCTCAGTGTTGAGGCGATTGAACTCTTGCGCCAGCTGTGTGTGGGTCAGACAGCTCTCCTAAATGCTTTCCAGGATCAGGACAAGAAGTTGGGACAGGTTCTGGCATTTAAGGAGGGCATTCATTCGGACGTGGGTGGGCTACACAGGACTGTCCAGGGTTTGTCCTCCACCGTGATGGCAGCCATTCAGCTATCACAGCATCCAAGTCCAGCCCCAATGCCTTCACCAACCACCCTGCCAGTGGCAACCCCTGAGGGGAGTGACCACACAACTGAGCCCTCAGGCCCGAGTCGTCGACACCCAGCACACGACAGCAGCGCTCCAAGCGTGCAAGACCACAGACACCATCCCCAAAAAGTGACACAGGCACACAGGGACGCAAAGAAAAAAGCCCTTCACATGACACTCAGGGGCATCAGGCAAAGAAGCAGGCCTCTAGCTCACGGTCCACAAGATTACACCCATCTCAAGAGACTACCATCCACACAACTGCTCCAAGTGACAGACAAACAGTTGGCATGCCTGATGTGGTGCTGGTGCCGCTGAAGGGAAAGCCCACAAAGCAACCTAAGACTGCTTCACCCAGGACCTCTACTCCCACCCACACCCCTGTGAAGCGTGGTCAGGAGAGCAATGTGAGTCGTTCACCAGGGCCACAGGGGATGGAGGGCAAAAGGCAAGCAAAAAGCAAGGCGAAGTCCATATCCTGCAAATCCCCACAAGGAGGACCACCTGCACCTGTCACACCTTTGGTGGAGAGGGACTCTGTTGTGCCAGCCACACTTCCCACTACTCCCAAGACACTTCTGCAATATCGTATACCCAAGAAGTGTAGAGGCAGCCCTCACCCACTGTGTCTCACGGCAGCGTCTCTCCGCCTCCACGTGCCACCATGCCACCCGGTCCGAGCAGCCTACACCTGCCACAGCCACTACTGCCTCTGTGTCTGTGTTCAACATCTACATGGCCCCGCTCGCACGCATCGCCAGACAACACGACCTCAACATTATCTCCTACGCCGACGACACTCAACTGATCCTCTCCCTCACCAAGGACCCCTTCGCCGCCAAAGCCAAACTCCATGAAGGAATGAAGGCCGTCGCCGATTGGATGAAGATCAGCCGACTAAAGCTGAACACGGACAAAACGGAGGTCCTCATCCTCGGCTCCAACCCCTCAGCCTGGGACGACTCCTGGTGGCCAACGACGCTGGGAGCAGCCCCGACACCCACCGACCACGCACGCAACCTGGGAGTCATCCTCGACTCAACGCTCTCCATGGCCAAGCAAGTCAACGCAGTCTCCTCCTCCTGCTTCAACACCCTCCGCATGCTTCGCAAGATCTACAGGTGGATCCCGACAGACACAAGAAGAACAGTCACCCAGGCCCTCGTCAGTAGCAGACTGGACTATGGGAACGCCCTCTACGCGGGAGCCCCGGCCAAGCTCATCAAGCGACTACAACGCATACAAAACGCCTCCGCACGACTGATCCTCGACGTACCACGCCACAGCCACATCACCCCCACTTGAGGAACCTGCACTGGCTCCCCGTCGACAGGAGGATCACCTTCAAACTCCTCACCCACGCACACAAGGCACTCCACAAAACTGGCCCAGCCTACCTCAACAGACGACTCTTCTTCTACGTCCCCAACCGCCAGCTCCGCTCCGCCGACCTCTCCCTCGCCACCGTCCCCCGCATTCGAAAAACAACCACCGGCGGCAGATCCTTCTCACACCTCGCCGCCAAGACCTGGAACACCCTTCCACTAAGCCTACGAAAGACCCAAGACCTGCTGACCTTCAGGAGGCTACTCAAGACCTGGCTGTTCGACCAGTAGCAGCATCCCCCCCCTTCCCTCTCCCCAGCGCCTTGAGACCCTCGCGGGTAAGTAGTGCGCTCTACAAATTCTGTGATTGATTGATTGATTGATTGTCTCACGGCTTATTTTAAGAGACAATGGTCCCTGTGTAGACAATTGATTGAAATCAAATAAATATAGCCCCAATCGGTACTATATTGTAACCATTGTTCCATCCGGAACAAGGCAGTTTTAATATGCAATTATAGATATACGCAACATAAAATTTAATAACAGTAGGACACAAGCCTGTATCCAAAAACTCACATCACAAAAGAAAACAAGAGAAGGCTCAGGCAGCATGTAGTTGTCTGCGTCAAATCAATACAATGGAGCAAACAGCAATAAGAGGAGGTCACCTTTACACATAATGTAACTAATAAATAACAGTGTATAAGGTTAACAATTTTGTCGACGGCGTTTCGATCCTTAACACAATTATCGGATCATCATCAGGACTTGCAAAATAGTGCCTGAAAACATTTTGCCTGCAATTAACTGGGAGCGAGTGCTGGGAGCAGAGCAATGCGGGATGAGGGATGAGCTTCCATGGGTGACCGGGAGCGATCTTCAACCTCGTGGTGGGATAATTGAACGCGTAAGTAATCACAATGGATTAGAGGTCCGTATGGGAAGGCGCCACAGGCATCTAATTGGGCGGCAATTGAAACCAATCACAATGGATTAGGAGTCCGTAAGGGAAGGCGCTGCAGGCATCTATTAAGGCGGCAATTAAAACCAATCACATGGAGGAAGGTAGCATAGAGGCATCTGCTATCGAAAAAGGTCTGTGTCTCACGGCAGCATCTCTCCGCCTCCACGTGCCACCATGCCACCCGGTACAAGCAGGCCTACACCTGCCACAGCCACTACTGCCTCTGTGTCTCATGGCAGCATCTCTTCGCCTCCACGTGCCACAATGCCACCCGGTCCAAGCAGGCCTACACCTGCCACAGCCACTACTGCCTCTGTGTCTCATGGCAGCATCTCTCCGCCTCCACATGCCACCATGCCACCCAGTAGAAGCAGGCATACACCTGCCACTGTCACTACTGCCTCTGTGTCTCATGGCAGCATCTCTCCGCCTCCACGTGCCACCATGCCACCTAGTAGAAGCAGGCCTACACCTGCCACAGCCACTACTGCCTCTGTGTCTCACTGCAGCATCTCTCCGCCTCCACGTGCCACCATGCCACCCAGTAGAAGCAGGCCTACACCTTCCACAGCCACTACTGCCTTTGTGTCTCACAGCAGCATCTCTCCGCCTCCACGTGCCACCATGCCACCCGGTCCAAGCAGCCCTACGCCTGCCACAGCCACTGCTGACTCTGACGAGCCTCTCTCGCCCAGGTCCAGTTCCGCCAGTGGCCAAGACAATCAGCCACCTCCCAGTCCAACTGACAGGCAAGTCTGAGGCACAGACCCCTCCCATACCCATCTCTCCCACAGCGGTGCCTGGACTGCGCTTTGATAGCCCCGGTGCTTTGTTCATTCACATGGCAGTGTACGGTGTTCCACATTCACTGTAAACATTTTCATGCACACATGTGCATTGTTTGGACTGTGGACTGGCCAATGGCCTTTTATTTGTTTGACATTTTGTGCCTATCAGGTTATTTTGCAATAAACCCTGTTACTCCTGTTGTATCGTTTGTTACTGCCCTTGCTTAATTAAACATTTTGATGTGTGGGTATGGATGAATGTGCCACATGCTCTGCATGGCACTTCCACATTGCCATTGACTTCATTCACTTTGTCATTGTTTGGCAAGCGTAACACACACTTTTGGTCTGCTTTACTCTGAGGTTTGGGGGTGCAATGATGTTTGTGGGTGTTGATGTACTCTTGCAATCATCATTTGCTGTTGATTTCAGTATGATTGTACACATGTCATGTTAGGGGGCTATACCACAACAGAGGTGAATTCTACACACAGTCTAACTTGCGGGGTGTCCAAGGTTGGTGATGTCTGTGTGATGTGTTTGGATGTGTGGACAGCAGTGTGTGTGTGGTAATCTTGTGAAGGCCTATCTTCGTACTCACTGGGTATATTTGGATGTGTGCAGTTGAGTGGTCACACAGTGTGCTTGGACTGTCCTTGTCAGTGGTGTTGAGGTGTATGTGGCCCTGTACATGCCAACTACAAACATGTATGTTCCAGGTGGGGTTTGCCCCCTACTACTCATCTTGGCAGTGGCAGGAAGGGGTTTCACAACACATGCACCTTTTTGGCATTACTTTGCAGGTGGAGTTTGCCCCCTACTACTCATCTTGGCAGTGGCAGGAAGGGGTTTCACAACACAGGCAGCTATTTGGCATTACTTTGCAGGTGGGGTTTACCCCTAATACTCATCTTGGCAGTGGCAGGAAGGGGTTTCACAACACATGCACCTTTTTGGCATTACTTTGCAGGTGGAGTTTGCCCCCTACTACTCATCTTGGCAGTGGCAGGAAGGGGTTTCACAACACAGGCAGCTTTTTGGCATTACTTTGCAGGTGGGGTTTGCCCCTAATACTCATCTTGGCAGTGGCAGGAAGGGGTTTCACAACACATGCACCTTTTGGCATTACTTTGCAGGTGGAGTTTGCCCCTACTACTCATCTTAGCAGTGGCAGGAAGGGGTTTCACAACACAGGCAGCTTTTTGGCATTACTTTGCAGGTGGGGTTTGCCCCCTAATACTCATCTTGGCAGTGGCATGAAGGGGGTTTCACAACACATCCACCTTTTTGGCATTACTTTGCACGTGGAGTTTGCCCCCTACTACTCATCTTGGCAGTGGCAGGAAGGGGTTTCACAACACAGGCAGCTTTTTGGCATTACTTTGCAGGTGGGGTTTGCCCCTAATACTCATCTTGGCAGTGGCAGGAAGGGGGTTTCACAACACATGCACCTTTTTGGCATTACTTTGCAGGTGGAGTTTGCCCCCTACTACTCTTCTTGGTAGTGGCAGGAAGGGGTTTCACAACACAGGCAGCTTTTGGCATTACTTTGAGCGTGGGGTTTGCCCCTAATACTCATCTTGGCAGTGGCAGGAAGGGGTTTCACAACACATGCACCTTTTTGGCATTACTTTGCAGGTGGAGTTTGCCCCCTACTACTCATCTTGGCAGTGGCAGGAAGGGGTTTCACAACACAGGCAGCTTTTTGGCATTACTTTGCAGGTGGGGTTTGCCCCTAATACTCATCTTGGCAGTGGCAGGAAGGGGTTTCACATCACAGGCACCTATTTGGCATTACTTTGCAGGTGTTGTTTTGCCACAATACACCTATGAACTTGTTCACATACATCACTATCCCTGAATGTCAGATGGGCACACATTTTGATGTTGAACAGGGTGGGATGGTAGGAGCTGTGATGGTATCAGGTAATGTCAGCTGCTACCAACAGAGGCACACGATGTACATTTGGGCCAGGGCCAACACAATCCTTACACGTCCCTGTGACTGCCCATGCGTGCCGCTGGCCCTGCCTACTGGATTGTGCGGAACTTTTCCCGCATCTTCACCGCTGCGGTGACGTGACCAGGAGGATGCGGTGATGACGTTGTTGATGGATGGGCCCGATGCGGAGGTGTGGCATTGACGTACCTGCGATGTTGTCGACGGCGGCGGCGTCTTTGTTGATCGCGGATCAGGAACAGCAGCGGTAGGGCTTGTAGAGCAGGATCCATTGCGGTAGCGAACGCGTGGAGTTGTGTGTTATTGCCGTTTTCCTCCGCAGTATTGTTTCCGCCGTGTTTCAATGGGTGGTTTCTCCGTTGCAGACCGATTGCCTATTTGAGGCATTGTGATTCGGACGGCGGTCTACACGTCATTCCGCACGGCGGTCTCCCGCTATTGGCTACGTCCGCCGTCGTCGCGGAACCAAGATACTGGCGGTACTGAAAACTCCGCGGCGGTAGGGATTTGGCCTATGTCTGCCCATCGTAATATGGCGGTCGGGGATTCGCGACCGTGGTTGGCAAAACCGCACCCGCCAGGCCAGCGGAAGCCACCGCAGCCACGGCGGTGCCGATCCGCCCATCGTAATCGACCCCTTAGTCTTGAGTAAATAAGTGTACAGTAATGACACAGAATGAAAACAAAATTGTGTGACATAAAAGCCATATTTGAACAGTTAAAAAATAAGGGCATTATAGTGTTTGGTAAATAAGGGGTAATAAATACACCTCGTTTTCCTGTTATAAAACATGACAAATCATACAGAAAAGTCTTAGATTATACGGATGTGAACTCTAATATGCGTATCTCGTAAAAGTGCACAACGCTCACATCACGGGTCTTATAACAAAATTAGAGAGTAAAAAACATAATACAACTCTGGACAGTTCCTTTTTTTAAATTTGTCTTTTTTTTCTTTTTTTAGTCCACATATCACCTTTGGTGCCTTTCCGGTGTTAGGATAAGCTTCTACTACCCATAGTGCATTTAGTCGAATTATACCCATTCACACATTGAAATCATTTTTGACTTTCCGTGAGTACTTCCTCCAACCCTTCAGTATAGTGTAATCATTAGACTTGCGAATGGGTGGGTGTTCATAAACCTCATAAATGGTAGCCAAATCTGAGATTTCTGATTCATACAGCGCATGTCCAAGGTACCTACATGCTTTAAATATTCTAGCTAGCCCATGTAATGTGGGGCTATTGCCTGAACCCAGTTTTTACAGATTTCTCTTTTTGCAATATCATATAAAACAAAAGCTTACTTTGGCTCAGCAGTAGTGACAGTCTTTCTTTTCTCCCTCTTCGACAATCTCAAAGATAATAAGGGCAGGGCTTACCTCAATAGCCTTCTGAAGTATTGGAGACATTATCTTGAAAACCTCAAACCAATACAGTTGCAGCACCTTGAAGGCCGTGAACATATGCATATCATTTGCCTTATTTTCTCTGCATTTGGGACAGCTGTTATACGTACATCTCCCACATTTTGCCAGCCTTGCGGGACTCCAAAATACCCTGTCGAGAGTGAATAGGTGATTTCTCCTTAAGGGTGCATCTTTTGCTGTTGTATATGAGGCAGCAAAGGTACTTGCCATAAATCCTCTTGCACCCTCATTGGCTAGTATCAATCCCATATCCTCATTGGTGCTTTTTGGCTTGCTTCCACCCCTTCCATTAGCCTCCAATACCATCTTGCCACTTCTGATTTTTTTGGTGCTGTGTTCTGCCATTCCAGTTTGCTTGGACTTGGTTCCTTTGTTACTTCTTGGTGCAATTGAGTCCATTCTACCAGTTGATGGTATTTAAGTCTAGAAATCCTGCCTCTTGTCTTCTCTGTCAGACTTTCCCATGAGAGTAGCCCCTCTCTGCCCATCAGATGTCCCCAATTCTGGATACCGCCTGTTTTAACAAGCACACTAAGTGGTCTTTCATACATTCTGGTGTGCCCAGGGAGTCCCATATTGGGGTAAGTCTACTATAATATAGGATCCCCAATTTAGTTCTCACTCTATACCAGAGTTTTGGGGAGCGGAAACATTATACGTAAGATATTCCCAATTATCGAGGAGTTCAGTACCCCAATCAGCATTCTGCAGTTTTTGAACTGGAATGCCCAGCAGTAATACTGTAAATCTGGCACTGTTAGGCCTCTTTTGTCTTGTTTCCTCCTACGTTTCTTCCTTAGAGGCCCATATTTAGCTACTTATTTTACCCTGCAACTTGTCTATTCTCTTCTTTTCAAAGGTTAAGGGAATATTCTCAAGCAAAAAGGTGAACTTGGGAAGAGCTATCATGTTAATCAAGTTGACCTTTCAGTAAATGGTTAATAGTAAGTTCTTCCATCACCTCATAAGTAGGTCTAATTCTGATGCTGTTTTAGAAAGGTTCACCTCTGCAATCTTTTTTAAATCTTGCAGGGCAGCTCTACCTAAGTATCTAATTTCCTTTTTACTGTACCTCCATTTGAATGTCATGTTCCAAGCCATAATTTCAGTATTTGCTCAATTGATCGCATATCCGAATACCCAGCCAAAATCGTGCATTACTTGCTCGATTTGTGGGATTGATCTTTCTAAATAGGATGTAGAAATCATTAAATCATCTAAGTATAAAGCTAGTTTTTCTCTAACCCATTGTAGACAAATGGGATTATCTCCTTATTTTCTCTAAACTGTTGAGCTAATGGTTCGATATACAAATCAAAGAGGAGTGGTGATAGGGGACACCATTGTCTAGTGCCTCGACTTATCTTCAACACTGGAGACAACTTTCAATTTATCAGCACCTTAGCTGTAGGTATATTATAGATTTGTCGGAAATGCAGGTTAGGACTATGCTTAGTCAGACAAGATCAGGATCACCCTGGGATCCGTGCCCCCAAAATTCTTCACATGGTCCCAGAGGCTACGGCCCCTACCTTACAGGTATTTTCAACCGGATGCTTTTGGTTGCATACTTTCCGATCGCCTGGAAGAAGGCATCTATTCTCCCGCTGTTGAAAAAACCAAACCTGGATACTTTAGATGTGAACAGCTACAGGCCTATCTCTTGTTTGCCCCTGCCCGCTAAGATCATTGAGAAGGCCATGAACAAAGAACTTACCAAGTTCATGGAGGATAACTAGATATTAGACTGCGCTCAATATGGCTTTAGAAGTCAACATAGTACCGAGCTGGCCCTGATCAACGTGTCGGAAGAAATTAGAGAGGCTCTGGATAAAGGTGGGAAGTCAGCTCTGATCCTTCTGGACCTCTAGGCGGCCTTCGATACGGTTGACCACAATCGGCTTGTTAGTCGTCTCTTTTCGGTTGGGATCAGTGGCAAGGCCCTGGCTCTTCTGAAGTCCTTTCTCTCTGACAGAGAACAACGGGTGGAGCTTGACGGGCACAGCTCGTCCTGGTTCACCTTGCCCTGCGGGGTTCCGCAGGGCTCTTCACTGAGCCCAACACTTTTCAACCTGTATGTCACTCCTCTCTGTTTGCTCATAAAGTCCTTTGGATTCAAAACAGTGTCTTATGCTGACGACACACAAATTGTGGCGTCGTTCTCTGGAGACCCTACGGACACTGCACGGAGATTCCAAGAGTGTCTACGCAAAATCGGACATTGGATGTCCAAAAACTGCCTCAAGCTAAACACAGGGAAAACTGAGGTGCTTCTATTTGGTTGTGACACCTCTTTCTGGCAAACAGGTTGGTGGCCTTAGGAAATGGGTGAAATCCCCACCCCCGTCTCTAAGGTGAAAAACCTTGGAGTTTACTTTGATTCAAAGCTATCCTTCGAGGGGCAAATCAACGCAATTACCTCCACCTGTTTCTTCATGATCAAAACCATCAGAAAGATCCTTCCCTTTATCCCACTTGAGCTCCAGAAAGCGATGGTAACAGCGCTTATATTATCTAGAATAGATTATTGCAGTGGGCTGTTCCTTAACATACGAGCACGCTTCCTCACAAAATGCAGGTCCTCCAAAACGCAGCAGCTCGTCTGCTGACTGATACCCCAAAACACCAATCAGTGGCTCATGCATTACCAACCTTGCATTGACTACCTGTTAAAAGAAGGATCGAATTTAAGGCACTTCATGGACTCGGCCCTGACTTTTTGACAAACAAGTTCAAGTGGTATCTTTCAGGGAGGCAGCTTCGCTCCACAACATCCGCAAACCTTGTAATTCCCAGGGCCCGAATGGCCTCTTGGGGAGGGAGAAGTTTCATCGCAGGCACAGCTAGACTGTGGAACTCACTTCCAATAGCATTGAAAACAGAAAACAATCTCCTGGCTTTTCGTAAAGCCTTAAAAACTCAGCTTTTTAACAACTAGCCCGTCCTCACTTTCCGAACTCCCTGCGCAGGTTTATAGATCACGAAAAGCCGCCGCGCCTAGACACCTCCGGGTATTAGCGTGCGTTATAAATCCAAATTTCATTTCATTTCTTTCATTTCATTATTCCAACAAGCCCACCATTAAACACGAAATGGGCCAGAGTCTCCATGGACCAGCTCACCCTATCAAAGGCTTTCAGTGTGTCAAAAGACATGACTGCTAAGGGTATATTGTGTATTGTGGCCAAATCTTTAAACCCAATTAAAGTATGGGTCAGCTCATGCAGGTACCTCTCAGGAATGAAGCCTCTTTGGTCTTGATGTATTAAGATGTTTACCACTTTACTTAGCCTCTTAGCTGAAATGCTAGAAAAGATCATATAATTACAATTTAGGAGTGATATGGGCTGCTGTGACTCACACTTCATGAGGACTTTATTTGATTTTAAGATTATATTTTTAGTCGATTTTTTCCACGAGGGTGGGTTTAGGGCTTCCTCCAGAAGAATGGAACTAAATAACCTCTTCACATTGGAATGATATTATCACACATCTTAAGTATATATCTCTTTCGGGATGCCGGATACTTTACTCTTTTACATTTGTTTTATCTCCTCTCTAATTTCTTCTTCCTTTATTTCTTGCAATAACAATATTAATTGTTCTCCAAATTTAGGGATCTTCCTATTCACTAGCCAACACCACCAGCCGCTACATCTCCTCTTCTTTATACAGGTCCTGGTAAGACTCTGAGATGACTTGCTCAATCGTTTTTTTTTTTTTTTATAGAATACCTGTCTTTTCATCCGTCTTTCATGTTGCTCTTAACTCAATCTTTTCTAGCTTTGTACACCAGCAGTTTTCCACTCTTTTCACCATACTCAAAGTGGTCAGTCCAGCCTGCCAATCTCCCATCTTTTGCAAACTGTATCTTCTATCTTAACTCTAAAGTTCTGTTGGAGAGCCTGTAACCTTATTTTGCTCTCTTCATCCACCTAATTCTTTAGGGAAATTTCAACTTGTTCCAGGTCTTGTTCCATTTTCTTCATCTCATCTCTCTCTTGTCTACTATGTCATGCTACTTATCTGACCTCTCATAAAGGCCTTACATGCATCCCATACCATGTTTAGCAGAGCTGACTCCATGTTATTCTGCCAGAAAGTATCTGTATCCCTCTGCAATTATCGTACCGCCTCTGCATCTAAGAGAATCTTCCTATATAAAGTCCACCTAGAAATATTTTTCACGGTTGGTAAATTCAGATCTGAACAGAGAAGACTCCATCCCTAGTGCAAGCATTCTATATCAGGGGAGAAAGCACTCTTGAAACACAGAGGTCAGACCTGAGAACAGGGTAGAAGTCTTCTCGAAAGTTCCCTGTCTTCTTGACCATGACTTGCCTGATGGGCAGGCAGGTGATTTTAGACTGAAAGCACAAGGTCACTAGCAACCCATGCAGCCTTCCACACACAGTTGATATATGCGCATGTTTGCCTTGCTTACAAACTAATCAAAATAAAGAACCTGAAAGTGAGTATCTAACTGCTATTCAATTCAATGGATGTGAACACTTGTTTATACAAAAGCCCATGGGGTATAAGAATAGCCCTGGTTTATTTGCACAACATATTATGGAGATCTTACAACCAGATTCTGAAGCATTGTCATACATTGACTTCATTTACATCACAGATGATGATCTGAACACACACCTAATTAGGGTGGACCAAATAGTGATACTATTGGCTTCACATGGTTATAAAACTAATTTTAACTCTAAAATTGCCTTTTTAACTGTGATTAGGTCTCGCGCCTAGCGTTGCAGTGCGCAGCGCGAGACCTCTAGAAAGGGCTTCTGAAAACGACCTACACGCTCGTGCGTGTGGTTTTGTTTTCAGAAGCCCTCATTAACTGTAGCGTGCGTTTTTTAGAAAAACGGCACGCGATTGGGCAAAGGCGGGCGCATGTCCCGCCTTTGCTCCTCCCATTCCCGACGGTGGCCAGAACGCGCAGCAGCGCGCGTTCGCCTCGCTGCCGCTGCCGCGCTCCCTCCCCCAGCTCCTCTGTGGTGCGCGCGCACCACTGGTTCCTGTGCTCTTCTCCTCGTTTACCTTCGTGCTCCCCTGTCGCTCCGACGCTGTTCCTGCTTCACTCCCACCCAAGCCCGCCTCCTGCACTGCTCGTCTTGCCCTGTGCCGTGGCTGACCCTCTCTCGCTCCTAGATAGCACCTGCGCTCTTGTACTGCACCTCTGGACACTTTTGCTGCTTCTTAAGTACCCCGTGCTGCTCCCCCTTTTCTCTCGTTCTCACAAATGCTTAACTCATGGGTGAAACGGAACCTCGTGGTCGTCGTACATGCGCCTCACACGTGCATACTGATCATTCCTAGGTCTGTGCCCTGCAACGTTCTGCGTGAGCGGCACGGGGGTTTCAGAACCTGCTTTGGCCTGTCATGCAGTGTCTTGCGCGAGCTGCACATAGAGCATTGATCTAGCCTGTGCCCTACAATGTCCTGCTCGAGCTGCACATGGGGATATTGACCCTACCTGGCTCTGTGGCCTGCATTGTGCTTCATAAACAGCACGCACATGCATAGATTCTTCCTGTGTCTGCGAACATAAATATCCTGTATGAGCTTCACACGGGTGCGTAATGTCATGACGAGGTCAGAGTTCTGTTGGGTCCAATGTGGGCTGGACACAGTTGCAGGGATCCATACCGGGTCTGTGCTTGTGGGAGTTACTCACAGGTGCAGACATCTTGCAAGGGTCAGTAGTAGGCACCTGTGTTTCATCTAAACACAGCCTACCAAATCGTGCCTGGGTGAGAACCCTGCAGTGTCCACGAGCTGCACACATGCATAGATCGAACCTGTGGTGTCCTGTATGAGCTGGACAGTGCCCGAGGGAGTGCCCGTGGGGTCGAGTATGAGCTGCACACAGGTGCATAGATCGAGCCTGCAGTGTCTTATGTGAGCTGCACACATGCATAGATCCTGTATGAGCTGGACAGTGCATTAGTCGGAGGCCTGTGGGGTCGAGTATAAGCTGCATACATGTGCATAGATCGAGCCTGCAGTGTCCTTTGTGAGCGGCATAGATCCTGAATGAGCTTGACCGGGCCGAGTCAGAGCCGTGGTGGGTTGGGTATGAGCTGCATATAGGTGCCCAGATCCAGAATCGCGTATGAGCTGCCTGGCTGTGTCCTATAGGAGTTGCACAGAAGTGCTTATGCCCTGCTTGGGTCTGAGCTATACAGTGAGTGCTGTATGAGCTGCACATATGGAGTATTTATCCTACCTCGGATCTGCGCCCTGAGCGTCCTTTTTCAACCCCACTTAGGAGAGTAGAATCTGCCCGAGTCTTTAAATATGACCTATGAGCTTTACAAGGGGACATAGGTCGTGACCAGGTCAGAGTTCTCTTGTGTCCCCTGTGAACTGCACACAGGCGGAGATAATCCTCCCGGAGTTTGTCCTTCAGGGTCCTGTATGAGCTGCACAAACATTAAACCGAGACCTGTGACTGAAGGTGTGTGTCCAAATAGTTTCAGTGCTCCGTCCATCAAATCCTTGTGGCTGCACAAACACCCTGCCTGGCTCAGACCCTGCAGTGAGCTGTACGGAGCTGGTGCCTAGGTCGGAGCACTGCAGTGCGCTGTATAAGCTGCACGGAGCTGTGGAGCGCGTGCCTGGGTCAGAGCACTGCAGTGCGCTGTTTGAGCTGCACAGAGCTGTGGAGCACTTGCCTGGGTCAGAGCACTGCAGTGCGCTGTATAAGCTGCACGGAGCTCATGCCTGGGTCAGATCACTGCAGTGCACTGTGTGAGGTGCACGAAGCTGTGGAGCACATGCCTGGGTCAGAGGCACAGAGCTGTGGAGCTCGTGCCTGGTTCAGAGCACTGCAGTGCGCTGTATGAGCTGCATGGAGCTGGGGAGCTCGTGCCTAGGTCAGAGCACTGCAGTGCGCTGTATGAGCTGCACGAAGCTGTGGAGCTCGTGCCAGGATCAGAGCACTGCAGTGTCCTGTATTAGCTATAGAACGGTGCACATACCAAGTCTGAGCCAGAGCTCGACACTCACGCACAGGTCCTTTAGGAGCTGCATATAGTCTGCCTTTTGTCGGAGCACTGTGGAGTCTTGTTTGCACTGCACAACAGTGCATTGACATTGCGTGCCTGCTTGCCCTGCAGTGACTATGTCAGATCTGGACCATAGCCGTGCATGGTCCTACGTGCGCTGCACACAGGTGCATAGACCCAGCCTGAATCAGAGCTCTCAAGTGTCGTGTATGAACTGCACGTGTGTGTGCACATACGTACAGTGATCCTGCCTGGGTCCGTGTTCTATTCTGCAGTGCCTTGTATGAGCTCTGAGCCCCCAGTGCCCCTTATGAGCCGCACTGAAGTACACAGGTGCGTATGCCCTCCCTGGGTGGTCGCCCCGTGTCCTTTATGTGCTGCGTACAGGTGAATAGATCCTGCCTGTGTCTCTGCCCTGCGAAGTCCTGTGTGAGCTGAAAACACATATAAAGCTTTAGCCTGTGCTCCACTAGGCCCCTTGCCCACTGCAGCCCAATACAATCTATGACTAAACGTACAGTGACTGCGATCGGTTCGTTCTGTGGTGTAGTTCAACATTCTATGCGATGAAAGGAAGGGTGTTGTCCCTGAATTTATTGTGTCACCGTTTGTGCTACCCTATGCAGCATCATAGCTTACTGTATGTCTGGACTCTGGGTCCCTTGTGCATTGCATTCTGCAGTACTTATGTCTGGGCCTGGGTGCCTTTTGCATTGCATTCTGCAGCATTGTCTGCCATGTCATGGTCTCGCATAGCAGGCTTTTCAGATTTTGGTCAGCCATCCGTTGTTGAAAGTGAATCTCCTCGCCAAACCTCGCAGGTGATTGTTCGTCGCTGCATATTTGCTCCAGTGTGTAAGGAAGGGAGGTTCTTGTGCAAGATCCTTGTCGATAACACCCACATCCGGTCTTCCCCCGGCTTTCATGTTTGCCGTGCAAGTTTAGCGTATTACATTGAACACAAAACTAAACAAGCATCTGCAATGCAATAGGTCTCGCATTTACGCAAGTTTAATCTATTGGCATTGTAAATGACAATACTTTTTTATGTTTCAAAAACCAAAACATAAATAAAAGGCATTTTCTTTACAATGCCAATAGCTCAAACTCACGTAAATGCAAGACCTGTTGCATTGCAAATACTTTTTAATAGTGTCTGGGTGTGAAAAAATGGCTAACCAATCCCTTATAGTTAATTTTTTTTTCCAGTGCAGGCAATTAAGCACACACACCCACCTACAAACAGTGGCCAGTGAGGAAACGGCTACCAACTACCCAGCACCCCGTTCCCTTACGTCCCCCTCCTTAAATTCAGCTCCACACATTTCCATTCCACATTACCTAATTCAACAACAAACCACATAATTCAACTCAACCACATGATTACACAACACACCACATGTATCCAATCCACACCACAAAACTCTATATCATGCCACATAACTCAACAGCATACCACATAATTAAACTTCCCTCCACAACACAAAATACCAATCCACATATTTACACTCCATGCCACACAATCCCACTCTACATAATTCCAGTACACTCAATACCACATAATTACTATCCACATAATTCCGCTGCACACCATGCCACATAATTCCTCTACACAAATACACTCCACACCACACTATTCCACGCCACACATTTCTATCCAACTCACATAATTCCACCTCACACCACATACATCCACTCCATAAACATAAGTAAAAGGCATTGCCATTTACAATGCCAATAGCTCTAACTTAAAAAAATGCGAGACCTATTGCATTTCCAATGCTTGTTTTTCTCAAGTATTCAGTAAGGGCAGGAGACTTGGCATCGGACTTCCTTCAGAACTTTCCTACACTGAAGCCTCTGAATACATTAAGAACAGTGCAGGCTTTGCTAGAATTTCTTAGTTTTGGATAGACTTACTTGCCACATTATGTTGAGCATGTTAAGCCTTTTGTATGCTTTAATTTCTCCCTGTTTCCTTCAAAACACTGGATGGAAAAACACACAGATATCTTGGCACACTCCAAGCAGACACGCTAGAGACAAAATATTTACTGACTAGGGATAACACAGTGAACCTATGCAAAGCACTCGGATACACTTATATAGTCTACAGTGATGAACAGACAGGTCATATTGCTTACAAATCACATTTATATTCAGCAGCTGAGGTATGCTTCGCTGCGACAGAGAGAATTCTTACATCAGACGTAGACTACCATTTTGAAAGTGCACCCATTGGTGCAGGGAAAACTTAAAATAGTGGTTTCTCCAATTCCTGAATTAGAAGCAGCTAAAAAAGCTAGCATTCCTAATGCTCAAGCTCTACATCTGAGATTGGTGCAATAGGCTTCTTCGTTAAGTTCAGTTGATGTAAAATTTGAATATAACACAACTCTCCACGCTCAAACATTTCTGCAATATATGCACAACATACCACAGACTCCTAAAACATTCCCCATTGGGAATCACACAAGCGTCTTTTATACAGATGACATGCACATCCTGTGATCGGCACTAACCAGAAATATTTAGCAGCTTGCACTGCAGTGGAGGGAACTTTTACAAACTGTGAATACCAGTCATTACGCACTCACACTAAAACTTTTGGTGACAGCACTGTGCAGCTTGCAGAAATACATGCTTGGTACTTGCACTACAGTAAGCTGACTCAAAGATTCCCACATTAACAGTGTCAGATTTATCTTTCTGCATGCAGGCTTATAATGTGGATTTAGCATACTGGCGCCTGAATGTATTCAAGGATTCAAAAGTGAAATCTATAAAGAATAAACAGCTTTGGGAACAAATGGCAGTCTTAAAAGATAAGCTACCACAAGCCTATGTTATACACACCATGGCTCATAAGAGTGAAGGAAACTGTGAAGCCAACTCAGCCACAAAGACAGCGGTGCAAACTTTGAAATTAGCAGTGGCAACGAGGTTGCAAACGAAGATCAACACAGATATACTGGTGGCTATACAAGCCTCTCCTAAGGGTGAAAAACCTCCAGAGGGGTTTCCCTGTAAATACTTCTACACCCTAAGTTCAGGGAAAACTCCATTGACTACCATACCAGGAGTGGGACAAAGAATAATACCTAATTAGCAAACCAGATCGGACCTAATCAAATCAGATCATGAAGGATTAACATATGTCATGCTGGCATGTGTATTATTGTATCAGTGCTGCAGCAGAGATACTGGTGGGCGTATTTACCTAAACAAGCGAAAGAGTATGTGAGGCAATGCAATAGTTGCCAGTAGAATAAACATTCTTCTGTCCAAAGACCAGCACAGGCTCATTTAAGTATCTCCAACAAAATGTTTGACATGGTGTATGTGGATCATATTGTTCCTCACATCAATTCACAAATATAAATATGCATTAATGGCAACCAATTCATGCTCCAGATTTCTATGGGTATGGCCACAAAGAAATGCAGCTACTCGAGCAGTTGCAAAAGACTTGCAGTGCTTACTAGCGATGGGGGCAGTTCACACATTTAATTCAGACAATGGTCTTGTGTTCGCCTCATAGGCTTATAGGGATGCTATGTCTGCTCTGGGAGTGTGCCTGCATTATTCTGAGCCATCTCACACATAGCAATGGTGTTATGAAAGGGCAAATGGCAGGCTCAAACACGCTTTAGCATCTAGAGTACTAAGTTCAGGACTTAGCTTAATACATCATCCATAAGATATCCAGAGGGCATTAAATAACCTGCATAGAAAACTACTTGATGGATGTACACTATATTACATTTTGTTTGGAGTACCAATGTATGTACCAGACCAAGATAATCCTGGAAAGGTGGCTGAGGAGCAAAAGACTGACCTGAAGCACCTGTCAGAATGTCCAAAAGGTCAGAGAATAAGGGCCTGATTTAGATCTCGGCGGACGGGTTACTCCGTCACTAAGGCAACGGATATCCCATCCACCAAAATAAAAATCTGATTAAATCCTATGGGATTTCTATTTCGGCGATGGGATATCCGTCACCGTTGTGATGGAGTAACCTGTCCGCCAAGATCTAAATCAGGCCCTAAATGTCTGATTTGAAGCCTTTATATTCAGTCACCGGCAAAGAAACATTTTCTAAAGCTGCTTTAGGGTGGATAACCAAAATGGGTGATTTAGTTCAAGAGAAGATCCATAATAAACAAGTGTATGGGCCATCATACAGACCATCCGTTCCAGTTCTTGAGGTACAAGGCACGCAAACTATAATTTTGCCTTCATTGCCTTGTGTTAAGAAAACAGAAAGGCGTTGAACAATCACATTAAAAAGCAATATGTAGCCAATTCTGTAGAGCAGACCCTCTCAGAAACCAAGAAGTCTTCAGAGTAAAGCCTCACAACCTCTCCCTACTCTAAAGGAGGTACCCCTCAACGAGTCTGATGGTTTCAGCCTCAGTCTGGGTATTAATGAACTTAATAGGTCCCCAGCTTTACACCAAGTGACAGGATCCATGGAAGAATCCAGCATTGAAATTTTCACAGTCTCAACACTTCCACTGAGCATGACATTAAGGTTATGCTGTTAATATTACTGCATATCCTGTGCCTGATAGCATAGTTTGGGAGAAGGTTCCATATCAGATAATGGGACCCACTGAGATTGTTCATATACATTATGTTTTAAATATTGCACTTGATGATATAATAACACCTGGTTCCTTTTCAGATGAATGGGACAGTAAGACTGTTAAACAAATGATTGCTGGTCTTCATGCTTATTCAACCCTCGATGATGAGGACTCTTATTTGAATATAAACAATCACAAAGGAATGTTTTGTTTCCTCCACTATGCACACCATTTCATACACAGGACTAGTTATCCTAGAGAAATATATAACTATACACAGTGGGAACATTGCCTAACAGCACCTTTGAACAGTTGCCAAATTTCTTGAAGAAATTCCCTTACTTTAATAGTGCTGATAGGGAGACCCTTTAGTCTACTATTATTAAAAAAACCTGAGAAGTTTCAAAATGACTTCCTGACAAGTAGTAAACAGATTTACTCTTGTTAATTTGTTGAAAACCTTGCCATACAAGGCTATGGGTATTGGAAGCAGAAAATAATATAGAAATAAATAAGTATGTTTTATTAAATACAATGTGGTCATTTAAAATTAAACATGCACATAAAAATAGAAAACAAATAAAAACAATTGTCATGTTTACAATGAAGACAACATTAGTTGCTGAAATTGGGGTACAGTGACTGATGGAGAGGAGCAAGTTTCTCTTTTCATTGTAACAATATAAATGTTGAAGCAACAGTGGAACCAAATTGCCGATATGGCAACAGTCAAATTCCATCCTGTACCAGATTTTATAATTTCTTTGGCAGAAGTGGCAATCTGCCCAGGTTTTATACTGTTCTGAGAATACAAAGAACGAGTGGAGAGAACAAGTCCTAGGTGATTTGCTCAGTTTTACTACACTGGCCACCTCATCCTGTGACCTTGTTGTTTTCAATTGTTTTAACCATCTACTTTTTTAGTTGTAATTCATTGAGATCCTAAGATCATGTACAAAGGTCTTAATAGATCCTGAGTATTCTTAGACAAATGATAATTAATTACTCTGAAATTGTAGTCCTTTTACTAACACACATTTTTTCATCCAGCCCTTACGACATCACTTTACCTCCAATGGTTTCCCATTGAGTTACCCTCTGCAAACATATGGTTATTGTTAAATGTCAACATCTTTGTTAATGAGAAGTATATTCTGTTTAGTGTAAAAATATTTGTAAAAGATTGCAAGTTTGTGTAGTAAAAATTAGATACTTCCCATGGGTACTGGAAATCAGTTGTCAAAACATCTGAGTTCTCTAAAAATATCCATATTAGACCATTCTTACTTCTGAGCATCGATGCACATGCTTACATCATGAATGTGGTTCTTTGAGTCAATCGATTACCCAAAATGACTTTCATAAACTAACTTCTTTTTAATTTCTAACAGCAGGACTATATATTTTCATTTTGGAACCAGAAGTTCTAAAAAGAAAATAACATGCTTATAGCCTAGGTTCATCCCTGGATAGTATTTAATTATTGACCATCAAGTCTCCAACTGCCTGGGCTCCTTTTGAAATGGGCAGAGAGAGCATTAGTGACAATTTCTAGCAAGACAATAGAACTCTATAAAGTAAGATGTTGATTAATTCAAAATCCATTTTGAAATCTAGTTAAACTTTTCCATGATTTCAGTGAATCTTGAGTCTGAATTTATTTTAAAGTCTCACAGATTTTATATTTTTCTCACATTCATGACTTTTATCATCCAATGGTGGATTCACTTGCACTCTATAGCACCTGGGAATAGAACAATTGAAAATTCTAGTCTTTGCAATTACTTTTACACATTTGTTGACTTCAAATACAATTTTAAATTAATCCACATGGTCTTCAGAGAAACATGTTAGCATTTTAAATCTACAATTCATGAACAGTACATTACATACTCAAATATAAGTGTTGTACAGCATTTGATTTCAAACCCTGTAACTACAGCACACGTGGTAGCGATCCCTTTACCACATGGAGTAACAATCACAATGATATGTGATTGGTTCATGGTTACAATTTGAAGGCACTTCGCACACCTCACCAAGCCCTTTTCCTCAAGAGGGAAAAGAACCTACACTAATTACCATCTATTATATATCAATGGAGCCCTGCACAGAGGGTCCAAGTCATTCTTTACCTGTACTCACTTTATATAATCTTCATCTACTTTTCATTTAGGCATCACCTTTTTGCATTATACATGTTCATATATTCAGGTGTATGTTTTTAAATAAAAATTGCAAACATTGTTAAAATATTTGTTTGAGTGTAATGTGATAATTGAGCTGGCTCAAATATGGTGTTTAATGTTTGTTCTAGCACATCCTGATACCTTGTTTTATAGTTATTATGTTTAAAATAGTCATCAAGGTTTCATAAAATCTCATATCTTAATTCCTCAGTAATTGTTTCCAAACAGTTAACAATGTTTCATGGAACACAAGTGGGTAAAAAGCTATAGGGACTTCTATATTGCTTATTTTAAAACCATCAACAATGTTCAAGCAGAGTATATAAGCTTCATTGAAGCATTGTTTGATAAAGAGGAACTTCAATTGAGGGATTGCAGGCTGTTTCCTAGAAATTGGTATCTTAATTTCTTAGTTATTGTTTCTAAACAGTAGGTGAAAGGCTAGAGTGGCTTCTTTATTGGTTGTTTATTTTAAATCATGTAACAATGTTCAATCAGAGTATATAAGCTACATTGAAGCACTGTTTTCTATTATTTTGTTTATTGATAAATATCATTGCCACTATTATAGTAACTACTGTTCATGTAGTGTATACTAGGACAGGTTTTGATTTTAATAAAATATAAAATTACATTCCTAGAGTGAATTCTTGAGTGCAACTATTTATGATTAAAAGGGCTTGGAGCACACCAATAACAACTACTCCTGTGAGTCTGATAGTACTGCTTGTTACCTAATATGCACCTTACTCATGTAATGCTAAGTGGGTTGTGAAAGGTTGTGGTCCATCAGGTTCTCTGTCTCATGTTGGTACATTGCCTTTTGAACCAGAGGGACTAGAGAACCATTTCTCAGACCATGTTCTGGACAGAATTCCAGAAAGCGTATCACACTAGTCATGAAGAGAATGTGAGTATCATTAGATGCTCTACCATATTGATGTTATACTCACTAGGACCCTTGTGATTCTGGGGTGGACTCGGAACATGAATTACGTCATATGTGAGGAGGTGTTAGGGTGTGGTTAATGTTGGGTCTGATGTAATGCACAGTGTGTGAGTGTATGCTGAAGAATAAAGAAGTGTTTGACTGCAGCTCCCATGTGGCGTAATTCATCTGCATGCTCCAGGGCTGGGGCAGATGCTACATCTGGCGACGAGTAGGGGATACATGCCCCAAAGAAAACAAGGTTGCTCCCCTGAGAGTTCGCAACAGTACGGCAAACTGCTCATGCGTGCCACAGTGCCTCAAATCGATGCAACTGGTACATGTAGAGTCAAAGCCCTGTTCAAGCCCATCACGGCCAAAGAAGAAAGTGAAGGCCCGGCAGAGGAGCATATTCAAAACGCCCGCCAAAATCACCTGTGAAGCGGTCAATGGAGACACTGCACTATGCCCCGAATATGGAGCAATTACTCAAACTAAGCAGAAAGATAACGGCAGCAGCAACCAGGTAGGAGAAACAGAGAATTTGCTCACCGTCATGGACAGGTGAAGCATTCTAAGACCTCAGATCGTGCGTGCTGGCCCAAGTTCAAGCACAAGGGTTGTGCTTGCAGAAGTAGCAGGTGCTGCTGGGTACAGCAGAAGCTGTCTGGACAGCACATCCTCTAACTGGCAGAAAACGGGCGTGAAATGCAATGCAGCTGTGTTCCTGAAGCCACCACCGCCATTCCACACATTTAAGAAGCAGAATATTGGTGCTAGGTGGGCTACATGGTCAAAACATTCGATGACTTCATAGATGCACTAGAAGAAGAAGATGAAAAGAAGATCATCAAATATTTAAAAAACCTTGCAGGTGATGCAGTTAAAGAAGTGATAAAGAAAACTCCACAAACTGATGCAAAATTGTACCAAAAGGTAAAAGGAGTGTTGGAAGCCATGTTCAACCCAATGCCAAATGTCAACTATGAAAGGTATATCTTCAATCAAGCACGACAACAGGTTGGTGAAACAATGAACGCATTTGTTGAAAGACTTGATACACTCATTCAACATTGCAAGTTCTGTGATTTCACCGACGAAGAAGCCATGTGCCTCAGAGTCATTGATGTCTGCCTTTCAGATTAGTTTAGAGTGTGCATGCTGAAACACACAGTCTAGAGAAAATGCTTATGGCTGTGAGAGCAGAGAACGTGCACTCCGACAAGCTGCTGACATGGAAGCAGGAACAGCCCACAATGAATTGACCTTGACTGTGAAAAGCAAGCACAAGCAAAAACAAGATACACGAAAGTTGATGACATTGAAGAAATCAAAGCTATGCTTCCGATGTGGATTTTCGCTTCCCCATGAACGGAAATGTCCAGCCATCAGACAGGTCTGCAAAGGCTCTGGGAAAGAGAACCATTTCATAACTATGTGTGGAGCTAAAGAAAATCAAGTGCGTCATGAAGGAAAGAAAAGATAGACGCAAGAACGTTCCTGACTCAAGTGACAGACTCATTTTGCATGTACAGAGTTTTAAGGAATTCAAAAGGTGTTTTAAGGAGTGCAATCTAAATGTGTTTTGAATTTGGGGGCATTTTAATGTAAAATCAATAACAAAATCCCAGGTCTCTCTTTAGTAAGATATCTCCATTGTGAATTTTAGACACTTTTGGACACCTTCTCAAACGTCCACACACCCACCTGGAATACCTGCTAGTTATTGGGGTCTGTCAGCACTGGGAAGCCCGTTTCTGGGTATCTGTGGCGCTTTATAAAAACTATATATATATATGGGGATATCAGATTTTTTCACTGGTTTTCACTGCACATTATGTTTAGGATGAATGTACAATAATCATGAACTGAGGACAATATGAATGGGATACAAATACTGAGGTTTTTATTCTGTTTTAATAACCGCTTTTTTACAACGTATTTCATATTCAGAATTTATGGGAAGGTAACAATACTGGCCTTTATACATAGTCATTGCTGAGTGTAAGACTTTTAGTGTATTTGCACATATGAATTGACCTAGTCACCCATGTAGGTAATGTGATGGCTACAAGGGACCCTACAGACTAATATTTGCTTTTATATGGAGTGTACAGTCAATTATATAGTAGATCTGCAAATTTTCACAGGGGACCCAGGTGTAGCGTCAGAGTGAGGGCTACATTTTAGTAGCCATTATACAAACTTTCACTAGGCTGTTTTATTCTCAGGGGCTATGGCAACAACTTGCCCATAGATAAAGCACTAGCACTTTATTATGTTGTATTTGGCACACTCAGTATTTAAGTACTGTATTAGGCAGATTAGTGTATTCTGCACAGTATATAATTTCAATTTAGCGTATTTGTACATTGTAATATCATAGTACTGTAATATTTGCAGATTTACACGGCAAGAATGATCATGCGTATTTTGCACAGTATAGAATGTTAATTTAGCGTATTTGCACATTATAATATCATAGTACTGTAATATTTGCGTATTTGCACGGTAAGATTGATTATGTCATTATGCTAGATACCATGATGAGTGTTACCTATAAATATCCGCAGGATGTAGGCTTGTCGCAGAAGTTATACATACATAGGATTATAATGTCTTTTGTTACAGCTGTGGAATATTATGAAATTCATTAGTGATAGATTTGCCCCTCGGTGGCTTATATATTATATGTGCATAAGCAGGCTAATAAGAGGGAGACCAGCATAGCACAACCTATAACATAAGAAGGGCGGCATATCTGCTGAATTTTGTGGTTACAAAATTTCTGTTTTATACAATTATGGTTTTTACTGTGGGTCCCGTGCAGTATAACACTATTTAGCACTTTACAATTACGCATTTGCACTTTTTCTATATTATCAATGTGCATTATTCATAGATGTATCTGATTATAAGGTATGTCGAACGCAATGAAGGTATACGTAATAAGCAAGCTATGTATACTATATACGTTGCTTCAATTTAATTGATGTACGGCAAATTTGGTTACCCAGGTATCTTTCAGTTAAAGTATGTCCTCTATTTTCATGATGTATGATGTCAGTAATCATGTGGGGTGAGGTGTTTCCTTTAAATGGTTTCCAAAGACGCAGTGTGATCATGTGATCAAGGCCAGAGGACGTGGCCGAAACGCGTCAATGGCAGCACGGGCGTTGTTAATAAAACTTAAAATTTGAGCACCAGCAAGACACCGGAGTCCGTTGCATCTGTTTGTGAATGCAAGAATAGCATTTGGATGCGTTGTTCTGGATATATATATATATATATATATATATATATATATATATATATATATATCCTCCGTACTCCTTTTCTCCCAAGTTCCACTGCTCAGAACCAAAAAGGCACGAACTCCGCTTAATGAGTGCAATCTTCGTTTATTTTTCTGTGCATAGCCGCCATGACGCGTTTCGAACCACCAAGGTCCTTGATCACATGACACACTACGTTTGTTTCTCCCCGTTTTTAAAGTGACAAGTGCATTTTTTTCTTCTTATTTTCTTTTTTTCACCAACCAAAGTGAAACTGGAAAACAGACTACTCGTGTGTTTCCCACACCTACACTTTAAGGTTTCACCTCTGTTTAAATATTATTATTCTGTTTAAATCATATATGTTTACCCATATATGCAAGCATTAGATTCGATCTTTAATACCTGTAACAATACATTGTGCACATCAGTTCTTCTAAAATTCTATACACTTATATATATATATATTGCTGTAATTGAAGCACTCTTGCCACCACCCCAAAATCAAAAAGCAACATCAGCTTAGAGAGATGGAAACCAGGTAAAATCAATCTTCGTCAAGCTCATTGTGCAAAGGCTCTTCGGCATCACTGTCGAGCACCAGCGAAGAAGATGGGTGTGCACTAATGGTATCTACCAAGGAGCGGCGTTCACATGTGGGGTTAGCTGCCTGTAAATAAGATGACAGTTCAAAGAAAACTCATCAAACAAAGTGACAAAGTTCATTAGGACATTGTCCCAAAATCATATTGAAAGTGAAGATCACCCAATAACTTTTATTATAGACAGTGGTGTGTCGAATAATATTATGCCAGTGGAAAATGCTGATGGCTTATCCCCTGTGCCTCACCTCACTCCTTCAGGCACAAAGGTACACACCTGGGTCGCTTCTGAGCCACTGCAAAGCCAAGGGTTGTTCACAGCGACAATGCAACACAAAAAAGACATCAGTGCAAGCCACCATTCATGTTCTACAATGGACTTCGTCGTGTGCCTGTTTGCTCAGGTTTGCCACCACTGCTCAAGAAAACTCAATAGAATGAAAGTACAGCTTCATATCAATAAAGACATTCTCCCTGTGGCTCAGCGACACTGTAGAGTCGCTTTCCATCTCCAAGAAGCTGTAGAGAAAGAATTGGAAGTGCTTTTAAAGCATGACATAATTGAACGTTCCACAAGCCCCACACCATGGGTTTCGCCCATAATAGTAGTACTGAAAAAGGACAGTAGCGGATCGATGTACATTTGCATTAATATGCGCCATGCAAACAAAGCTATTGAAAGGAGAGACACCCTGGTCTCACATAGTGGACATGAACATGCAATTAAACGGAGCCAAAGTGATTTCCCAGCTCGACCTGAATGAAGGATACCATCAACTTGAACTGGAAGAGAATTGCAGGTACATTACTACCTTTTCGACTCAAGTTAGTTTGTTCAGAAACAAGAGACTGACTTTTGGAGTATCCTTGGCTGCTGATATGTTTCAGCATGTTATACGCCAAGTTATCCAACCTATTCCACTGCTTTCAATTACAGTGATGACATACTGGTTTTCGGGAAAACACAAGAAGAACACAATAAAGCCCTTAACCAAGTGTGCCAGTTACATGTTGATACTGGTCTTACTCTGAAAGCTACAAAAGTGTGAGTTTCACAAAACCAAACTCATGTTCTTTGGGCACACATTCTCTGATGGGGGAATGACTCCAAACCCAGACAAGGAACAAGCACTTACCCCCAAAGATGTTACCATGCTATGATCCTTTTAGGCATGGCCAGTTATTGCTCAAGAAATAGTTGCAACTCTGCTACAGTGAGCACTCCATTAAGAGACTCGACAAAGCAAAATATACCGTTTCAATGGTCTCCAGAATGCGACAGGAGTTTCAGAGACATTAAACATGCAATTGAAAATGCAACTTAAATGGCTTACATCGACTCCAAGTTAC
This sequence comes from Calotriton arnoldi, assembly GCA_963921515.1. Classification (NCBI taxonomy): domain Eukaryota; kingdom Metazoa; phylum Chordata; class Amphibia; order Caudata; family Salamandridae; genus Calotriton; species Calotriton arnoldi. Next base: position 263,850 of record CAWUFW010012640.1, read on the forward strand.
ATATGGAAATAACAGTTGATGCAAGCCCGGCAGGGCTAGGGGCAATCCTTGCTTAACACAATGGCCATCTGAATGCTCATTGTTGCCTATGCCAGTCGGAGCCTGTCTGAGACAGAACGTGCCTACTCTCAGCCGAAGATGGAGAGTCAGGCTGTGGTGTGGGCCTGTGAACATTTTCATGTATTCCTCTATGGAAAACGATTCACTGTCATCGCAGATCACCAGGCGTTACTCCCAATTTTTGGGAACCCGAAGGCTAAGATGCCCCCTCGCATTGAGAGGTGGGGGTTAAGACATCAAGAGTATGACTATGAGATTGTGCACAGATCGAGAAAAGATCAAATCCCAGCACATTACTTTTCATGAGTGCCGATACATCGTCACAGTTTGACATCCAAGACAGATGAAGGCTAGCTCAACTTTATCATGAGATCAAGCACACAGGCGACTCTATCACTGGACCAAATCATTGCTGCCACCAGTACCGACAAGGACATGATCGTCAAAGAAATTATTGCTGCTCAATCATGAAGAAGAAGTACCCGCCCCCTTGCCGATGATGTTAAATTTCAAAAGTTCAAAAATGTACAGGATGAGTTGGCAGTCATCCAAGAAGGCGTCATACTGAGAGGCTCGAGAATCATCATACCTGAAAGTCTAATACAGCGGGTCATTGAGCTGGCCCAGGAAGGATTGTTGCCAACAAAAGGGCCCTACGAGATCGAGTGTGGTTCCCTCAGCTAGATGAGTGAGTCAAGAAGGAGTTGAAGGCATGCCACATTTGCCATTGTTTGTCCTGTAAGGTGACGCAGCACCCAGAGACAATGTTTGACCTTCCTGCCCATGCCTGGGAGAGGGTTGTAGTTGACCTTTTTAGGCCTTTAGGAAATGGACACCATCTCATGGTAGTTATTGATATTTTCCTTTGGTTGAATACTTATCTTCAACAACCCACGACAAGTTCATAGAATGACTTAATGACATCTTTGCATTACGGGGCTTTCCCGAAATCCTCAAATCTGACAATGCCCACCCTTTATCAGCAAGGAGTTCAAAGAGTTTCTTGTTCGACTCAACGTCAAACACCAAAAGAGTACATCTCTCGGGCCCCAAACCAATGGTGTAGTTGAACGATTCATGGGCACCCTCAAGAGAGTCATTCACCGAGCGTCTATGGAAGGACTTAATCTTAACCAAGCAATGTGCAAGGCCCTCCAGGCCTATCGATCACCTCCTCACTCCACAACTGGTGAGAGTCCAGCCACCTTGCTATTTGGGAGAGCCATCAGGACAAAACTACCTCAATGGACCTCAGATCGATCAGTGAATACTGACCAAGTTCGAGATACTGACGCGACTCAAAAAGGAAAATGAAAACATATGCTGATCAGCTTTGTCATGCCAAGGAGACAGTATTTGACAAAGGAGACTGGGTATAAGTTAACCAGAAATGGAAATGAAAAATGGACACTCCTTTTGCCACTGATCCTCTAAAGGTCATGGCGTGCAAGGGACATATGATAACAGCACAATGTCCTGGACAATCCATCACTCGGGACACGTCACATTTCAAACACCTACCGTGGCAGTTGTCGAGTCCTGAAACCATGCGTGTGGCAGCCCGGCCAGCAGGTCCGGCTCAAACACCTGAGCCTATGTCACCGTTGTCCGATCAGGGTGGACCTCGGTCATCTCAGATCACACGGTCTGGCCGACCAGTGCAAGCACCTCGCCGACTGATTGAAAAAATGTTGGGGCATATTAGCAAGGGCACTATCGCCGCTTTAGCTGCACTTTTTGCCGCTAAAGCGGCGATATTCATATCGCACTATCAGCAAACTGTCTCTAACAGCAGTTAGAGACAGTTCTGTGGGCATTAGCGCCCGTTTTTACCGCTTTGCATGTCAGCGATATTTATCGCTAATGACATGCAAAGTGGGCGTTCCCGACGAACAAACCTGGGAAACACCCGCTAACAGGCCTATCGCCTATTAGCAAGGTGGCCATGGCCCCAGTTAGCGACGTGAAAAGTCGCGCTAACCGGGGTCATCGCCATTTATTTAACACCTGCAATTAGCAGGTGTTAGCCATACCTAACATGGGGGTGGATTATGGTGATACGACCACAGGGTCGTATCAGCAAGGTGTTCTCCCTTCTCCATGCAACATCGCTGGTTTTTCAGCGATGTTGGCCCATTTCCCGCTATCGCTGGAATATTCATCGCCATAGCGCTAATCGTTGCTAATACAGCGTTAGCGTGGCGATATATTCCAGCGATAGCCGGCGATAAAAAAATCACGCTAAGCAGGGTTAGCGATGATTATCGCCTCTTCTTGCTAATATGCCCCGTTATTTTTGAAATGTTCACCATTTTTTATTTAACAAAGGGGGAGATGTAGCATATTGATGTTATAAGCGCTAGGACTCTCATGATTCTGTGGCAGACTCAGAACAGGAACTACATCATATGCAGGGAGGTGTTAGTGTGTGAATAATGTTGAGTATGATGTAATGTGCAGTGTGTGAGTGTATGCTGAAGAATAAAGAAGTGTCTGACTGCAGGTCCCATGTGGCGTGATTCATCTGCGTGCTGCAGGGCTGGGTAAGACACACCAGATGCTATTACAGGTTGCTTACTGGAACTCATAATTCTTTCCTCAAACAACTAAAAGAATCAGCCCTGCCAGAAATCAAGCATGTGACTTGCTAAATACACAGAAAGCCTTTCGCTTAATGCTACCTTGCTTGTTTCATGCACTCTCAGGAACACCTGGGATGAAAACAAGCAGTCATCTTATTTATGCAGGTAGTTAAAATGACCCACTTGCCTCTCGTTTTTCCATAAATCCATTAATTTGTGTCATCAAGGACAACCTACAGACTGTTCTGTTAAGTATTTTTATTCCTATCCTGTCTTCACCAGTGGTTCAGGACAAATGTAATTTATAACACAATGTATTGCTGGCAAGCTATATCAGCGAGTTAAGTAAAGTTAAATATGTGTTGCTGTTATCTGATATGACCTGCAGGTCACACAATCAAACTTTTTGTGACCAACATAGACTTTCTTCCACTGAGATTGAAAAATAGAATAGCATTAAACTGGACGATGCTAACTTCAATTTGCAACCATTAGCAATGGTAAATCTGTGGTGTTAAGCTTACTACAGAAAACTAGCTATTTCTTTTGGAACAAATGTTCTACAGATTACAGAAATTATATTTCAAGTCTTGACTAATTATGCATGTTAAATATACTTTGAAAAGGCATTATTTGCCTAAATATATGTGATTGGGGTAATACTTCTTTCCTAACTCACTTTCGAAAGACTGGCTCACTTGTGCTCTTACAATACATGACTTGCTTTTGCAAGTGATGGGATATTGCTTTTCCACAGACTCGCATAGCTAAATTTTTGCATTGGAGTGTACTTTACAAGGTGGGGGATGAGATGAGTTATACATCACTAAATACTGCAAGTAAGGAACATGTTTGTGCAGCATTGTGTTATACCTTCTTCTTGTGTCACCGGGCCATTTATGGGTGCTTGTACAGGGCTGATGTAGGCATTGATTCTTTGCCTCTTTCTTAGAGACTCTGAGGAAAGGTCAACCCCTTCTGGAAACTCTACTGTCTGTCTTGGGTGTAACCCAAGTTATAGAAAGAATGCCCCGGGGGAAAAAGTGGTACAGAGTATCAGGAACAAAAACATAAAGGATCGAAAAGCCTTCAAGAATCTGAACCTCAACTTCGAGAATGTCCTTCTGCTGCAGAAGTTTGGAAATAGGTTTATTCAAAACTAGAGCTTTGCAGGATCGGAGCAAAGCTTATGACTCCAACAGAGTACTGTTAGCCAGCAGAGAAGACCGCCGCTGCAGCGCTCTCATGTCTATTGCCACAACATCTAAATCCGGCAGGCAGACCGCCGTCAGCTTGATGGGGTACTTGGGATCACCGCCACGGCGGCATAGTGCTAATACTCCTAAGATCTATATCAGACCCTAAGTCTCTTAGCAATGGACCGATAATTGATACAGTACCATCTCTTGAATCAAAACTGGGAGCATAGGATTCCATCAGTTTTCAACACTAATACCACTAATGAGTTCCACTAGCTTTGTGATGGGTTGAAGACACCAATCTGAACTCTATTTCTTCCTAAATTACTCCTCTTCAAGCTTCCGGGATACAGTATGATTTTTGTCTAATGACATTTCCTGGTTCTGTAATAATATATCAGTATATTAGGTTCTTCCAGGTTCTTTGGAAAATAGCCCTGGAAAAAAACTGGTAGCATCATTATATATTTTACTCTGGGCTTCGTTTAGGTTTGGACCAGTTAATATCTCTTCATCAGATGATAATACCATCTCTAGTAGGTAGGTAGGGACCAGTACTTCCCATTTTTAAAAAGATTAATACATTGACATGAAAGACTTGGCTTTCATTTTGTCTATCTGTCAGTGCTACCTGATAGGTAACCTTTCCTACTTGTTTTAGTATCTTATAAGGACCTTGCCATGTTGCTAATATTTGTTAGCATTTGATGGTAGTAAGATAAAACCCAGTCTCCTGGGCTGAATTATCTATTCTTTAGCTCTTTCCATTTTCATAAAATTAAGAATTGTTTATATATGTTCTTTAGTTTTTACACATTCTAGAAGACGCTTCTCTCTAACACAGTTGTAGGTTTTGGACGAATATCCCATCAAAGATTGCACTTTCCAGCAGAGTGAAAACTGAGTTAGGGGTAACATTTGGTCCAGATATTTAGCTTCCTCCTCCAACATCGTTTTCAGTTGTTTTTCAGATTAGTATTGATCGTTTCACCAGTCGGTCTGTCTGTTGATAATAGGAAGTTTTTTTCAAATGTTGTATACCTAGTTGTTGACAAATTTGTTGCATAGGTTTGGATAAAAAGGCAGTCCCATGATCCATCAAAAAACACCTTGATCATGGCATTAGCAATTTGGGAGTTGCTATTTAGCTTAAAGGAATAGCCTATGAATACCTTGTGGCTTGGTCTGAGATTACTAGTAAATATTGATACCCACAAGAGGAAGGGATTTAGGAAAGGAAAGAAAAGAAGTGAGCATATTTAGTAAAGTAATATATTACAATTAACACTACAGTGTTTTTTTTAAGAGGAAAGATCTTTAATAAAATCCACACAGATTATTTCTAAGGTCGATCAGGAGGGGTTAAAGGAACTAAGACCACCAAGATACTAATTTCTCTGTAATTCAGATGAAGGATCAGTGTATTTTTCTGACAGAATAATCATTCTAAAATGGGTTGATCATTGGAATCTTCCTGAATCCAGCATTATGAATCCCAAAAGCAGAGCTTTATTTCCAACTGAGTCAAAAATCCCTTAAAGTGCTTTTTCCATGTTACAAAGGAAGTAACAGAGCATCTGCCTTTCAGTGCCTTCTCCCTTGTGTATATGTGATTATATATTGAAACTTTGATAAAAAATAACATCTGCCTCACATGCTGGAAGTTGGTGCATTTCATGGACTTCAAGAACTCTAAATTGTTATGATACATCCATGCTGTTAGTGGATTTAAAGCTCCCTCTAGGTAAGATTGTCAATCAGTAAAAGCCCCTTTAAGGTGGATTTTGTTCCGCTGAATTTAAGGTTCTTGACAAGAAAATTACAGGATGCACGGTTTCAGTCAGAGGATCACGGATACCTCCCAATGCATCAGTTTCCAGGGTAAACAGTAAGTTTCAATTAGTGTGTCTTAAGGTAGGAGCCCTACTGAGGGCTGATTTCAATCGATCAAAATCTTCTTCCTTAGCTGCCACTCCCCATCCCCCCCAGAACGGAGTTCCTTTTCTGGTCAGTTATACTATTGGAGCTGCCACTTTAGAGAAGGATTTGACGAAGTGTTGATGAAACTAGCAAATCCTAAGACCCTATGTATGTCCTTCACAATGTGGAGTTAAGGCCACTGCACTACTGCAGCCACTTTTTTAGGGTCCATACTGACTGCTTTATCTGAAAGGATGAATCCTAGGAAATGTACCAAATGAACTTCAAAGATGTATTTATCTAAATTACCATATAAGGAATGGGCTCATAGGTGTCTCAAAATGTCTTGTACATGTTGTACAGGGCTCGAAAAATCAGCTCGCATTTGCAAGCCGGATTAAATTAGGACGAGCTATTTTTAGGTGCTACTCACCCTTTCTGGTGAGTAGGAAGACAAACTGTCTTTTGACCTCTGTCTTTAAAAACAGAGCAAATGTGACAAGATAGCAAGATTTAAAGGCATCTTTATTGCTCACAAAGTGAATGAGCAATAAAAATACCTTAAAATCTTGTTAACTTGTCACATTTGCTCCGCTTTCAGGGACAGAGGTCAAGTGCATTACAGTTAGGTCGAGTAGATTTTTTAACTTACTTGACCTGCAGGTCTAGTAACATTTTTTTTATTTTTCGAGCCCTGCTGTTGGTGCATTTTTAGAGTTTTGAGAAACAATTCAAATGTTTTCTAGATAGATAACGACAAAGGCATTCAAAATGTCTCTGAAGTTGTCATTCAATAGATGTTGAAAGGAAGTGGGAGCATTGCACAAGGCAAAAGACATAACTACATACTCAAAGTAGTCATATCTTGTATTAAGGGTGGTTTTCCATTCGTCACTTCCTTTGATGCTGACTAGGTATATGCTTGAAAATCTTGGCAGTGCGGACTTACTCTAGTAAAACTAAAATTAATGGTAGGGAATAACAATTCTTTACTATGATAGTGTTCAATTCTCATTAATCTATACATAGTCTCAATTCTTCATTGGATTGCAGGACAAGGAATATAGGAGCACCTGCAGGTGATGCAGAATATCTAATGAAGCCTTTCTCTACGTTTCCCTCAATATATTTCTTTAAATGTTTCAACCTCTTCAATGGTCGAATGATATATTCAACGATGCAGAATCATGGCTTTTGTAAACAATTCTATTGCACAGTTGTGTGTTTAATAAGAATCCACATTTGATGTGTTTAATAAAAATTCACACCATTCTTCTTAAATACATCTTGAAATCTGCAAACGCTTCTGGAATGTAATTTTCTTTTGGGTTGTGCTCAAAATACAATTAAGGTGCACAATTTGATTTAAAAAAGACGACTTTAGAAGTATCTGTGAAAATTTGCATTGATCATGTCAAGAAATGTAGATTGCACTGAGCCAAAAATAACAGAAAAAAACAGGGGTCTCCTATGAATTTATCAGGTGGTGCCAGGTTAGACACCCCAAAGCAGGAGCATGCTAGAGTTGACATAGACTCTAAGGTTGAACAGGAACTGGAAGAATTGCGAGCTGGATTCCTGGTATCTCCGAGGGTGGAGAAATTTTATTCAAAAGAAGTAAATATGCTTGTTCATTACAAGCTGCTTTTAATTCCTCCTGAATATGTGTAATGGCCTATACCATGGTCTAAAGCTGCCTAGATTCAGTACTTATATAGAAGAGTATAGTACATAACCCTAAGGACTCCACGTTGAACAACATCACAATTTTTAGGCCTTCGAGAGAGTTTTTAGCTGTCTGTAGGCAAAAGTCTGTTATTGACCACAGTGCTTTAAGTGGGATGAAAAGTGGGGAAGGGGAATCTAAAACTGGAATGGCCCAAGTAATTAATGGTGTGGCTTAAAACACGTGAACTGCAATCCTGTGCTTTACTCAACATAATGCCTGAGCAGCATTTAGGTGCCTCTTTGTGAGTTTTGTGTTATTGCATCCAGAGATATGAGAGCAACAAACATATGCCTAAAACAAGTCAGACCTATCGGCTTTGTGAGTGCTCATTAGCAGTTTGAAATAAATGGGTAACAACAATGATTTTGTTGTAAATAATTAGAACTGGTTATTACAGATAGTTCATATGTTAACTAATAGTCATATATGTGTAATTTGTAATAACCAGTTGTAATTTCTAAGGGTACACAATGGAGGGAAGCCAAGGATTAGATCAGCATGTAATTTGAACAATGTTATGGCCCACTGACTCTCAGTGCCTTCAGCCTTTGCTTCAGAGCTCTCAATTGTATCCCATGATAAACACCAAGACCAGAACTCATCTGGACACCTAAATGCAACTTAGCTCACATGTACCATACAAGCATTGGAAAACCCGATAACACAGGCTTGTGGAGCTGAGACCACCTTGACTTTGCCAATAGGTATACTAATTTCAATACAAAATTGCACTAAAGCAAAGAGAGTTTACAAAAGTTAAAAAATTCAAAGTCTTTACTAATGAATGTACACTGACATGGTGTGTCCACACTGACTCGCATGTTTAAGCTATCTACCTGGGATATGGAGCACTTTTATAATGTGTTTCTTTATACAGCTTATACATCCTCAGACTGCCTCCTACCTCAGAAAGACTTTCCCACTGCACTTCTAAACCCCTGCCTGAAAAATTGTCCTTGACGAACTTCTGCTTGATTTCTTTCCTTTCTATTCTTCAGAGTGATGCTTTTCTTACATTCCATTCTCTGTATGCCTTCTCTTTTTAAGTATAGTCCTCTTAGTCTCATGTCTTTCTGCTTTAATCCCTCTTATTGTAATTCTGCAATTAGCAAAAACTTCATTTAATTGATCACCACCTCTCCTCTTTAAATTTGTATCCTGTAACCTAACACTAATCTCCACCAGCATATCTATCTCACCAACTAGTCACCTCAAATCACATAGCCCACTAATGATCACACCTACCTGGTACTATATAACCTGTTACAAAGTACCTGGAGTAAATGCATAGATTTCTTTCTTGAGAGCACATTTCTAATCCCAGTAACCAATTATACCACTGGACTAACCACTAACCTTGGGTTCTCGAGTAGTGTGCTACTCACCGTAAAGTGCTTCAACGCCTCAAGGACGTCTCCTCTTTCTTTCAAAAAATTTACTTTCTTTCTTTTTCCTTTCTTGTTGCTCAATTTCTTATATTAATTTCCCTTCTTATATATATTTTCAGGCTTTCCTTTCTTTACTTATCCAAGCCTCATGATAAATAATTTAAAAGAAATACTATTTCAAGAAATCAGGAAATCCATGATTAGAGCGGATTCAGGATTCACAAGCCAGGATTTCTTCTAAAATATATTCACGCACTTATACACAGCATACCAACATATTGTTACTCTTCACATTCCGGTCTAGGTGGACGGTTGCGGGTGTGGGGAGGGTGGATAGGACCAGCGGTGACATGCTAGTAGGGAAATGATACGCATAGTTAGCCTTAATGTCAGAGGTCTCAATTTGCCGACTAAGAGAATAGCACTACTACATCAGCTGAGGGCGTTTCAATGTGACCTGTGCCTGTTACAGGAGACTCATCTTCTGAAAAAAGATTGGCCCAGAATGCGCTCTAGATGGTTCGACCGTCAGTTCTGGTCTTCTGGTCAAGGGAAGAAGGCGGGAGTAGCACTCCTGGTAGCTACACACTTTCAAGGGAAAATTATCTCTGTGCAGTCTAAAATCCCGGGACGTCTACTGTGTCTACGGGTATCATATGCCCATCAGTCATTCACAATAGCTTCCATATATGCACCTAACGAACAACAAGAACAATTCATAACACAGGCGCTAGGTAAAGTGTGAGCTTCTCCAGACTCAAACCTTGTAATTGGGGGTGACTTTAATTTAGTAATGGATGCTGCGTTAGAGAGAACTCCCCCGCGCCCGGGGAACACAGGGATGTTCACCCCGCAGGGAACACGATGGCTCGCAGAAGCCGGATTGACCGACATTTGGTGGAAGTTGCACCCGACCTCACACTCCTACTCTTTCTTCTCTGCAGCTCACCAATCATATGCCAGGCTTGACTTTTTCCTTACTTCGGCCTCATTGGCCCCTAGAGTAACACAAGCCACCATTGATGTGGCTTCCCTGTCAGACCACGCTCCCATTCAATTGGACTTGCACCTACCGACCTCACGTCGGAACGGTGGGCCGTGGCGCCTCAACCCCAAAATGCTATCCTATGATGCCACAAATAAAGAAGTGGGGGAAGCCATTGGGGATTACCTCAACATTAACGATACGCCGCATACATCAATAGCAACACTCTGGAAAGACCTTAAGGCGGTTGTTAGAGGCAAATATATAGCTATCGCAGCCCGATTCAATAAAGAGCGTGCACTGAAACGCACCCACTTAGAGGATACGGTTAAGGAATTAGAGGAGGCCCATTGGCGCACAGGCTCACACAAAGCTAGGCGACAAATGACCATAGCGGGTAAACAGCTTAGGGCGTTGGACATGGATGCTGCAGAATATGCGCTATTAAGAACGCGACAGAAGTACTACGCAGGGGGAAACAAGGCAGGGAAACTACTGGCACACAGATTGCGAACACTGGTAAACTCCAGGTGCGTACAAAGCCTCAAGAACGGTAACGATGAGCTCATCACAAGGGACGAGGACATAGCGGTGGAGTTTGGGCGCTTTTACGCGGACCTCTATAGGGCAGAGGGGAAGTCTCTAGAGGACTGCATCCCTTACATTACACAGGCCCCAATAACAAAGTTGCAGGCCACTAGTGTCACACTTCTGGAGAAGGACATAGCAGAGCGGGAGGTGCAGGAGGCGATCGGGAGACTCCAACCTGAAAAGGCACCGGGACAAGATGGGTTCATAGCAGCTTTCTACAAACAATTTGCCCCCTATTGTCCCCAATACTAACCCGATTGTACAACTCATTCAGTGAGACTGGGGAACTAACCGAAACTTTGCGCATGGCAACAATAACAGTGCTGCCCAAACCGGGTAAAGACCCCCAGCGCTGTACTTCATACCGTCCCATTTCACTACTAAACGTTGACGCAAAGATTTTTACAGGGATACTAGCAAGTAGATTGAGCGGATACATGCCAGGGCTGATTGAGCCCGACCAGTCTGGCTTCATACCAGGTTGTACCTGAGGGAACAACTCCAAACGGCTCTTTCATTTACTTGATAAGACGCAGCGCTCTCAAAAACCGACCTTATTCCTCTCAATAGACGCGGAGAAGGCTTTCGACCGCGTCCATTGGCCATTCCTGCGGACGGTACTGGAGGCAGTGGGCACCGTCCCCAGATTCCAGCGATGGATTTGGGCGGGATATGCGGGGCCCAAAGCACTAGTCAGGGTGAACAATACACAGTCCCCGGCCTTTGCTATCTCTAGGGGGACTCGTCAGGGGTGCCCCCTCTCACCGCTTCTATTCGTGCTCTACATGGAGTCTCTGGCGGAACGTATTCGTCACCACCCACAGATAGAGGGAGTCTGGATGGGGGCCAATCACACAAAATGGTCTTATATGCTGATGACGTGCTGTTGGCCATTACAAACCCAGGCCACTCACTGCCCCCCCTCATGGAAAAACTCATAGCTTTCGGGAGGTCTCGGGCTTCAAGGTGAACACCACTAAAGCCCAGGCACTCAACATCTCCATCCCGCAGGAAGAGCACCAACACTTGATATCGGAGTTCCCTTTCTGTTGGGCACAGAGGGGAATTCCATATTTGGGTATTCAGATTCTCCCGACCATAGAGGACACAGTGACCCGCAACTACTAAGAACTTTTAAAGACAGTGAAGTATCATATTCAATCTTGGCATGGAGGTCCTATTTCCTGGGTGGGCCGTATAGCAGGGGTCAAAATGACATTGTTGCCCAAAATCCTTTACCTAATGCAGGTGATGCCACTGGCGCCGCCTGCTACTACCTTGAAAAAACTGCAGATGGCACTCGAATCTTTCATATGGGCTGGTAAGCAGGCCCGACTGGCCAGAAAGCGGGCGAATTTACCAATGGCCAAAGGCGGCTTGGGTATCCCAAATCTAGCGAAATACTACCAGGCTGCGCAATTGCGCTATATGGTCGAATGGCAACGCCCAATGACTGAGAAACATTGGTGTTTTCTGGATCACGTGGTGGCGGGTGTCCACATCTGGAAGATCCCTTGGCTCCAGCGCAAACACCGTCCGCCGGGGGTCTACATTTCACCAGTGGTTAGAGCCACAATGGGGGTTTGGGACAGGGTATCCTCCAAGCAGCTTTCCACGCAGATCTCCCCACTCACACCAATAATAGGGAACCCAGACTTCCAACAAGCCACGCAAGAGAAAGCATTCATACATTGGCAAGAGGCAAATTGTAAGCAAATTGGTGACTTATTCGATGTGAAAGGCCTGCTAGATTTTAAAGTGGTGCAACAGGACTTTGGGCTCCCCGACTCCGAATATTGGCACTATTTGGAGATCAGGCACTGGGTGACACGTCCCCACATTAGGCCACATGCCAGCAGGTGACTGACACTATTCGAGCGTTGGCTTTTATCTAGAAAAGACGACTCCCGCATTCTATCCGACATATACTCCTTCTTAAATACACAGACTACCCCATTGCAAACGCTGGCCAGGAAGAGGTGGGAGCTCGAATGCGAGCGTCGTTTCACGGACAAAGAATGGACAGACATCTTACATCGCGCACGTACTTCTGCTACTAGTGCCTCAGGCTTGGAGACGTTGTTAAAGTTGGCGCACTACTGGTATTACACCCCAGCTCGTCTGGCTCAGTGGGAAAGGGGACGGGAGGGTACATGTTGGAGGCACTGCGCCCAGTCGGGCACACTTGCTCACCTGTTATGGCATTGCCCCAAGTTGCATAGGTACTGGGAGGAGGTGCTTGCAGACATTGATCAGATGTTTGACACGGAAATACAGCGCTTCCCTAGCTATGTACTTTTGGGACTACCCAACACACTAACTTATCCACTACACTCCAATAGGGGCAAGGCCATTACCTTAGCGTTATGCGCAGCAAAACAAGTCTTGTTGTCAAGATGGGATACGGATATTGTCCCAACACACACTGACTGGCTCCATAAGTTGTGGGATTTGTTGGGGATGGAAAAATTAACAGCTGGGGTCAACCGTACCTTACCTATGTTTGAAAAACAATGGCGATCCTGTATAAAACACCTCTCAGGAGTGTACCAGGAACTCACGTGCCCCATATATTTGCGTATACCGCAGATTACACCCGCAGCCACCACAACAGAACTAGGAACAGAACGAGAGTGACAATTCCTATAGATTGACACGTGCATGTAATGTTTATCTTATTTTACTCTATTGATTCCTAATTTTCCCCTCCCCCACCTCCTTCTGATCTCAGCTACCTCGCCGGCCAATGGATGTAGGCGAAGGATTTTGTAAGAAATTTAAAACAATAAAAACCGTTACAATCCTAAAATATATTCATTTCCCACAAACAGAGTTGTCTCGCTTTTCCCAGTCACCCTACTTTATTCCCTTGGCACTTGCCTGGACCACATCTTGTCCTCGAGAGTGTGAATGCATTTTTAATAATGAGAAAATAATGCCTAATTTAGATGTGTTTAAGTTAGCCTGATTAGACCTCAAACAGCTTGCATAGTCATTCATTTTATATTGGCAGAAAGAAAGTGCACTTTTACTTTATGTGAATGAACATTCTCCATGTGCATGTGTTGCTATGTGTATTTTTTTTTATTTCAGAAAATCAGCAGAATAAAAGCCTCAATCATGGTGTTGTTTACTGTACTTATATAATTGTATTAATGTGCCTTCTTCATGAGGAAGCCATGTACAGGTTGTTCCTGTATGTTGCACTTTTCAAGGCCCTTTTCCTAGGTTTGAACAAGCGAGCCTTTCATTCACAGAACATGCTATTCTTTGTTTTTCCAACTACAGATCCATCTCCCTCCTACCATACCCAGCAAAGGTATTAGGGAAACTAATCAACTGATGCCTCACCGACCACCTTAGCAACCACCAGTTCTTCAACGCCATGTAGTCCGTATTCAGGCCCAAACACAACACAGAAACAGCACTCATCGCCGTCACAGACGACATCTGCATGATCCTTGACAAAGGAGATACGGCAGCCCTCATTCTCGTATGCCGACAACATGCACCTCTTACTCTCCCTCTTGGACAACACCCCCAACACAAGAAACAGGTTTACCGCCTGCATGACCAAAGTCTCTAACTGGATAAAAGCCAACTATCTCAAGTTCAACACCGACAAGACAGAAGTAGTGATCTTCGTCAAAAAGATCTCGCCATAGAACTTTAACTGGTGGCCGGCCGAACTCTGACTAACACCCAGTATCAATGCCAGAAACCCAGAACAATCATCAACAGCAAACTGGGCCTGACCGCACTAGTCAATGCCATCACTGCAGCCTGGTTCAACACCCTGAAGATGCTGAGGAAGATCTTCAAATGGCTCCCAAGCAAAGCTAGAAAAAACTACCACTGATGCCCTAGTCAACTGCTAGGTGTACTACAGGAACACCCTCAACACTGAGATCACCAAGCAACTCACTACAAGACTACAAACCATTCAGAACTCTGCAGCCAGACTCATCCTAATCCTCATACACAGTACTCACATCACACCTCAGGGAGCTCCACTGGTTTCCAATACACAAACACATTTCAAACTCCTCACACACACATTCAAGGCACTACACAACTGAGGCCCACCTACCTGAACAGTTACATCTCCTTTCAGCAACCACCCAGACACCTCCACTCTGCAAGGCTCCCACTCACACAAATCTAACGCATACACAGTCCCAGATCAGGAGGACGGGCATTTGCTAACATCGCCCTTAAAGCATGGAATGACTTCCGACTCCACATCAGAGCCTCCTCCTCTCTTCTTGAATTCCACAAGAAGCTGAAGACTTGGCATTTTAATTAACCAACCTACCATATCCAAGGCTAGGAACACACACTTGCTCAGAGCCAGAATGCCCTTGTGGGTGATAGTGCGCTTTACAAATACACATGACATAACATAAGTTAAATAAATGCATGGTCATCATCTTCATTTTCTATGCACACCACATGCAATAAAGCAGGTGTTTTTAGATGTATCTTATTGCATGTATCTAATGTATTTGAATCTTCATTGGTTTGTGTCTTGTAACACTGCTAGTCCAACCCTGTGAGACCATTAGAAGTAACTAAATGTGTGTGGCTTTCTTTGCCTAAAACCCTATAAAAGATAATATTTTTGGGAAATGTGCCAGTCTTTTGGCTTACTTGTATTGAAGTTGACTCTATGTCGGACCTCTTGCTTAACTATACTTTGGTTCTGGCTGCTACTTGCTTTAGACATTGACTTTATGTTAATTCTCTTGTATTATTTGATTTTGAAATATTATGAGTGTTGATTCGCCATGATATACCTAACAACTATAATATGATTAACAGTGAATAAACCTTCCCGGCTCTGACATGAATTCTTGTCTTGTGGAGGCTTCATTTAATGGCAGAGTGCTTCGACATATGAAGACTCAGGCAGCTCTAATTCTCTTTAATATTTAAATTAGAGCGCCAAAAAAGTGACATGTCATTTCACATTGTGGAGAGGGGGTGCCAGCAGTCCTCTTCTTCTGAGTCTTTCCTCTTGTCCAGTCCTCTTGATATTTTGAATTCTGCCTCCCTCCTGTCTCCTCTGAGCTCTACCGGTTGGGATTTAGTCATCCTTCCTCTCCTACCAATCCTGTGTGAGGCTGTAAGGTGACATCTTGGCCTCTGAAACTTTCTCCCACTCTGTCCATTATATCCGGCCTCCTTGACTTCTGCATGTGCACGCCAGCTGACTTTATCTCTGTCTCCTTGGAGTCCATATCTGTTGGCATCCTTGCATCTCAATTAACCTGCCTGAATGAAAGTCTCTCATCACTTTCCACGTTTCTAGCCTGTAGCTTCTCCTCTTCCCTCTCGCTATCCCCTCTCCTTCCAGCTTAGTCTGCTCATCTTTTTTGCCTTGATACCCTTCTTTGTCTATGTTCTGCTTCAGTTTTCTCTCTACTTTCTTCTGCAAATCCTTGCATTGGTGATCCGGCTCAGCATTCCTGTCTTTACCTAAACTCTTCCTACCAGTTAGGTACTGTCCATGGCTACTGTCCTATAACCCATGACAGATTTAAACAATGACACTGGTGCAGTAACTGTTATTTTGTGTGAGCACATAGCCGTTGGTCAATACCACTTTCATTATCCCATTTGCTTTGGCATACGATGCTCAGTGGGTTCTTAGTCTGTCATCACATCTTGGCAGATCTCTGATATGTAGGCAGTTAGGGTTTTTATTATGACACTTGTGGCCTTATTTAATACAGTGCCCAGAGGGCATAATAGGTGCATGCGCCTGTTTTCTGCACCACACAGGACTCTGTAGGACTATTAGGGGCCGTAGTCGCTTGTGCAGCTCCTTCTGTGGATGATTAGGAACCTGTGCTAACTCAACATTTGTTGTGACGTCCTTTATAAAACAAAGCCACTGGAATGTTATGCAAAAGGATGGTACTGGGTTGTGAACGGTATGTTTCACCTGCGTTGTGAGGTACGGCTGTCAGAGAGACGCATGAGCACTAATATACCATTGTAGCTCACTGCCAAGGGCTATAAAGATTGTTAAAGTCCCTGAACCTGAGTTATAGACCTGAGCCATGGGATCACAAGTAGAATGTACTAATACTTTTAGAAGATTCTGTCCAAAGGACGAAGAGCAGAAAAGGGAGATAGGGCACCAGACCAGCCACTGAAGTGAGAAAAATAGAGACACGGCTACTCTTAGAAATTCAATGAGGGCCTTGTCGGAAAGGGCTGCTGATTACTTGTTTCCCTCAGCACTGACGGTTTGGTGCATAGTGTGAGGGGTGGGACTACAGTTTCTATTAATTATGTGTGAAAGTTTCTAAGCAGGGCCTTTCTTTTGTGTGTTTGATTACTGCTACAAGATGACTGGATGCAAAATCTCACACTTCATTGTGCCTACACTATGGGTGCTCCCAATTAGATACAGCCCCAATGCTCCCTGCCCTGAGTAGCATTAATTTACACAAATTCAAAAACATGCCACCCTGATCATCAGAGGGAAATGAGGGCTGCATCTCTAACACAAATATTTAAAGTACCATATTCCTGTCTTGCATTTTCATTCCATCGGATTTTGTGGGAGAATGGTTTCATTTCATCTTATTTTATTCTATTTACCCAAGGGTGATGGTTGTGTGTGTGCACTGGTGTTCTCATGTCCTACAATAGTATTGCAACACATGCAAATAATATTATTTATATCTACAGGTTTGTATGCTGTCTCAAAAAGCCTCCACAATATTCCTAAAAACCCTGCATGAAAACTGACGTTGACTTCATAGTTTCAGTTCTTGACTCTCTTTTTTCTTTTGAATGACTCTCTCTATCCTGTCCATCCTGTACATGCCTCCTCTCTTTGAGCACAGTCTACTCTAAGTCACATGCATGTGTGCCTTAATCCCTATTATTGACCCCCTAGAAATTGCCCACTACTCATTTCAATGATCACAACTTCTCTTTTAAAAGTCATACCCCGGTAATCTAACAATGCCTAATCTCCTGTAGAACCTCTATTAGTATCACAGACCAATGCATGAATTCCCCTTCTTCCACTAAAGAACACACCTAACTCCTATTAATTTAATCAGCCATATGCAAATAGAAGTAAATGCAAGGCATGGTTTCTTTAAGAGCACAAGACTAATCCCAATAACCAACAACAACCAAAACATACTAACCCTAGATTGCGGGGCAGCGTGCTGCGCGGCATAAAGTGCTATAATACCTCTTTAGGGGTAGTAAGTGCTATATAATGCAGTCACAATGTAATACAATATATATCCCTCCTGCCTCATACCAATTAGCTAACACCAAGCATTTGGAAAGTCGATTGTTGTACACACAGACTGGATAATAATTTCCTTATGCTTCTTGACACTCACACACTTACTTAAGACAAAACTGCTATGGGTTATGTCCATCACCCAACAGTGTACCAGTTCACTGCATTAAACCACCCAATATGATCTGAACAGGCACAGGATAACTGAGGAGATCTGCCACATGCCGCTGGCCAACAGAGGACTTTAATTAAGTCCACCACTGCAGGTCCCAACTAGCTACATACTATGACCACTTTTGACATCTCACAATGGCAATCACATATGTGATGTGTGGGAAAATTGCGCTCTCTGAAGGGTCACCCCAAACATTTTTCCTTCCTTCTCCTCTTTTTGTTGGCCTTAAGACTCTGAGCACTTTACCACTGCTGACCATTGCTAAAGTGCATGTGATTCTCTTCTAAACATGGTAACACTGTTGTATACCCAATTGGCATATTTAATGTACTTGTAAGTCCCTTGTAAAGTGGTATACTATATACCCAGGGCCTGTGAATTAAATGGTACTAGTGTGCCACCCATACCAGTAGCCCTGTACACTTGTCTCAGGCCTGGAACAGCAGAGCCTGTGTGTGCAGTTTTACTGCCACTTCGATTTGGCATTTAAAACCATTTGCCAAGCCTTAAACTCCCCTTTTATTACACCTAAGTCAGCCTAAAGGTAGGCCCTAGGTAACCCATAGGATAGGGTGCTGTGACAAGTTTTGCATGTCCTGGTAGTAAAGAACACCTACATTTGTTTTTCACTACTGTGAGGCCTATTCCTCTCATAGGTTAACATTTGGGAATTCCTTAATACGCTTTTAAGCTATAATTCCTGATTAGAAATGAGTAGCTGGATCATGTTTCATATCTTTGGAATAATATTGATAAATCCTCTTTATTGGTAAAGTTGGATTTAACATTTCTATTTTAGAAATGCCACTTTTAGAAAGTTCACAAAATAAAATGATGGACGCAGTGTTGAAACTTTTCAAACACTCATCCCCAGTCACAGATCTGGGTTTAATCCATTGTTATTTTGCTCGCCACGCCACACCAGTTTGGGTCCAGACATATGCTAATCTGTCTTGACCCTGCTCCCATTGGAAACAGTCCAGCCCGAACTACCAAGCCTCCCTAGACCGTAAACAAGCATCCTAGGGCCGGTTTCAGGGTATCACCCCTCATCAGCCAGGTTAGTTTAAGTTCAGTGGCGCAGCGAGCAAGTGACCCATGTCCTGTCCCCACACAAAGGGCTGATTACCCCTACAGTTAGTCTGGAGCCAGGGCTGGGAAGAAAGGGCTTCTGTGCACTTCAAAGGCCCTTTTTCGAAGTTACCCCCAATTGAAAGGCATAACTGGGTATAAGTACTGGGTCTCTGACCCCACCAAAACATACACTTCTAGACCTACAACTGCATTCTGTCAGAAGAACTGCTGTGCTGCATTAAGGACTAACACTCTGCTGGACTTCTGGCCTTGAAGGCTTGCTTTTCTGCTGTGCTTCCTGCTGCCTGCTGGTCTCTGACCCTGTTGAGGAGAGCTGGACTCCTGCTGGTTGGTTTTCCTACTGTTGCTTGAGACTCAGGGCTATCAAAGTCTCTACCCCTGCTCCCGTGCCTAATTCACTGGAAGTGGACCCAGATACTTGCACCAAAGAAATTGATGCATCTCCAGTCTGTGTGTATCAGAACCTGTGCATCGACTCTGTTGGGGAAGTAGAATCGGTGCATCGCACTCGGATCCTCTGCATCGCGTCCAGAACCACTGCTTCGGAACAAACGCATCGCCACCACTGTGTGGAGAAGGTCAGCGCATCGCCCCTCCAGCGTGGATTAACCAAGTGCATCGCCTTCGGACCCGCTGCACTCAGAGCAAGCGATTCGCTCAACGGACCTGACACATCGCCACCACTGCATGAAGAAAATTGACGCATCACCTCAACTGTGGGCTTGACATCGACACATCTCTCATCTGCACCCTGCATCTCGCTGTGACCAGGATCAAGATATTCTGTTAACAACAAACATCGGGGTCTAACAAAAGCAAACTACGGACAATGGCCTCAGTGACAAAGATTGACTCTCGACAAAGCAGATAACTTCGCTCTAGCTGTGTCCTCGAATGGACTGAATTCACTTCCATAAGACAGCAATGGCCATGCCCTATTTTCACAGTGGTGGGGAACTTTCACACTTTGTACTGAATACGTATGCATAGCATCGGTTCACCACAAGACTCAGCCACCCGGGTTCCCAACTGGGCTGTATGCCGGTGCCTCCACACCCCGGGAGAACTCCAACGTATACAACTAACCTGATTTGATGTTTAAGTTTGTTCGTCATTGTTTTGCTATGTTAGATTTGGGGTGGGTTTTTCAGTCTCAACCTATTTGGGTGGTTGGTGTGGGTGGGGAGGGTTCATGGGGAAGGAGTTTGCAGTTTTAAAGGAAAAAGGCAGCAACAATTACAGCTCGATCAATTATATCACACCTCTGGCGACATAACTGACAATGGGGTACACAAAGGAGCAAACCTCAGCAGACCCTGGGCGACAAGGGGACGGGGGAGAGTGAGACAAAGTGTTGACATCATAACCTGGATTATCATATACCTACAACATGACCACGTATAATTGTCTCACATGGAACATACGAGGACTTGCTTTGGCTAAAGACCGAGGACCACGCTCTTGGCTTAAATTTAATCGGATCTGGACTGATCGGCTATGGGAGCAGTAAGGCGCTGTCTACCTATGATGTTTTGTTTTCTCTCATATTTCTCACTCACGGTCCTATGACATAAATCCTTTTTTCTTTTTTTCATTCTTTTCTATTCCCCTTTTCTTTTCCTTAAATAATGCGATTATGATTGGTTCTCTCTTTCACCTTTCTTTTTCAAAATCAAAATCAAATAAACTTTATTCGATTTTTAAGTTAAAAAATCATAAAAGTCACACATTTTAGAAATATACAATCTAATATTTAAAAAAGACTAATACCTTACATGATTACATCTTTATATATCACTAAAATCTTATAAAAAAACATATCATCAGTTAATTAATACAACAATTGTTCTATACATTAGTCGGCCTCATGATGTGTTTCCCATATTATACTTTTCCTTTTTTTCAATATGGACTTCAAGAGTCCAGTCATAGCTCCCACACAATAAACATTATCCAATCTTTGTAGATAAAGGTAGGCAGGGCGACATTGCCTCCAGCCCCCACCCTTCAGCATTGGCAAAATCCATCTAGATCTTTCTACTCTGTAAAATTTGCAGAATAAAATCACATGTATTGTCGTCTGAGGGGACATTTCATCACAGGGGCACATACAAAGCTCACTATTCCAATCATTTTGTGTAGGGAAGCTGACTAATCGATGAAAGCTGTCAAATCTTAATCTTGTAAGGACAAACCTATCGTATCTTCCTGTACACCATTCCAAATAAGGTTGAATAGTGGGGTATACAAGGGTTAACTGATGTTTAATAACTGTGCTTTTGTGCATTTCTGAGGCCGCCCTTAATGACTCTAGATGACCCTGACAAAAAGCTCTGAAATCCTTCCTAGAAATTGTAGTCAGTGTACTGGGGTTACTATAAAAGTCAGGTTTACCCACATCTGTTAAAAAGTTTCTTATATACCTTAACCACATAATCTTGTTTGCATGGGTTAAACTCATGGCATCTCTTATAATCTCTCTGTTTAACTCTGTATTATGTGACGTCCAGACTCTATGCCACAACAACAAGGGCTGCATCTTAATCAAATCAGAAATATATAAAATCCCCAGCTCGTTGTGGCAGTTATAAACGGACGTACTCTGTGGAATTGCTAGTATAAACCGTAAAAACTTATTTTCCTCTTTTTGTAGTATGGCTGCATCCTGGTAACCCCAGACACCAGCCCCATACATCGCTACACTCAAACATTTCGCTTTATAAATTTTAAGGAGAATCCCCGGGGGTCTTTTGCCCATTTTATTCGAAAAATTCATCAATGCCCCAATTGACCTTTTAAAAAGAAGAGTTCTACTTTTAACCACTGGAATCCATGACCCAGCGTGATTGAGTAAGACACCCAAATAGGAAAATGTATTGGTCGCCTCGATCCTAGCCTTACCCAAGGGCAGGCTTTTACAGCTATTTCTCCCCTTCCCACATGTCATCACGTATGTCTTCTTAATATTAAGTTTTAGGCCCCGGTTATCCATAAAATCAATATAAGTTTTAAGAGTGCTCTGGAGACCCAGCTGAGTTCTGGCCATAAGCACTGCGTCATCCGCGTAAAGGAGTGATACTATCGGCTTGTTGTTATAGTGAGGGGGTCTTTTGTACTGGCCACTAACTCCTCTTCTAATGCGTTGGTATATAAAGAGAAGAGGAACGGAGCCAGGACACACCCCTGCCTCACACCCTTTTCCACCGCAAACGACGCAGTGCATTCGCCCCCGATTCCATGTCTCACTTTTGCTGAGGCCCCCGTATACAATTGCCTTAAAAACCGGATTAAAATTGGGTCTACTTTTAAATCCCGCAATATATCCCAAAGTCTGTTGTGATTTACGCAGTCAAAAGCGGATGTAAGGTCCACAAAAGCTACGTACATTTTCCCTTCTTTAGCTTGGGTATATTTCCCTGATATCATTGTAAAATTCAACACCTGCTCAATAATCCCTAGCCCTTGTCTAAAACCATACTGCACTTTACATAAAAAATTATTATCCTCGGCCCAAGTTTGTAGTCTATTCAGGACTATTCTACCTACTACCTTAACCAGGGAGTCCAAGAGGGAACGCGGACGATAACATGCAGGGTTATCGCGTTCTCCCTTTTTAAAAATTGGAATAATCACAGATTCAGACCACGTCTTGATGAAGCCCTTCTCACAGCATGCCTTCAAAACCTGTGTCAGCAATGGGGACCAGAGTGCTGGAAGATTTTTAAATAAATCCATGGGGACGCCGTCTGGTCCAGGCGCCTTCCCACCTTTACTTTCATTAATAGCTGCCGTGACTTCATCTAATGTTACATTAAGCCCTATAGTCACAAAACTATCCATCCCGTCTTGTATCTGCAGATCAGAATCGGTCATGGATGCATCGGCCCCCCTAATGCTATACACGCTCGAGAAAAATCTGATCCAGGACTCCTCATCTATGGCAACTTCAATCCTAGGTCCCTCATTATTTACAAAAAAAAGGGGCATTTACTGCCCGCCAAAACATAGTACAGTCCCTTTTTTTTGAGGCCTCATAGAGTAAGTCCCAAGCCTGTTCTTTTATTTATTTTTTCCTATTTTTTCTAACCAAATTATAATTCTTTCTGCATGTACTAATTTCCTCCTTATTTCTCACAATTTTGTGGAGGGCACCCTTCAGGAAATTATATGCCTTCATGCACTTAGTATCAAACCATCCGTTAATCCTTTTAGGGGACACCTTATTTTTTACTCCTAAAGAGTTTTGAATCTCCAAAGTAATAATAGAAAAAGCCCTCAAAATGTCACTATAATCTGCGCTCTCTTGAAGACATACCACTATGTGGTCATTAGCATTAATTATAATTTGTTTCATCACTTCGTCGGCCTTTATATTCCCCCAACGTAAAGAGTAGCCATTCTGGCGTGCTAAAGTAATGTTTTGTGACAATGCCAGATAGCTACTATTTGGTTGTTCAACTAATTTGGGGATAGTTACGCAGATGCTCAAAGGCAAATGATCACTGAGGGCATTGAGATGGGTTTTAAAATTGTCAAACCAGGTTTCATATCTATTGGGGATGATTATAAAATCTATCAATGAGGCTAAACCTCTGCCAATAAACGTTGGAGTAAAATCAACACGTGGAGTACACAAACAGTTTGCAAAACCCAAATCATGTCCTGCCACAAAATCATTAAACATTTCTCCCTTTACATTATGAACAAAATGTGGGGTGTATGCATTAACTTCATCATGTATCCCACACTGCCCATTTTCAGTATTACCACAAATACCAGTATTAAAATCCCCGCCACATAGGAAGATCACATCAACGTCATTTGGTACCCTAATTTTAAACATTTCATCGCTAAGCGACTTTATGATTTTACCCAGTTCACCCTGTTCGATGTTATTATAAAAATTCACTATACATAATACCACTGGAGAGTTCAAATAAATACCCAGCAATTGATAGTAGCTCGTTGAACTAAGCATTTCTATTTTCCTAACCATAATCAAATTTGAGATATATACACTCAAACCTCCTTTATGTCTTCCATGCATGGATCTGACAGCAGGTATATGGAAAGTCTTATAACCATCTAAATTAATCTGCTTCAGTAACCAGGTCTCCTGAAGGCATAAGATGTCAAAACTATGTATAAAATCTATCCAGATGGAATTATGTACTTTTGATTGTAGGCCAGCAATATTCCAGAATAGCACTCGTATTCCATCAGAAACATAAGCAGTTGGTCTATCAGGGGTGATGGTTCCATTAGTGTGTTCGTTTGTCCCACTACCGTTAATGACATTTGTTGAACATCCCACACTAATTTCATCCTCCACTACGTTATTCGCTTCCTCACTATATTCCTTTATCGTACTGGTGACAAGGCTACACCCCCCATTATCGCACTCTCGTGAAATCGCATTTGATTCTGTGGGTGCGACTTGATCAACACAGTTATACTCATCACCATTAACCGGGAGTCAATCATTCTCGTCCAAAGATTGGAGTGGCAAAAATCTATTGGAAACCTCTATACTATGTGCCTGCTTACTTGTGTTCTGCACATGGGGAAACCTATCCTGAATCCATTTTGTGGGGCCAGGTTGATAAAAGAAGCTCAAAGGATGTACCTTTATGCCTACTTCCAAGTTACATCTATTATTACCCATCCTTCGGAAAATTTCCCGAACCAAAATAGGACTTCCTAAGGAAAGGACTATGCAGTCCCCTTGCGTGTATTTTCCAATTGTACCCACCCAGGCGACCCGTCTAACCATTTTGAAAGCCGAAAACATATCCTGGGCTAGACCTGTTCTTATTCCCAAGCAATGAATTGTCCTATTCCTCAATATGTCCCATGTTTCCTTTTCCCCTTCAAGTAACGGGGGAACATTTATCAGCACCACCGTATAAGGTAGCGCCGCAGGGGGTAGATTTAAGATTTGACGATTCCCTAATTGCTCAGGTAATTTAATCTCATCTTTCCCTATATTTGGGCCTATTTCCCTCTGTTGTCTATTACCCTGTCGTATGTCCGTCCTATCAATACTCCTTTCTACCAATTCACTGTTGTTACCATTTGTGTTCAGACGGCGTGGGTTAAGAGTGTCTCCCTTCTCTCTAGATCTTTTTATCACCCTTATTATCCACTATAGGGGGCCTGTCTTGATTCTTTACCAGGGATGCCAGGTCCATCTCTATCTTGGCAACTCTTAATTCTATAGCCGCAAACGATTGTTTAATAAAATTACTTAAATCGGCTAACTCATTCCCGATACTAATTGTGTCTGCGTCGTAATTCCCTTTCCCCCTCTTTTTTTTATTTTTCATTGCCAAACCTTTATTTTTAGGCTGTATCAATTTACCGTTCCCCTGTTTATTCTTCACTACAAGTATCTGCGGGGTAGGCTTAGGTAGAGCATTCTGTGTCAGAACCTGTGGGCTACTCGGCCCTTTATTAAGTTTCGGCATGTAGCATCTTTTTGGTGGAGGGGACCGCTCTGCATCCAGATCACTGATGATAATCTCTTCACCAATAACCTGGATGCAACCATTTGTGGGCTCCCTATTAGGGTTTCCTAAAAGCCCCTTCTCCCCCCTCCTCTTCAATCCCCGTCTGTTGTAAAGTAGTGGTCTTACTTGTTGTAACCACTTCCTGGGGGTTCCCTTTTAGGGACTCCTCAACCGTAGATATTTGTTTATCCAAAGCTCCAACCGCCCCCTTTAGATATTTCAAAATGGTTTTATTCACATCTTCTGATTTGCCACCCGCTTGCCCTAGGCTCGCGTTTTGAATTTTCCTCTTCCCCATTATACTGCCTCTTAATATTGGAACACTAATATACTCTTTCCGCTACACAACACGCAATAACTGCCTAATACTAGAAAAGAGTAATCTAAACTACAGAAGCAAAGATTACACCCCCTACCGTTATTGAATACTAAAGGGGAGGAATTCTTGCAGATTCAAACAATTGAACATTCAATTAGAGATTAGAGATTAAAGGGGCTCAAAAAGCACACATACAGTTCAGTCCAAAAGACCTGGCCCAGCCCAGCCTCCTCCGGTCTCTGACGGGCTAAGACGGGCCCGTCTTGGCCCGGTCTTCGCCCGCGCGCGTCCCGCGTCGCGTGACCGGCTCTGTGCCTTCGTAGCGTCCTCCAGGGAGCGGGGCAAAAGTCCAGGAGTGCTAGTTCAGGGCCAGGGACAGCAATAAAGTGGCAAGTGCAATTCGTAGCAGAGCGGTCTCCGCGTCGCGGGACCGGCTCTGTGCCTTCGTAGCGTCCTCCAGGGAGCGGGGCAAAAGTCCAGGAGTGCTAGTTCAGGGCCAGGGACAGCAATAAAGTGGCAAGTGCAATTCGTAGCAGAGCGGTCTCCCGCGTTGCGGGACCGGCTCTGTGCCTTCGTAGCGTCCTCCAGGGAGCGGGGCAAAAGTCCAGGAGTGCTAGTTCAGGGCCAGGGACAGCAATAAAGTGGCAAGTGCAATTCATAGCAGATCAAAAAGGGAGCACAGTGGCTCCTGCGCCAACGCGCGTTTTGGTGTCAGACCCTAGTTCGGGTCACACCTTCTTCAGGGCGACAAGTTTGTGTGCAGGCAAAGGAGAAACAGAAGTGCCTGGGTTATGATGCCAGGACGGCGACCAGAGTCATGGAGAAATATATGATACATTAGATTATGGACATAGGCTCCAAAAGTGCAATCGGCACGTAGGTTAAAAATCAAATGATAGTGGGCCCAGCCGTGTCTTCAAATTGCCATGGGCCCCCCCCCGTGGGGGAGGTATTTAATCGATGCAAGGCCAGATGGAGGAGTCCCAATAAAAGTATTATAGTCTTTCAAATGATGAAATCGGGTCAAAAAGGGGACCTCCAGACGGGTACCAGCACTCTCACAGCCGCACTCTCGCTTTCTCTTTTTCTTGCAAAAAGATCTTTTGTTTTCTACTCTTCTAATGTCATTGATATAATGTTTGTCTTATTTATGGCTTAAAAATAAAAAAAAATTAAAAAGGAACATAAGAGGACTCAACGATAACCGTAAAGTCAGACTAGTACAAGCATACTTAGTCAGACACAAGACAGACATATGCTTTCTACAGGAAACACATCTCCCGAATACGACATGCACCAGGCTAAGGCACGGACACTGGGGTAACGTGTACTCAGCGACATACTCCAATTACGCTAGGGGGACCCGGAGGGCAGATACACGGTGGTGGAGGGCACGCTGGGTTCGGTGCGGGTGGTGCTGGTGGCGGTATATGGCCCCAACATGGACACACCTAAATTTTTCAACGAGATTTGGGGCAAGGTAGTACAGATAGGCAGTGCAACCATACTATGGGGGGGAGACTTCAATGTAGTCCTCAACGACTCCCTGGATCGCAAGGGCGCATCACGCAAACTACATCCCAATGCTAGCACGGCACTGAACACAATTATACGTGAGGGTGTATTAATAGACGTATGGCGACAATGGCATTCAGATACAACAGAGGGTACATGCGTTACAGCAAAACACTCAGCCTGGTCAAGCATTGACTTCTGGCTTCTATCCAGGGACGCGGCTTCATGGACCACAGACATTAAACACCTTCCTAGATCCCTTTCGGATCACTCACCCTGCCTGCTGCGCTTACTAATAACTTCCACACCTACCCGAGCCTTCCAACGGAGACGCCCGCCCAGAGCGCTCATGGACGCTGCGTTCAGAGAGGGAATAAAAAGCGATATCCTTGAATACTTCTCACAGAATGAGGGCTCAGTTTTGTCCCCCTCATCTCTCTGGGAGGCCTTCAAGGTGGTCATCCGCGCAAGATGTATAGCTAGGCAAGCGGGAGTACTCAGGGCACTGCGGCAAACGCTGCAAAGCCTTGAAACACAAATCTGTGCACTTGAAGTAGAATACTTCCAATCGAGCAACCCCGAACTCTTGTCCAAAATTAGAGATAAACTAAACGACTATACGGAGGAGGCGCAGAAAGAGGTCCAATACCTAGGCAAGCATGCACAGGCTAGGAGATACGGCGAGGGCGACAGGCCTGGGAAAACACTAGCATCACTACTCAAACCCCCCTGCACCATAGACTATATTACAGAAGTAAGGGACGAGGCACAACAGGCAATCAGAGGCCCCTATGAGATAATGAACCATCTCACAAAGTTTTACTCCGACATCTATACATCGCAACACACTGGCCTACCCGAAAATACCCAATCATACTTCGAGTCAATCGAGCTGCTGTGGCTGGGCAGAGTGCTTAGAACATATTTGGACGAACCCTATACTGCAGAAGACGTAATCCAAGTTATTAATAGTCTACCACCCGACAAGGCCCCGGCCTCTTTTTATAAATGCTACGCTTCGATCCTTGCGCCCCATCTCATGGCTGTGTATCAAGAATCCCTCGAAAACGGCAGGTTACCCCCCACGCTTCAGGAAGCAAGCATATTGCTACTACTAAAGCCAGACAAAGACCCCACATCTTGCGACTCATATCGCCCGCTTTCTTTAATAAACACGGATAATAAAATATACGCGAAGCTACTGGCCAACAGAGTCCAGCCATTATTGCCGCTTATAGCCAGACTCGACCAATCAGGCTTCATCCCTGGGAGGTCGACTGCACACAATCTGCGTACATTCTTCACGATCCTACACTATCTAGACCCTCAATTTCCCGCGGTGGCTGCATTACTTGACGCTGCTAAGGCGTTCGACTCATTGGAGTGGCCATTTCTGTTCGCGGTGCTGACTAGATTGGGATTCAGCCCGCTCTTCATACAACTAGTCAAATTGCTATATACTGACCGCACCGCGCGTTTGTGTGTAAATGGTCAAATATCCAATGCATTCGCAATTACCCGTGGCACTAGACATGGTTGCCCCCTATCCCCCCTACTTTTCGCAATTGCGATGGAGCCGCTGGCGGCACGGCTGAGGCAACACCACGCAGCCAGAGGCCTGGAGTTCTCTACTCGAGGGATAATAATATCACAGTATGCGGACGATATCACCCTGTGTATTAACAACCCCCAGGTGAACTTGCTCTCGACACTGCACGAAATCACACAATTCGGCGGCATGTCGGGCATCCAGATTAACTGGAAAAAGTCTACATTGTTCCCACTGACTGACAGCGCCACCCCCTTTGAACTTGACTACCCGCTCCAATGGGCGACAGGCCCTGTCAAATACTTGGGGATCTGGTTGAGTAGGGATACTCAGGAGCTCTGTAACATGAACTTGGGTCGCGCCATAACTTGGCTTGAAGGTAAGATCTGACTCTGGTCCGCACTGCCGCTGTCCCTAGCGGGACGAACAGCAATCGCTAAAATTGTAGTCCTCCCCAAGTTCCTATATATTTTTGTAAACGTCCCTCTCATACTCACCCAGGCGTTCTTCAGAACTATGCGTTCGCTGATGATCTCCCTAGTATGGGCCGGGGGCCAGGCCAGAATTGCCTGACAAACGCTCACACTTCCGCAGGATCAAGGAGGGCTGGGTGCGCCGGATTTCTCCCTGTATGCGTACTGCGCACAGGCGCAATTCCTATTTTACTGGGTACACCCGATCCCTTTCCAGCCCCACGTGGCGGTACAAACAGACATAGCTGCACCTACACCTCTAGATGTAGCATTATAACGGCCACACAAACGCCCTTGTCATACCATCGACACCACAGAAACGCTGCGATGGGCCTGGAATGGCCTGCGAGAGAGAGCCCGCATGGACATACTGTATGCCCCCTCCATGCCCTTGGCTAAAAATCCACAAATGCCTCCGTTAGATGACAAAGGCACCATCGACAGGGCACGGAGGCTAGGAATTGTCCAAGAAGCAGATTTGTATCATGAGGAAGGGTTTATAGGACCACCGGCGCCCACTGACACGCCCCCCCAACTTTCTCGGACACGCTGCTGTATCATCGTATACGAGCCACTTGCCGCCAAATACACAGCGCGTTTCCCAGTCCCCCCCCCCTCAGTCTTGCAAGCTTTGGAAAACGTACTCACAACTCCCTCGGCGCGCAAGCTCATTACACGGATCTACACGTCCATGCAAACGCACTGCCCAGCACACACTCCACATCGCAGAGAACAGTGGAACACTGAAATGCACCCACCGATCACTGGAGAGCAATGGCACTTCTGCTGTGCGCAGCTCGAGCAATTATCTCCAAATTATAAACTCAGATTGATCCATTTCACATTTTTAAATCAATACTACAGGACACCCATACAGTTGTTTCGCATGGGCGCACGGCCTAACGTGGAATGCTGGAGATGCTACAAAGACCAAGCAATCTTCTTACACTTGGCCTGGGACTGCCCGCAGATAGCTGAGTTCTGGAGAGTGATCTTCCACACAATCAGTGAAATACTCATAACACACATAGAGCCCAGGGCTATAGTGGGACTGCTAAGGTATGTCAAGGATGCCCCAGTGGAGATCCATAGATTGCTAGCTTTGCTGCTGCTGCTAGCCAAGCGCAGAGTTGCGATGAGATGGGGAAGGTCGAGGCCTCCCTTGCTTAAGGACTGGATCCTTGATGTCACATTCTGTCAGGAACAACTCACTGCCTTCTGGGAACTAATGCCTGTCGCATCCAGACCCAAGGACATATGGGGCCCTTTCCTCACATGGCTGCGGGCAAGGGAGCAGAATATTCTGGACTCTCCCGCATCACCCACCGCGGTGTGATAGGTCTCCCAGGTCGCACAACTGCCCCTCATGCAACAGTGTATTACATGCCTAATATGAATGTGGTTCACGATTGTGTTGATCTACATGTTCCACGGAATACGAAATGTTCTAAGTTTTGTATCTACTCCCTCCGAATTCAATACTGTGTACCGCAAACCTAAATATCACTACTGGTAATATGTACTTATGTCAAATGTGTGTTTACGGAAATGCCAATAAAAAAAAAAAAAGGGTATTCTGTTTACCGGAACTGCGTGGCTCTTGTCCCCGGCCTGCACTCCATCGTGGTCGCCTTCAACTGTTGACTTTGCCCCAGTACACTGCGACCACATAACCCCCATATGCGCTTATTGCTTCTAAGCGCTAGAACTCGTTATTTCTTTAAAAATTCATAACTCAACTTCCAATTATTGGACTTTTGTCATTTTGGTCTTGATTTATTTATAAAAATTATTGTCTATGTTTCTAAATCAGTGTGGAGTCTTTTTCTGGTGATTTTATTGTATTACTGTATGTGTGTGCTGCACAAATACTTTACACATTGCCTCTTTAGAAAAGCCTGACTGCTCTGCGCCACGCTACCAGAGGGTGAGCACAAGTTATCTTTTAGTGTGAATCTAGCCTACCCTGGCTAGAGTGGTGGTCCCTACTTGGACAGGGTGCATACCTCTGCCAACTAGACACCCAATTTCTAACAGGGTGGTAGTGAGAAAGTCCATTCCAGAAGAGCTCTGATCCAATCCATGTCTCCCTCCTACTTATGCCTGCTCAGAACCATAAATGTAAACTTTAAACAAGATATCTCAGAATGGACAACCAAGTGCAGTAACCAGCTCAGTGGACAATGAAAATAAGAAATACAATTAGGGACTTGCAGAGCTGCTCAAAGTTGCCGGCTTACTGAAAAACATAAACTGCGTGTCTGTTTCTCACACTTCTTCATCCATCACACTGCTAAGCGCTGAGTCTCATAACACGATAACCGCATCTCTGTGGTCATCATGCACGACATGGAAACACTTCCTTCATAGGATCAAAACAAAGACAACATCCTTCCACTCACACTCCCTAAACACTGTAGCGTGGTACCCATGTAGGCAAGAGCTTCAGCACCCCACGTAGGGGTAGTAAGAACTATATAGCTGTTGCAATACAATACAATGGCAGAGAATGGAAAGTCAAAACTTAGTACTACAACTATGCAGTTACAAAAGCACTGGCATGATTCAAAAGTATTTGCAAACATATACTGATTGCTATCGATACCTTATCGCGATTAAATCACTGTTAAATGGAAGATGTCAATCCTCCAGCAAAAAATGACATTGTGTACCGAGTCAGTAACCATTACTATCCGCAACACTAACAAAGCAAACACAAAGACAGGCGACAATGCATCACACCTTTCATTTCAAGGACAAATTCATAATAGCCGGGTGACACAGCTGCAGAGGTTGTGAAGAACTTTCATCCTGACAGATTCACTCAGGGCTAGAAATATAATGCCTGTTAAAATGGGCATGTTACTACATGAGGTCTTTTAAATCAGTCACATACCTCAGTGGGTTAACGGAGAAAGCCGTGTGCAACCTGTGGATCAGCGGTTAGGATGCAGTTGGGGTTGACTCAGCCCTTCATCCTTCAGAGATCGTTAAAAGGAGTACCACTGAGTTAAGTAACAGTAACACCAGTCACTGCCCGGGTCACAGAGGCACGTGGATGTAGCAGAAAGCACAGTATAAAAACCTACCATTTAACATATTTCTATCTATGCTCCAGCCGGGCATCACGGTGGATTTTCGGTTCCCAAGCTCCTGAAAACCGTGGGTACCAACGCCTCTCGCAACGATTTGAAGAACCGAAGGATGCTGACACGCCATGAGCTAAGCGAGCTGCAATAATGGGTTTCCAGCCAACCCTCTATGGAACAGCGTCTCTCCTCAGGTACTCGTAGCACTCGCTGTGGTCCCCTTTTGTACCACATGCTCGACTAAGAACTCTGAGGCGTATATAAGAGAGGGAAGGCAGTGCCCACCCAACAGAGGAATCCAGGTGCTCGACTCGAAACCAGGAGGACCTCACAGTCTGTGGCAAGGAAACCTGCTGCTTCACGTAGTGAGTTTGTTTTCTTTATTACCTGTTTGGAAAATTTTGAAATGAAAAATGAAACTTGATGGAAAACTGGTGATTGAAAAATGTGACCTGATTTTTTTTAAATAGCAACGCATGCCTAAACTAGCCCTTTTGTGAGCACTCCCGACTACAGCAGGTAAAGAAATTGAGGTCTGTGGAGATTAAGTGACTTGCCCAAGATCACACAATGTAATTTAATTACATGGGGAAATTTGAGATTTAACACTAGTTTCCTGGGCTGTTGTATCTTGCGTGCAGTATAAGTAAGTGCAGCAGGGGACGGTGTCTTCTTTGCTTCTCCAAGGACCTGAATGGAGGCGGGCGATGGAGCACCCTTTTAAATAAAAGGTTAGAACGTTTCGGGGCTGAATAATGTCCTGTTTGAGTGACCGAAGAACGCTCGCGCCATTCTCCTCAATAAGTGTCCTCTCGGGTGAAAAACACTTGACAGTATTGTACTACAATAAGCATCGATGTGAAACGCGGATGGAAATGGAAAATGGAGACAAACGAAGACTGGATACCTGTGTAGCGTTACTCTGAGAACGGAATCGCCTCCAGGAGCATCTTGTTTAGAAGAAGTAGAAACGCGGAGGATTCAGACCATGGAAGAGCGGCGCTGAGGAGGACAGCGCTGTAAAAAATTGTAAGTAAGAAGGTCTCTCATTCAAATACAACACGGTGACAACAAGCTGTAGAAGAGTGTACCTCAAGATTAGAACAAATAGCCCGTGCATCAGTCGGAAGTAGCCATGAAAGGATGATGTCAAGACTTTCCCGCCAACCGTGGGGTAAACGGCATGCCTAAACTCTCTCAGCAAGCCTTTCATAGAAATAAGGTGCTAAGTAATGTTGGTCTACTTTTCATTTTTACCAAATTGTAAATATTTTTAACAAACCAAAATGCGCAATTCGCATTAAAGGGATTAAAAAGATTTGAGGAAAAGGCCGTTTAATCTTCTTTGCTCAAAAATATACTCATTTTTATAAAAATGTTCTTGTGTTGTTACCTGCATATAATTCAAGAAAATGTTTACATATGAAAAAATAGGAAATACAACATGCAATCTCGCACAGCATAGTTCTACTTCCTAGATTAAAAAAAATAAGTACAGTCCTTCCTGTGGGAGCCTGCAGCAGGAAGAAGAGCTTTAGTTAACCTTTTGGGAGATACAGTCATAAAATGCCAAGCCTAAAATGCTGAAGGTCATTTCACTTTTCGGAAGTCTAAATCCATTCCTGCCTTTAAATGTTGGAGCAAATGACTTTCGTGCCATAAAATGGTTAAATTAAAAGCTAGGTGAGGTTCCAGGCAAAGCCCTCCTGCTGTGTATGTTTAACTTAAAGAGCAAAATAAAAGGCAGCAAAGCTGATAGGGTTTACAAAAGAGCCTTTTTTGGATACTGGGAGTAAAGGAAGGGAGAGATGTTAAAAAAGGATAGAAACGGACCACAGCACGTCTGAGGCTTTCAATCTGCAAGTCACAGTTAAAATGCAAGGCCATTTTTGGAGTCTTTCACTTACAGGCACATCATTCTGAAGGATTTATGTTTTTTTCTGGACTGAAAATGGCAAATGGAGCTTAAATGAAGTACCGGGGGAGGGGGCTATGTTCTCATGTAAACGTAACAACCAGAAATATGAGTTTGCATTGCATCCAAAATCACTTGAATGTTTATTTCGGTTTAATTTTTTTTAAACAATACGTTTTTTTCTCTGACTAGATGCTTATCTACTTTTAAATGTATCTAATTAAACGTCAATTTAAATCTTGTTCAGTCAGTGCCCACTTATGACATATACCCCTCATCACCCTTTTTAGTATATATGCATAGGCAAAGAGTGTAATATGCTGTTTATTACCGTTGTTGAGCATGAGGAGGGCCATGCCGCACAAGAGACAAAGCCTTAAGTGGGTGATGCTGCCTCTCATACACTCTGCACATCCCTATGTATGGTGTCTGCTGTTTTTCTCAACTGTGTTAGTTATAAAACAGGTAAGTAAGCAGACCCAGTGCAAAATCTCATTTCAAAGGCTCATAGTCTGAGTGTGAAGACCCAAGATCAGGATGATGCTGAAGGTCCAGAAAGTCCAAAAGATGGAAATCTGCTGCGGTAAAAACTCAGGATTTCATCTTGGCTCTGTAGTGATAAAAGCCGGAAACTGCATGCATTACTACACTTGCTCCAATGAACATGTGTTATTGAGCTACATTATTATCAGGGGCTGGTAGAAACTGTGATATTACTACACTTGCTCCAATGAACATGTGTTATTTAGCTACATTATTATCAGGGGCCTGGTAGAAACTGTGATATTACTACATGGCGCCTGTCAATGTCATTTATTTCTTTTTCAATCACTCTTTGTTTCATTTAGATATATTCTTCCATTATATATAAGATAGTCAAGAGATTATTTGGTCATAACTGGTAGAGGAAAGGTTACGAAGATTGAGTAACATCTTTAATGCATGGGTGGCTGTATGACTTCAATGCAATATTATTCAGCAATACTCAGAAAGTTACACATTTCAATATTCTGGGTGGCATGACAATGCTTCATAGTTTTTGCAGAAATACAGTCATGGGCTGCTTCTATGATAAGCTGCAGGTTTCAAAGTCTGTATTCAGGGGTGACTTCCACTGCATGGGCGCTAATAATCTACCAATATGTGTATACCCTCAGATGGCGGTTTCTCTTTTGTGAAGGGTTTTGACAATTTGTTATTCTGAGTTTGAAAATGATTGTGCAGTTGAGCTCTATCAAGACAGATA
Organism: Calotriton arnoldi; assembly: GCA_963921515.1. NCBI lineage: Eukaryota > Metazoa > Chordata > Amphibia > Caudata > Salamandridae > Calotriton > Calotriton arnoldi. The sequence continues at coordinate 299,465 of CAWUFW010012640.1, forward strand.
CATTTCACTCACCATATAAAGCGAGAGTATCCTAAGCAGGTCTGCGAAGGCCAGAACCAGGATATGCTTGCAGAATATCTACATAGGATCTGGAGCAGCATCCCTGTATCCATTAGGATTGCCCCGACCCTGCTCCAATTTAGGAAAGATCTGATGACTCTCCTCTTTAAAGAACACTCCATCATGATGCAGTAAGTCTCCACTTTCGCTCTTAGAAACCAGCTTCCTCTAAAATCATACTGAACCTTTGTCTGGGACCCACTAGAGGGCTCCGCTGCCTCTCGGCTATGCGTACAACACATGCAGATAAATTAGTGACATAGTCAGTAGCTATGCAGACAATGTGGTATAGAACAGTCTCCATTATTGACCAATAATGGAGAACTCTGGCAGGAATATACTATATAATTCAAAGAGTGCAGGGCCAAGCACCAGTCCTTACACCGGAGAATCAGGTTAGTAGCCAATGTGTATTTTAATACATTAAAATGTTTGATTGCTAAAACTTCTGTACACTCTTTCATTGCACATCTTGTCTTACATTTTGGGTCCCGGAGTTTGAATTCATTTACTCTTTTTAAATAGTGGTGAGTTACTATTGTAATGATGCAATCTAGCAGGTTCTCATGAAGTTCACCTACTTACAGGGGCGGCTCCTCCACTAAGGTGGAGGATCCTCGCCCCACTGCTCTTTCAGGAGAAAAAAGAAATGATAATAACCAAGTTATTATCATTTTATTTTTCACAGGTTAGGGTCTGGGTTAGGGTGGGGCGAGGCAGGAGGCATAGGGGGAGGAGTGGTTTGCACACTCGAAGTGCGCATGACTGCTTGGCCGGCTCTCTTGGCCAGGCCAGACAGTCATGCGCACTTTGGATGTTCCCCACCAGGCTGCATTACACAGCCTGGTGGGGACCATGCCCAGGTCCCAGTCCCCATCTGAGCTTAGGGGAGCCAATCACAATGCTCCATTGCAGCGTTGATTGGCTATGGGGAGCCTGGGTGCTTCCTGGTTCCGGGACTCGCCGGAGATGCGGAAAAGAGACGCGGCCGGCGGAAAAGGTATTTTATTTTATTTTGTCGGACCGAATCGTATCCGGAAGCATCCGGATGCATCATACTCGGTCGGTCGGACTGCTTTCCGAACGAGATTGGAATCAGGCCCTTAGAAGAGCTTGCTTTTGCAGAGTCTATAATTGGCTTTGCTCAGTTCTATTTAAGGAGGAACCGACAAGATGAATTTGGTATTTCCCAAAGTGTGAAAAAAAGTATTTTTCACCATTCAGTATAACTGAAACATGAATCGAGCATGAGCAGACCCCTTCTCGCTCCATAGACTACCATGTAAGATAAAGGTGTATAAGGTACACTAACTTGGAGTGGAGTTAGGCAGAAAAAACGGATATTAGAGGAATGCATGAAGCCAAATCTCCAACTTGGGGCCTTATGGCATAAAGATATGCATATGGCACATGAGCTGGCATGAATGTTCTAATGCACACAATGCTGTAATTCAGGTAGCTATGACATTCGTAGGGAATAGACTAATTGGTTAGGGATGCTTGAAGAAATATGATTGGAGTGGTTCACTCTTGTACAATTACAGATACTTGAGTTTATGATGTGGGGATCAGGACCTGGCTCCACCTTTCACCTGCTGATAACGGGTTCTCTGACAGACAGGTTTCCTAATTCCTGAATGAATGAATGAAAATTTTATAAAGAGTGCAACTGCCCATAGGCTTCTTGGCGCTAGTGAGATGGAGAAAACATTAGAATGCAATAAACTGAAAAAAAGACTAAGGGGTCGATTCCGATCCCGGTCGGAGGCGCACCTAATACCATTCGGCCGGGAAAAAAGCCAGGCGAATGCCTGTTTTCCGACCGATTCGCACACACGTCCGAACGAGCAAGTACGATGCGCACAACTGCCCAAATCCCGACCCAGTCGTACTCACCCAATACAGGTCCAGTTCTCTGACCGATGCGGATCCGGAAACGCAGAATCGAGTCGCACGGAAGCCAAAATGCAGCCCCGTCCGGCCGGTACGATGCGCTTTCCGTACGCGCCGAACCCGTCGCTACGCACGGCACGTCAAAGCATCCGGGAGAGGCAAACATAAGCTCCGATTCGCGCCACAAGACGATCCACGGCTACGAGACGAACACGCCAGCGACGAGGACGAGGCGAAGCAAAGAGAAAGACGAACGAGACGAACCAACCATGAATCCCATCGTGCCGATCCTACCAATATTCTACATCTATTACCGGAACAGGCACGGACGCGTACGGCGCAGAAGGTAAGTCAGACACCAACCACAAAAACAAACTACACGTACCCGACATATCACACACACACAGAGGGATGCAGAAATTACTTACACCAGCAACAGCAGCACCATAGGGTCGGGATGGCCATCACCAATGCCACATATACACATAGGGGCCTTGATGCCAACAACTAACACCACCCCTACCCAGGGGGTGCTAGATGCCTGTCACTACTACCACCTCTACCCATGGGGGGCAGGATGCCTGTCACTACTACCACCTCTACCCATGGGGGGCTGGATGCCTACCACTACTACCACCTCTACCCATGGGGGGCTGGATGCCTACCACTACTACCACCTCTACCCATGGGGGCTGGATGCCTACCACCACTACCACCCCTACTCAGGGGGTGCCAGATGCCTACCACTACTACCACCTCTACCCATGGGTGCCAGATGCCTACCACTACTACCACCTCTACCCATGGGGGGCAGGATGCCTGTCACTACTACCACCTCTACCCATGGGGGGCTGGATGCCTACCACTACTACCACCTCTACCCATGGGGGGCTGGATGCCTACCACCACTACCACCTCTACCCATGGGTGCCAGATGCCTACCACTACTACCACCTCTACCCATGGGGGGCTGGATGCCTACCACTACTACCACCTCTACCCATGGGGGGCTGGATGCCTACCACCACTACCACCCCTACTCAGGGGGTGCCAGATGCCTACCACTACTACCACCTCTACCCATGGGTGCTAGATGCCTACCACTACTACCACCTCTACCCATGGGGGGCAGGATGCCTGTCACTACTACCACCTCTACCCATGGGGGGCTGGATGCCTACCACCACTACCACCCCTACTCAGGGGGTGCCAGATGCCTACCACTACTACCACCTCTACCCATGGGGGGCTGGATGCCTACCACCACTACCACCTCTACTCATGGGGGGCTGGATGCCTACCACTACTACCACCTCTACCCATGGGGGGCTGGATGCCTACCACTACTACCACCTCTACCCATGGGGGGCTGGATGCCTACCACCACTACCACCCCTACTCAGGGGGTGCCAGATGCCTACCACTACTACCACCTCTACCCATGGGTGCCAGATGCCTACCACTACTACCACCTCTACCCATGGGGGGCAGGATGCCTGTCACTACTACCACCTCTACCCATGGGGGGCTGGATGCCTACCACCACTACCACCCCTACTCAGGGGGTGCCAGATGCCTACCACTACTACCACCTCTACCCATGGGGGGCTGGATGCCTACCACTACTACCACCTCTACCCATGGGGGGCTGGATGCCTGTCACTACTACCACCTCTACCCATGGGGGGCTGGATGCCTACCACCACTACCACCTCTACCCATGGGTGCCAGATGCCTATCACTACTACCACCTCTACCCATGGGGGGCAGGATGCCTACCACTACTACCACCTCTACCCATGGGGGGCTGGATGCCTACCACCACTACCACCCCTACTCAGGGGGTGCCAGATGCCTACCACCACTACCACCCCTACTCAGGGGGTGCCAGATGCCTACCACTACTACCACCTCTACCCATGGGGGGCTGGATGCCTGTCACTACTACCACCTCTACCCATGGGGGGCTGGATGCCTACCACTACTACCACCTCTACCCATGGGGGGCTGGATGCCTACCACCACTACCACCCCTACTCAGGGGGTGCCAGATGCCTACCACTACTACCACCTCTACCCATGGGGGGCTGGATGCCTGTCACTACTACCACCTCTACCCATGGGGGGCTGGATGCCTACCACTACTACCACCTCTACCCAGTGGGGGGCTGGATGCCTAACACTACTACCACCTCTACCCATGGGGGGCTGGATGCCTACCACCACTACCACCCCTACTCAGGGGGTGCCAGATGTCTACCACTACTACCACCTCTACCCATGGGTGCCAGATGCCTACCACTACTACCACCTCTACCCATGGGGGGCTGGATGCCTGTCACTACTACCACCTCTACCCATGGGGGGCTGGATGCCTACCACCACTACCACCTCTACCCATGGGTGCCAGATGCCTCCCACTACTACCACCTCTACCCATGGGGCGCTGGATGCCTACCACTACTACCACCTCTACCCATGGGGGGCTGGATGCCTACCACCACTACCACCCCTACTCAGGGGGTGCCAGATGCCTACCACTACTACCACCTCTACCCATGGGTGCCAGATGCCTACCACTACTACCACCTCTACCCATGGGGGCTGGATGCCTGTCACTACTACCACCTCTACCCATGGGGGGCTGGATGCCTACCACTACTACCACCTCTACCCATGGGGGGCTGGATGCCTACCACCACTACCACCACTACTCAGGGGGTGCCAGATGCCTACCACCACTACCACCCCTACTCAGGGGGTGCCAGATGCCTACCACTACTACCACCTCTACCCATGGGGGGCTGGATGCCTGTCACTACTACCACCTCTACCCATGGGGGGCAGGATGCCTGTCACTACTACCACCTCTACCCATGGGGGGCAGGATGCCTACCACTACTACCACCTCTACCCATGGGGGGCTGGATGCCTACCACCACTACCACCCCTACTCAGGGGGTGCCAGATGCCTACCACCACTACCACTCCTACTCAGGGGGTGCCAGATGCCTACCACTACTACCACCTCTACCCATGGGGGGCTGGATGCCTACCACCACTACCACCCCTACTCAGGGGGTGCCAGATGCCTACCACTACTACCACCTCTACCCATGGGTGCCAGATGCCTACCACTACTACCACCTCTACCCATGGGGGTCAGGATGCCTGTCACTACTACCACCTCTACCCATGGGGGGCTGGATGCCTACCACCACTACCACCTCTACCCATGGGTGCCAGATGCCTACCACTACTACCACCTCTACCCATGGGGGGCTGGATGCCTGTCACTACTACCACCTCTACCCATGGGGGGCTGGATGCCTGTCACCACTACCACCCCTACTCAGGGGTGCCAGATGCCTACCACTACTACCACCTCTACCCATGGGGGCAGGATGCCTACCACCAACAACACCCCCACTCACAGGATGGCTAATGCATGACACAACAAGCACACACCAACATAAGGAATGCAACAAAAAGACATCCCCCAACACCATGACAAGTGTGTGTAGACTGTGTCAAATGCCTACAACACTGAACATGACTTTGAACATACAATGTGACCCCCTATCACATGTGTCACACATAAATGTGTGTGGCCCCCACAATGCAAGCAGACCATGACCACTGTGGCAATGGGGTCCAACCCCCATCATCACAGTGACCAAAAGGTAAGTGTGGGGTCCATAGCTGAAGCACATTTTGAACATTGTGGCAATGGGGTCTAAACCCCCATCATCACAGTGACCAAAAGGTAAGTGTGGGGTCCATAGCTGAAGCACATTTTGAACATTGTGGCAATGGGGTCCAACCCCCATCATCACAGTGACCAAAAGGTAAGTGTGGGCTCCATAGCTGAAGCACATTTTGCACATTGTGGCAATGGGGTCTAAACCCCCATCATCACAGTGACCAAAAGGTAAGTGTGGGGTCCATAGCTGAAGCACATTTTGAACATTGTGGCAATGGGGTCTAAACCCCCATCATCACAGTGACCAAAAGGTAAGTGTGGGGTCCATAGCTGAAGCACATTTTGAACATTGTGGCAATGGGGTCCAACCCCCATCATCACAGTGACCAAAAGGTAAGTGTGGGGTCCATAGCTGAAGCACATTTTGAACATTGTGGCAATGGGGTCCAAACCCCATCATCACAGTGACCAAAATGTAAGTGTTGACATTGAAAAAGCTGCAACTGCCAAACTGCATGGATGATTCCTGGTCACAGAACAAACACATCAGTGGCAAAGTAGTGCTTGTGTCCCATAGCAACATAGATTGTGTGAGGCAAACAGTGCAGTGCAAATAAGACATACCTTTGGCCATGTGCAGACAAACATCACCCATGGGGGCTGACACTGTCAACATCCATCAATGACACAATGACAGAAGTGACCATCATAATGCAGACCCACATATTTGCACCAATGGGCACACAAATGTAGATACCCTGTGGAGACTGTAGATGTGAGGTGAACAAATAACATACCATGGCAGCAATGGGACACACAAACAATGATCATTGTGCTGACTGATGACCTAGGAGTCCCAGGGACAGAAGGTGAAACCCACCAAACAACATACAGCCAATAGCACACTAAAGATATGCCAATGCAGTGGTGCAGATGCACAAACAGGCAGACCCACACTGCACATCAAATACAACAGGTGAGGGGGGTGCCAGTGTTCCCAGGCAACCACACAACACATGATGAGGCCTGGATACCAATTACACAGATGCACATACAGTGCCACACAAAAGTAACTCATGGATCCAAATCCCCTATGTGGGCAATCAGGCATTGTTAGATGAGAGGGAGCACAAATTACACATGTCACACAAGCTTGTAGGAACAGCAACTAACACAGCAAGAGACAGACCCACCACAGCACTACCCCCAGGGACCCCATATTGTGCTGACACTAGCCTGCATGATAATCCCACTGTGATGACAATGTCAGATGTCGTTCACACTGTGAACCCCAGCCATGTGTCCTGAGCAACTAACTACCATCACACCTACACAAGCTCCAATCAATCAGCACGGCCTGCCAGCCAAGGCCAATATGGAGGTAGGGGTCTGGCCGTGCAACAACTCACTTTTGCACACACTCAACACCACACACCCTGATCTCCACCAATGTGCAGCAGTGAAGCTCACATGGACTGGTGACATTGCACATGCACCCATGACAATACCAGGGGTGGTGGTGGGAACCAAGGTGCAGAAACCCATCACACATGGCCAGTCAACAAGACTTGTCAATGTCTGACACACAGCACAGTATGCTGTACATGGGCATGATGTGAAATCCACCACAATCAATGGGATCCTGGCCATAGTCACACACCAATGAAGAAGCCAAGGTGACACACGAAGAACACACGTACACAACTACCAACATTGCAGCTCTGACCCTGAGGAGTGGCAGCAGTCACACACACAACGTGTCACAATCACTGTAAGCTAACACAAACTGTTAATCACATTACTCGTGTAAACAACAAGTGCCAAGGGGAATCCTGAATGTGTCCCATCTGCGTTTGCCCACATCCCCAGCACTGACAACAAAGACAACCTGGGATGACAACCTCATGAACATTAGTTTGCCATGCACCCACATCACAGAGAAACCAGGTCCAAGATGCTGGATGAACACAGAACAACTCAGCAAGCATCACAAACAGGAACATCCCTAGGGACACAGCCTGTGTAGGAAAAGGGAAGGGAACACGCACAGACATGCTTACACAACACAGGCCCACGCAATGTCACCAGATTACACACTGCCATGAGGGCACACCACTCCTGTGGAAGGTCCGCTGTGCCAAACCTTGTCTGTGCACGACCCAAACATGTCAGCAGAACACTCCGTCAGTGAGTCAACAACCACAACACACAGAAGGCTCTGCTCACATCAGCCTGGGTACGGGGGTGTCACGTCAGTCATCTGCACACACACCAAACACGTGTCAAGCAAGTTGCACTGTATACACAGATGAGTCCTTCGACATTGATGTGCAAAACTGCATGTCCAGTGGAGCTGGGCACACAGTCAGGGAAATCGGAACATTGAACAGTGGTAAGCCCACCAGATGTGCATCAGTGTAAGACAAAGATGTTCATTTACAAATGCAAAAAGGACATCCCTGTGTCAAATGCTGAACATTACACCCTCAGACTGTAGCAAAGGATGCCATAGATCCAGAATACAAGAGGACACACATCCCATGGACCACATGGAGTCCATCACTGCAACACTTCATCGTCCTGATGTGAACACTATTACAACTGCAAATGCAGGATGCTACTCATCCACATCATGTACATCAAAAGAAAACCCAAAAGTAAACAAAAAGAGGCTTTATTCAGCAAATGTCAGGGTAAAAACGGAAGTCCAAAAGAAACTAAGGCCAATGGCCAGTCCAAAATCACAGTACCAACGGGGTGAGAAGTGACAACTGGTCACACATTGCTTGCCTGCACTGGTACTGTTGGGGGACATCACCCTTGGAGGGGCATACAAGGGGCAGGCCAGGCACCGCAGGGACAGGATCAGGGGATGGCAGAGTGAGGCAGTGAAGGGGTGGTGGGTGCAGGAGTGTCACCGGCAACTGCAGTGGAGGTGTCTGACTCAGGGGGGGCCGGCACCACCGTGGTACACAAGTCAGTTGGTGTGGGTGCCGCAACCACTGCAGTGGGCTGGACTGATGTAGTGGACTGGGTACCCACTGCAGTGCCCGAGTCAGACGTGGTGTTGTGGACTCCACTGCAGTGCATGACTCCAAGGGAGTGGAAGGGTGGGCAGATGAGGTGGGCAGGACAGAGGGGGGGGACCCGGTCCCCACAACAGTGCCACTAACAGGCAGAGCGTCTGGGTTGGGGGTGGAAGAGCAAGTGGCAGGGGGAGAGGGCCTAAGCAGTCTGGGGATGCAGTATCGGTGTGTGGGGGAACCTGGGGCAGGGTGTGGCGGGGGAATTTGTGCAGTGGTGGCCTGTGGGATGGAGGAGAGAGACTGGGCGCTGGAGCTGCATGGTGGTGGTGGTGGGGTCTTGCTCTTCCTGCTCCGGGGGGACTTCCGAATGGGCTCCTGTGTCTGCCTGCACCTGGGGGAGGGTGTCCGGGGGCGAGGGCACTCCTCTCTGTGTGGGTGGACTTCCTCTTCCCCTGGTGTGCTGGGTCAGCAGGAATGGTGGGGAAGAGGCCGAGGTCACACAGGAAGACCTGCTGTGTATGTGGGGTAGCAGGCGAGGCAAGGGAATGGGTCTTGGAGGGAGAGGATTTGGAGGACTGCGGAGTGAATGTGGATGCCTGTGTTTGTGTGTGTTCCCCATCCCCTGTGTCTGTGGTATCAGTCCCCTGAGGATGCTTGTGTGCACGTCTTGCCTTACTCTTGGGTGTGTCTGTGCTGCTCGTGTCTGTGTGTATGGATGACTGTGCAGGTGTGCATGTGCTTTGGACAGGTAGGGGGCAGGAAGTGTGGATGGGGCAGAGGTGGGAGGGGTGAGGGACTGTTGGAGGAGGGACACTGCTGCCGTCAGGGAGGAGTCCATGGACCTATTGCTCCTCTGTAGGGCAGACATACCCGTCGAGATGCCCTCCATGAACGACACCAGCTGTGTCAACAGAGTGGTGTGTGCATGGAGGACACTCAGCATTGCTGTCTGCCCTACATGGAGCTGCCGAAGAAGGTACACAGACTCCACACTCAGGGCAGCAGGGGACACAGGGGCAGGGGCTGCGGTGCCTGGCACGAAGGAGACACGCTTCCGAGCACGGGAGCCTCCACGGACCTCAGGAATGGGAGCCGATGGGAGGGCGGTGGTGGTGGTGGTGGTGGCGGGCCAGACAGACTAGCTGGCCTTTGGTGGCTGCCGAGACCCGCCTCCACAAGGGAGTCATCCTCCGAGCTGCTGTGGTCCCCAGCTGAGGTGGATGGTGTTGAGGACTCCTCGGTGTGGCTCCCCTCGCCCTCCGTGCCACTGGGTCCCTCTGACCACTCGTCCGATGCTGACCCAGTCTGGCTCCGCTGCTCCTCCTGGTCCGTGGAGCTGTCCCCTCCTGTGGCCGTGGATGTATCTGCAAACAATTAGGGAAACAGACAAACATCAGTCACCTGCACTGACCGCACACACCACAGTAAGTACAGCACATTACAGAGCAAGCCCTGGCATCCTTAGTTGAACATTGCCTAAAGTCCTCACACAGATTCGGGAAGCCAATTGTCAGTCTGATGGTCAACCATGGGACTCACACCCCTCCTGCCCATGCGCCCATCTGTCTGGTGCCTGTCTGATGGTAAGACCCCAGTGTGGACACATGCACCACCTACACAGTTGTTGGACATTGCAGGGAACACGGTGAAGCATGTGAACATGCACACATCACATCTCTTGCCACTGAGTCAGTGCAGGTGTCCGGATAAAGAGATGGCCAGATTCTAATTAGAAATGCATGTGATGCATACCAGCACCAGACACCATGATGCACCCATGTCCGGATAGTTGCACATGTCACTCCCCTGCAGGATCAGTCCCAGGAAGTTGAATGCCATGACACAGGAATGCGTGCAAAGTCATACATTACTGTCTCAAGTCACATGGCCATGGCAGCCAGACAACAACAGTCTGCACTGTGTCACAATCCGAGGGCATGGGGAATGCAAGTTATGTGACTGACAAGTGCACATGTCCATCCCCCAAAAACCACATCATCTGTACTACTATTTGTCCACGTCATACCAACTGGACATATGGGGGACATGAAACACAACTCTCTGAACATGAGCACCTCACAGTGTGCTGTGAATGAAAATACAGCTGCCTGAAAGTCACAGTCGCAAACACCTGTGTGCACAGTCAAGTGATCAGACACCTATAAGTCACAGAAGTATCGTCTATCATGGTCACATCTCAGATGGCATGCTGAGCCCCAAACGATGAACATACCAGTAGTCCTGACAACGGAGACACAGCACAATGAGACAGAGGCAGACACCTGAGGGTACATTACATTGATCACAACATGCCAGATGATACACGGGAGTGGGAGTACAGAGTGTATTGTATGCACTGGAGTAGGCATGACTGTCCAGCTCCACCTGTAAGAGGGATGAGTCCTGGACAGTAGGCAGGTGGCTAAGCATGTGTGACACACTGGATACACATACTCCTGAGGCCCAAATATTGTTCCCACCAGCAGCATGGGTGTGTGCCACATTCCCCAGGGACATGTGGTAAGTCAGAGCAGCAAGCGGACCACATATCAAAGTTACACGCAGATCACATGTCAGAACTTAGGCATTGTTTAAGCAATTGACCAACCCATGAATCGCACAACATAGTCACGGGAACAAATGCTGTCCCCCACCTTGAGCAAAGCAAAATGCAATGACACAGTCCCCAAATGACACAATTTCCTGACTATAAGGGCCACACATATGCGTATCAGAGGAGAAGTGGGCATGTAACTAATGAGGGACATGGGTCCTGGACCACATGACTGATGTACTGTGGAAATTTACTCAGGCCAGAGGAGGGCACATAGCGTGGCAGACAAAGTGCACAGTGCAGTCATGGACTCACCCCCTCCTTGCTGCTGTCTGTCCTTCAGCTGCCCATCCAGGTCAGGGAAGACCACCGCCAGGATCCGGAGCATGTGGGGGGTCAGGGTCCGGTGTCCGCCCCTCCTGCGAGGAGGCGACAGCTTCAGCTGGACCCTTGCGATCCTCCGGGTCCAGCCATGAAGGTCCTGCCACCTCTTTTGGCAGTTGCGGATCCTGCGCCTGTAGACCCCCACGGATCTTACTTTCCGGGCGATGGTCAGCCAGATGTCCTGCTTCTGGTGGGCATCAACCTGTGAGGATGACAAAGTGAAAAGGCCATTACTACACATGCAACATATACGTGCATCACACAGTTGGATATACATGTCTCAATTACAGGGGCATATGATGTACACAGGCAGTGCAATAATGGCTATGAACAGTTTGCCAGCAGTCACTACATGGTATCATTGCATGGGAAGTAAACCTAGTTGGAATGCACTGTTACTGCACTGTACCAGTTCAGTGCATGTAACTACACACTTTGGGGTGTGACAACTACTCAGTGGGCATGCTAGCCAGTGGTGTGCACAGTGAAAGTCCTGCTAGTCAGACAACATGCACAATTAGTGATGCAGTGGACAGCACACTCACCTGCTCCCCTGGTTTCCCATACAGCTTGCTGTACTGTGGAAGGAGGCTGTCCAGCAGGGCCTGGTTCTCCTCAAGGCTGAAGGCTGGGGCTCTCTCCACAGTACGTGCCATTGCAGGAGCCAGAGGATGCATAAACAGCAGCAGTGTTGGTGGCAGATGTCGTCCTGGAGCATGTAGTGCAGGCAAGTGAGCTCTCAGGAGAACAGCCAGCATTATATGTGTGCTGCAGAGGCAGATACTGTCCCATGTGTCCAAAGTGATAGGTCCAAGTCGTTTGCATCTTCTAAATCTGACCAATCCATGGTATAGCAGCACTAATACACGCCCACAGCATCCTTCAAATCTTCAACTTCATGACACCCATGATTTTGCAACATTGTTGTGGCTGGCCAACTGAATTCACTGCATCAGAATCGTTGGAGCTTCGAAAACGCGTCCGTTGCCATGCCAGGCCCCAGCCAATGTGTGCGCACCGATCGGTCCATTGCTGTACAACGCTTACCCGGGATACAACGCGTACCCGCTCACATTGAATGCAATGGGCCGGCCGGGCACACCGATCGGTCCATTGCAGTTCAACGCGTACCCGCGATACAACGCGTACCCGCTCACATTGAATGCAATGGGCCGGCCGGGCACACCGATCGGTCCATTGCTCTACAACGCGTACCCAATCACATTGAATGCAATGGGCCGGCCGGGCACACCGATCGGTCCATTGCTCTACAACGCGTACCCGCTCACATTGAATGCAATGGGCCGGCCGGGCACACCGATCGGTCCATTGCTCTACAACGCGTACCCGCTCACATTGAATGCAATGGGCCGGCCGGGCACACCGATCGGTCCATTGCTCTACAGCGCGTGCCCCGCTCACATTGAATGCAATGGGCCGGCAGGGCACACCGATCGGTCCATTGCTCTACAACGCGTACCCGCTCACATTGAATGCAATGGGACGGCCGGGCACACCGATCGGTCCATTGCTCTACAACGCGTACCCGCTCACATTGAATGCAATGGGCCGGCCGGGCACACCGATCGGTCCATTGCTCTACAACGCGTACCCGCTCACATTGAATGCAATGGGCCGGCCGGGCACACCGATCGGTCCATTGCTCTACAACGCTGTACCCGCTCACATTGAATGCAATGGGCCGGCCGGGCACACCGATCGGTCCATTGCTCTGCAACGCGTACCCGCTCACATTGAATGCAATGGGCCGGCCGGGCACACCGATCGGTCCATTGCTCTATGTTAGAAATGGGATCTCTGGCTGGCTCAGGCTTGCGCCAAAGCCAGGCAGAGACCACCACTCTCGTCAGGGCGAGGGAGTTACACGCCGACGATAACCCCTGCTCACCCCCTTGGTAGCTTGGCACGAGCAGTCAGGCTTATCCCGGAGGCAATGTGTAAAGCGTTTGCGCAGCACACTCACACAGCAGCAACACACTAGGCACACCACAAAAGGAACTCCACACAAGGTTATAAAAAAATAGCCTTTGTATTATCATAAATACCTTAGAAACATAATCACATAATATACAGTGCGCCAACTGGCACTAGGCAATATTCACAGGGGAATTATATACAGGACCAGGCCAATCGGGCCACGGTCAGAACCATCAGATCAGGTAAGTAAATGCAAATAATACATGTAGCGCACAACCAGTAATTACTGGTACAGGTAGGAACTTAGCACGAGATCCTGTAACATACAAGATGGGACACCTACATCACCTTAGGCATAAATCACATGAGGCAATAGGCCTCGTAAGCATAAACACAGTGTGCCCCAATCGGGGCACAACGCACTGCCACTGGCCCCAGGCCAACTGGCCTCTCACCGGGGCTCAAATGCCCTATGTCCCAAGAGTCAGGGCGCTGCCTAGGCAGCAGGAGTCAAGGGTGCGCAATGGCGCAAGCCTAAACGTGGCAGCTGCCCACTACTTGCTGGGCAGCTGTGAAACTGAACCCGGGCACCAGCGTGCCCCCTGAGCCCCTCCCTGGGACTCGTAATTTAAAAATGAACCTGTCCCCCAAGTTTGCAGCTGCCTGCGCTCTCGCAGGGCAGCTGGCAAAAGGTGCAAATAAAAGTCTGGCACTCCTCGTGCCTCTCGGGCCCTCACTGGGGCTTCTTAACAAAACATGCCCCCACGTTGCAGCTGCCTGCTACGGCGGCGCAGCTGTGCAAAATGAGCCCTGGTACTAGCTGTGCCACTGAAGCCCCACTCCGGGACTTCAAAAGGGAACCTTTGCCCCACGTTGCAGCTGCCTGCTACGGCGGCGCAGCTGGGAAGCTCACAGGGGCCCTGCCACGACTCGGGCCTCAAGAGCACCAAAAGAAGGGATGCTCAAAGGGGACTCCCTTGGTAACGGGACTCTTCTGGGGCGTAACGAGGATCCCTGCTCACTTATAGAGACCGACACTTCCCCCTGGGAGCCCTCACTCACCGGGGACTCCTTGAGGACTCTCCTCCTTTCTTTCGGACTTCAACGGGGAGCCTGCGAGGCTCCGGTCGCCCTAGGCTGCAGGCGGCCCTTCCTGGGTCCACACGAAGGCGGGGTAGGCTCCCGCCTCGACCTAGGCTCCTCCGTCTCCTGTACTCGCGGGGCTCTCTCCGGTCACGAGAGCCCCGCCTCCAAAACGGCACACGCTCGCCTAACTTCCTGTCCCAGGCGGACCTCGGGTGAAGCTCCGCCCACGTCCAGGCAAGGCTGCCTGGCTTCCGCGTCGCGTCTGCGGCGCTTCTTCTCTTCGGGCGGCGGTGATTTCTTTTCCGATCTCCTCAATGCGGGGTGGGCACCCGCTCGCAAAATGTGCATAAGCGGGTTGGGCACCCGCTAGAGAACCCAAATGCGGGGTGGGCTCCTGCTCTTCTCGGGCAGCGCAGGGGGATCCCATACGCCAGGATTCCCTCAAAGCACGTCGCAGCCTCAGCGCTGCAGGGAAAACAGGCTCCTCTCCCCTGGGAGCAAAATGAAAGCGCTCGCAAGGCGCTAGGAGCCACAGCTCCAGAAGTGTCTCAATGAGGCCAAAAATAAAGGGTCCTTGGAGCTGGGGACACCTCAGCAGCACAGCCAGGCAGGCCAGCACGCAGGGACCCCCAGGAAACAGCAGCTGGGTCCCGCGGCGGTTCCTCCTGGCAGAGTGTCCCCTGCAAGTCAGCACAACAGAGCAGAACAAGAACATTTTCATGGGGTCACAGCCCCTTCTTTTATACACCCTTTCCTTTGTCACATAGCACAGGGCTGGGGAAAAACCAGGTGCAACTGGTTTTGGGGGAGCTTTGGAGCACTTTGTTTTGCTCAGCTCCTCTCTCCTTTCACAGGACAGGCTAGGGACATCAGACGCACCACAGGGGGTGGAGCCAGCATTGTGGAGGGAAGGCACAGCCCTATTCAGGTCCCAGGTGCAACTCCTCCCTCCCATCTAGATGCAGATCTCCCTATTCAGCCCTGCGCTGACTCACCCTGCCCCTCCTGGAGCCACACACACCTCCCAGCCCCTGTCACTCACAAAGCCAGACATGCAATTCACATCCGGCAGGCAGACACAGAGCACACATAAATGCCAACTTCTAAAAGTGGCATTTCTACACCAGTCATAATAAATCTGCGCACACCATTGCGCAGCATTTATTCTCACGAGTTCGCACATACTAAACTCGCCCCTGCACTCCTCTCACACCAGGAATTACCATGGACACACATATCCCCCATGCATTCCTATGGGAGGGCAGGACAATCTCACCACATGCACTCAGAGTGCGCACGCACTTTACACTGGGACACAGTGCTAAAGTGCGCAAAGGCCAAAAACTACTAAGATCAGGTCATATTAACAGGCAAAAAGTTTAGGGGTGAACCTGCCAAAAGGGCCAAGTCCAACACAACCCCCTTCCAGCCAAAACGCAGGGCAGACCAATCACCACCGTGATGGGCTTCCCTGCTTGAGGCGATAGAACACGGACGCGGGCCCGCAACTGCAGGGACACCCTCCTGTTTTACGCCACGGTGAACCCATGTGGTTCCTTCTGAAAAAGCTGTCCGGAGCAACTGGGCTACCCCACTGGTACTCCCTAGCTGTCTGCGGCCAGGACCAGGCCCTAGGCCATCCAGATGCCACTGGTCCTTGCCCATTCACAGAGTGGGGGTAGTAACCCCTGGCACATAGTAGCCATTCTCCACTCTTCCCCTCATCAGGGCAGGTCTAGACTGCCACTGATCCTCCAGCCTAGGGTCTGCACCCTCAGGCGGACCAGAAGTCACGGGTGAGGCTCTCCTCCCCTACCTCTCCTTCTAGTGTTCCGCCCTCTCCTCCTTGGAGAAGCACCCTCAGAACACAACTCTCCCACCAGTTCAGGACGTCTCTCCCACAACTGGTCTCCCAACCTAGGGTCTAACCCTTCAGGTTGCACCGGGGTCAGAGGCGAGGACTCCCTCCCTCTGCACCCCCTTCCAGAGTTCTGCACCCTCCCAACTGGAGCGGTACCCCTGGAAGATGAACCGGTCAGGACACTGGTTACAGATGTCCTTTCCTCCAGGTCAGGCGGATCCTTAACCTGGCCTCCCAACCTTGGGGCTGAACCCCACGGCTGAGCATTTGCCTGGCACACCAGGACTTCCGGGGCGCACTCAGCAGCCCCCGAGGGTAACACATGACTCATGTGTTGCGTGACAGTCTGCGTGGCGCAGACCTCCCGACCCCTGTCCATCTGACAGTGCGCAGAGATCCCCACGACAGAAGTGGTGTCACCATGGTCACTTCTAGGAGACTCAGCCCTTCTGGCTGGCCCCTGACCCACTGGTTCTTCCACTGGGGAACACATCCCCCTCTCACCCCTCAATCCGGACTTCTGTACCCTCCCAACTGGAGCGGCACTGCCAGACACCAGAACCACTGGAGCTCTATTTACAGACGCTCCAGGTTCTCCAGACACTAGGAGATCCTCCTCAAATGGACTAACAGGACAGCCTAGGCTCCCAACCTGGTGTTCCCTGAAGAAACCATCCAGGCTCTGAGACGGGGTTTCGGGCACCTGGGGACACTCAGTCCCACACTCACTCCTACTCCACTGAGACAGGACGTGAGCCCCTACACCCCTCCCACTACACTGGGACCTAGCTGGGCTACACTGAACCTCTTCCCCCATACAGGACGGGAAGATACCCGAGCCACTACTTTTGGGATCACTCCCCAATGCCTCTTCAGAACCTTGGGCCTCCACCCAGAGGTCTGCCTCACATGCAAACTCCCATAGATCAGAAAACCCACCCTCCAACAGGTGTTGGCGCAACCCCGGCAAACAACAACTGAGCAGGTGCTCTCTGATAACCAGATCGAACAGTCCTTCAAAATCCTGTTCCGTGTTAACCGTTACCCAATCAGCCAGTGCATCATTACATTCATCCGAAAAATCCACCCAAGACTGGTGAGACAGTTTCCTACTGCCCCTGAACTTCAACCTGTACTCCTCTTCTCTGGAACAAGGTACCATATTTTGGGAACTGGGACTTCCTGCACTGGACTGTATATTGCTGCCACCACTGGACTCCACCCTCACTGGGGAATCCAGAAAACTAAAACTGCCCTCAGGAGATAATTTCTCCCTGGCGAAGGCCCTCTCAGCCTCCGCCATCCTCTCCTGCGCTAAGACCCTCTCGGTCTCTAGCTTTTTCTCCTCCATACTCAGCTGCGCTATCTCCTTGGTATGCTCTAACCTGAGCTTCTCCAAAGCCAGCTGATGCTCCCTTTCTTCCCTCCTATCCACCCACTCCTCTGGGGACAGGAAAAGGGATGGGGCACTGCCCCCGACACTGGACCCAGCAAGGGACTCCCTATCTATGGGGTCCTCACTATCTACTGGCGTCCCTGTCCTGTCACTTTCTTCCTCCTCTTCAGACTCCTCAGGGCCCCCTCAGACCCACCACCCTCTTGGCGTGCGGCCAGGGCCCTCTTCTCCTCATTGCGCTCACAGTCCCATTCATCCTTTTGCCATTGGATCAGGTTGTCCCTCAGTTTTGACTGGGTGTCCGACCCACTCACTGCTATGTCTCTCTCCTTACAGAAGTCCACCAACTCCCACATGCTGTATCTAAACAGACCACAAAAATTAAAAGCAGACTCCATTTTGGCAGGACGCTCAGGGACACGTGCAACACAGGAGACCTAGGTTTCTGAGCTGAAGCAAGAGTATACAATTTACAAATGACACTTTTAGGAGAAGAATTAAAACAAAACTCAGAACAATAATCCCCACACACGTGATTATCTAAATGTAGAGTTTGTAGTGCAACCAGTTGTCGCTGTGGTACTGCGCAAACGCAAGTCCAAATCCCCACCGCTGACAACCAATGTTAGAAATGGGATCTCTGGCTGGCTCAGGCTTGCGCCAAAGCCAGGCAGAGACCACCACTCTCGTCAGGGCGAGGAGTTACACGCCGACGATAACCCCTGCTCACCCCCTTGGTAGCTTGGCACGAGCAGTCAGGCTTATCCCGGAGGCAATGTGTAAAGCGTTTGCGCAGCACACTCACACAGCAGCAACACACTAGGCACACCACAAAAGGAACTCCACACAAGGTTATAAAAAAAATAGCCTTTGTATTATCATAAATACCTTAGAAACATAATCACATAATATACAGTGCGCCAACTGGCACTAGGCAATATTCACAGGGGAATTATATACAGGACCAGGCCAATCGGGCCACGGTCAGAACCATCAGATCAGGTAAGTAAATGCAAATAATACATGTAGCGCACAACCAGTAATTACTGGTACAGGTAGGAACTTAGCACGAGATCCTGTAACATACAAGATGGGACACCTACATCACCTTAGGCATAAATCACATGAGGCAATAGGCCTCGTAAGCATAAACACAGTGTGCCCCAATCGGGGCACAACGCACTGCCACTGGCCCCAGGCCAACTGGCCTCTCACCGGGGCTCAAATGCCCTATGTCCCAAGAGTCAGGGCGCTGCCTAGGCAGCAGGAGTCAAGGGTGCGCAATGGCGCAAGCCTAAACGTGGCAGCTGCCCACTACTTGCTGGGCAGCTGTGAAACTGAACCCGGGCACCAGCGTGCCCCCTGAGCCCCTCCCTGGGACTCGTAATTTAAAAATGAACCTGTCCCCCAAGTTTGCAGCTGCCTGCGCTCTCGCAGGGCAGCTGGCAAAAGGTGCAAATAAAAGTCTGGCACTCCTCGTGCCTCTCGGGCCCTCACTGGGGCTTCTTAACAAAACATGCCCCCACGTTGCAGCTGCCTGCTACGGCGGCGCAGCTGTGCAAAATGAGCCCTGGTACTAGCTGTGCCACTGAAGCCCCACTCCGGGACTTCAAAAGGGAACCTTTGCCCCACGTTGCAGCTGCCTGCTACGGCGGCGCAGCTGGGAAGCTCACAGGGGCCCTGCCACGACTCGGGCCTCAAGAGCACCAAAAGAAGGGATGCTCAAAGGGGACTCCCTTGGTAACGGGACTCTTCTGGGGCGTAACGAGGATCCCTGCTCACTTATAGAGACCGACACTTCCCCCTGGGAGCCCTCACTCACCGGGGACTCCTTGAGGACTCTCCTCCTTTCTTTCGGACTTCAACGGGGAGCCTGCGAGGCTCCGGTCGCCCTAGGCTGCAGGCGGCCCTTCCTGGGTCCACACGAAGGCGGGGTAGGCTCCCGCCTCGACCTAGGCTCCTCCGTCTCCTGTACTCGCGGGGCTCTCTCCGGTCACGAGAGCCCCGCCTCCAAAACGGCACACGCTCGCCTAACTTCCTGTCCCAGGCGGACCTCGGGTGAAGCTCCGCCCACGTCCAGGCAAGGCTGCCTGGCTTCCGCGTCGCGTCTGCGGCGCTTCTTCTCTTCGGGCGGCGGTGATTTCTTTTCCGATCTCCTCAATGCGGGGTGGGCACCCGCTCGCAAAATGTGCATAAAGCGGGTTGGGCACCCGCTAGAGAACCCAAATGCGGGGTGGGCTCCTGCTCTTCTCGGGCAGCGCAGGGGGATCCCATACGCCAGGATTCCCTCAAAGCACGTCGCAGCCTCAGCGCTGCAGGGAAAACAGGCTCCTCTCCCCTGGGAGCAAAATGAAAGCGCTCGCAAGGCGCTAGGAGCCACAGCTCCAGAAGTGTCTCAATGAGGCCAAAAATAAAGGGTCCTTGGAGCTGGGGACACCTCAGCAGCACAGCCAGGCAGGCCAGCACGCAGGGACCCCCAGGAAACAGCAGCTGGGTCCCGCGGCGGTTCCTCCTGGCAGAGTGTCCCCTGCAAGTCAGCACAACAGAGCAGAACAAGAACATTTTCATGGGGTCACAGCCCCTTCTTTTATACACCCTTTCCTTTGTCACATAGCACAGGGCTGGGGAAAAACCAGGTGCAACTGGTTTTGGGGGAGCTTTGGAGCACTTTGTTTTGCTCAGCTCCTCTCTCCTTTCACAGGACAGGCTAGGGACATCAGACGCACCACAGGGGGTGGAGCCAGCATTGTGGAGGGAAGGCACAGCCCTATTCAGGTCCCAGGTGCAACTCCTCCCTCCCATCTAGATGCAGATCTCCCTATTCAGCCCTGCGCTGACTCACCCCTGCCCCTCCTGGAGCCACACACACCTCCCAGCCCCTGTCACTCACAAAGCCAGACATGCAATTCACATCCGGCAGGCAGACACAGAGCACACATAAATGCCAACTTCTAAAAGTGGCATTTCTACACCAGTCATAATAAATCTGCGCACACCATTGCGCAGCATTTATTCTCACGAGTTCGCACATACTAAACTCGCCCCTGCACTCCTCTCACACCAGGAATTACCATGGACACACATATCCCCCATGCATTCCTATGGGAGGGCAGGACAATCTCACCACATGCACTCAGAGTGCGCACGCACTTTACACTGGGACACAGTGCTAAAGTGCGCAAAGGCCAAAAACTACTAAGATCAGGTCATATTAACAGGCAAAAAGTTTAGGGGTGAACCTGCCAAAAGGGCCAAGTCCAACACTCTACAACGCGTACCCGCTCACATTGAATGCAATGGGCCGGCCGGGCACACCGATCGGTCCATTGCAGTTCAACGCGTACCCGCGATACAACGCGTACCCGCTCTCATTGAATGCAATGGGCCTGCCGGGCACACCGATCGGTCCATTGCTCTACAACGCGTACCCGCTCACATTGAATGCAATGGGCCGGCCGGGCACACCGATCGGTCCATTGCTCTACAACGCGTACCCGCTCACCGATCGGTCCATTGCTGTACAACGCGTCCCTGTACAAGTCACTGGCATATGTCACCATGCCTGTCACAGGTGAACATATGCCAGCCACATATACTTCCCAGGGAGTGAGGGGCACACCTACAACACCACAGCCTGTCCACACTGTATCTTAAGGCATGTAAGGCTGCATTACATGTTCCGTGTATGGGGGTCAACATGTTGTTTTTTGGGTGGCACTTGGGGGCAGCCACTCCCAGGCTGTGCACGTGTTCATGGGGACAGAATCCTTGGTGTGTTGTGCACATGAACACTGTGGTGTGCAACTGTTCATTTCAGGGCATGTGGCATGGTCACATTTCACGGTTGTGTATGTGTATGTCATGTCACATACCCCCTGAGTCCCATGTGGGACGGTATGTACGTCCCAGGGTGACCCATTGCCACAATTGTGATGGCCCTCCACAGTCTGTGTGCATGTCGTGTTTACAATGTCTCTGATTCCATGTGCACAATGGGAGACAGTCTCCACATCCACGTTGTTTGTGCATGGACTTTGATGTTGTGCGTGTGTGTGTCACAGACATCCATGTCTGTCCTGCCGAGGCAACAGGGACCACTACCTGTGGGGGTCATGGTTGTTTAGCTGTGGTGTATTCATGATGCACCATGTCATGCCAGTGTCCATGTGTCAATACAGGGTCCCTGGGAATCTACCTGTCGATGAGCTGTGATGCCTGGGGCACATCTGTCCTCACATGTCACTGTGGTGTGTGTTTGGAACGTGACAGCAGTACATGGGTACTGTGACACAGCCTAATGATATCCCATAGCACAACCTGGGACTTGTTGAGGACACATGTTGAACTGTGATGTTAGATGTTAGCCATGTAGTTGCCATACATGTCCTTACGGAACGGCACACACATCATGTACTTGTGTCTCGTAATGATGTATCATGTGATATTGAGTCTGGTCTATGCCACATATGTGGGGTGACTGACAATCTTTCTTTCCTCACCTATGCACTGCAGGGCACCAGCTGTCCATCGGCCATTCCCTGACCTTGCAATGGTGGTTGAACGGGACTGCATCCGACGGTACCGCTTCACCAGGCCACTGATTGAGGAATTGACGGTGCGGTTGGCCCCACATTTGCAACCTGGCCGGACATACCCTACAGCGCTGACCCCCAAGGTGAAGGTGATGGTAGCCCTAAACTTCTTTGCCACCGGTACCTTTCAACACACTGTGGCGTCTGCTGGTGGGATGTCACAGACCATGTTCAGCCGTGTGCTCCGCGACGTTTTGGAGGCTATGTTGAGGTACCTGAACCAGTACATCTATTTCCTAGACTTCAACAACTCACTGACGTGAAGAGTGACTTCTATGCCCTGGGGAGGATGCCGCATGTCATTGGCTCCATTGATGGGACACATGTGGCTTTGGTACCACCACAGGCCCAAGAGCAGGCATACAGGAACCGCAAACACTACCATTCGGTCAATGCACTGGTGGTATGTCTTGCAGATATGAGCATCACACACGTCTGTGCCCGTTTTCCCGGTTCTGCACACGATGCCTACGTGATGAGGAGTAGTCGCATCCCGAGGTTGATGTCACAGATGCGGAACCAGTGTGCCTGGCTTGTTGGTGTGTACTGACTTTGTAGCATTGTGTGTGTTCTGCAATATAGTGTTCCACCCTCTTTTCCAACTCAGCTAATGTGCAATTGTCTGTATGTAGGTGACTCCGGATACCCCAACATGCCGTGGTTGCTGACGCCCCTCAGGAACGCTGTGACACCAGCCCAGATGCGCTACAATGAGGCACATGGTCGGACCAGGAGAGTGATTGAGCGGACATTTGGTCTCCTGAAGAGCCGCTTCCGCTACCTAGATAAGACAGGAGGGGCCCTCCCATATGCCCCAGCAAAGGTGTGCAAGATTGTCATCGCCTGCTGCATGCTACACAACCTGGCAGTGCGGAAGGAGTTGCCTCTCATCCTGGATGATCCTGGGCTGGACCACGATGCCAGTGGTGATGATGATGATGAGGGTGATGTCCGCACACAGCTCATCACCAACTTCTTCAGCTGAATGTGAGTATCCAGGGATGTTATGTCAATGATGTGAGTTTGCATGATATGTGTTGGTGGTGCTCTGGTGCTGTTTGAGTGTGTCCATGTGCTACTTGACTGGATGCGTGCAGCAATGTGTCCTTACAGGTAGTCTGTACTCCACAACAGTGTTGACATGCTAAGTTGGTCCTGGGTGGGTATCTTGTGACATGTATTGGGCATGAGTATTGCAGTTCTGTCCTGTTCTTCAGTGCTTTTGACTGTGTGTCATTTCTGTCCTTCACAGGGTACTTTCAGAGTTGTTTGGTCAACTGTGATCCCCCGACACCGTGAATCAACTTCCAGGGTGGTAGATGTCGTTTCCCTACAGGTGATGTGCGCCACACCCATGGACTTCCTTTCTTCTACACTTGTTGACTGTGTGCCCACTGCCAGGTGGGATTACCTTGCATCTGTAGTGGTTACAACATGTTGCAAATGTGTAATAAACCTGTGCTTCACTTTGTGATGTGCGTTGTCTGTGGTCACACATCTGACTGACATTTGCTTCCTGCACCAGTGGGCTAGTTAACACAGACTGTGAATAGGTGTTGTGTCTGTGCATTGCACCGTATTTCCTGGCAACAACAGTGTAGGCGATGAGTCAGATGGCCCTGGTGTGTATGTGTTGTGTAGCCCTGGTGGTGTGTCTCCCTCATATGTGTCACGTCGCCATGACTCACATGCCGGTGTTGTACTTGCTGTAGCAGTTAGCATGCACAGTGTCATTTCACAGATCATCATCTCCACTTCAGAAACAACGTTGTAATCACAACAGAGCAAGTATGGTGTATTAGTGAGTTTATTGACAGACATGTGTGAGTATAGTGCACAGGATGGTGGGTGCTGTACATTGTGATTGTAATCCAAAGTTCCTAGATGATTTGGAAGTCCTGATAGCAGAAATGTCCTGAGTAAGGTCCACAGTCATCTGATACATTGGTCCAACTTGAGCTCCCCATGTCATGTGGGAGAGTTGTGTTGCATTCGACAGGGTGAATAGTTTGCGCACAAAGGTGATTTTCCGGAACAGGTGTTGGCTTCCTGGGGGTTGTGCATGGCCATCAGCCTCTCAGTTGTCCTTCCTCGGACGACCCCTCTTCTTTGGGGGGGGACCCTCAAGTGCAGGCTGCTGCGGTGCAGGGGACTCTCCGCCAGAGTCATCCTCCCTCCCTGTGGCAGTTGCAGTTGTTGCAGCACCAGATGTTGTGGGCACACAGGGAGGTGTGACATGTTGGTGCACATCTGGCGGAGGCATTGTAATATGTCCCTATGCACCGCCGTCTGTTCTTGCAATGTGTCCCACTTGGACTCCATGCGGGACATGTGTAAGTCCAAGCGGGCATGATGGGCAGCCTGCTGCTGTTGAATGTCCCTGAGGATCCCCACTACCTGGCTGAACTCTCCGGTGCTAGTCTGGTACGCATCAGCTATGCGTACCAGTTGTGGGTCATCATGCATTCCAGACTCCTCTGCAAGCAGCGACCTATGTCTACCACCCCTCCCACCACCCCTGGTGACACGTGAAGGACCTGCGTTGGCACGCACAGGTGACCCTGGGCCCCCTTGGGGGTTGTTGCTGGTGTTGTTGTCCGTAGCTCCACGTTGGGCCGGGGTCCGTGTGCTGTTGGTGGTGGTGGTCCTTGGTCTGTCCGTGTCGGCAGGGGTGGTCTGTGTGTTGGCAGTTGTTGGAGGGGTGGGTGCAGGGGGTGCAGCTGGGGGTCCTGCTGGTGCTGCATGATGACTCACTGTGGGGGTGCCAGGTAGGTCTTCGTCATCCGAGGTGGGCAGAGGCTGTTCCACACCAGTGAGCTCAGTGTCCCCCGGAGCCTGGGACAGGGACTCCTCAGCGTCTGCTGCTGTGTCCCCATCATCACCTGTATTTGGAAGAGACACACAATGTATGTAATGTTTCTACAGGCATCAATGGTTCAAACACCTGACAGTTGTGACTGTACCTCTGGATGCGGGCCTGTACATTGCATTGTCCTAAGTTGTCACAGTCAGCTGTTGATATTGGTGTAGCGCATTGTCCTGACAACATGAAGCATTTCAATGTGAATGTTGAGGTGTGTGCATAGCCAGCATTGGTGGTATTTGGTTGACATCCGGACATCCTTCTCCCTCCAGCCCAGTTTTCCCACCATGAAGCATGCCACCCTTGCAGTGGGTGCAGGTTGACTCTCAGGATGTCAGTCAGTGGTGTCCTGCTGTTGGTTGGTGGCCAGTTCCCAGCATGGCCTTGTGCTCCCCACAACAGAGCACCAGTGTCAGACATCTTTGATGGGGCTTTCCACTCTCTGTGAGGTGTGCATGCTTCAGTGTGAGCTTGCTGGGCCATGTGGGGGGGATGTTGAGCTGTGACTACCACTCCCATCATGCTATTGCCTCCACCCCCCTTCCCAGCATGCCCATACTTCCTTCCTTTTGAGTGTACTTCACTGTGTGTGTGTGTGTGTGACAGCAATGGTAAGATGGCTGACAGTGGTGTCCTGCTGTTGGCTGGTGGCCAGTTCCCAGCATGGCCTTGTGCTCCCCACAACAGAGCAGCAGTGTCAGACATCTTTGATGGGGCTTTCCACTCTCTGTGAGGTGTGCATGCTTCAGTGTGAGCTTGCTGGGCCATGTGGGGGGGGGGGATGTTGAGCTGTGACTACCACTCCCATCATGCTATTGCCTCCACCCCCCTTCCCAGCATGCCCATACTTCCTTCCTTTTGAGTGTACTTCACTGTGTGTGTGTGTGACGGCAATGGCAAGATGGCTGACAGTGGTGTCCTGCTGTTGGTTGGTGGCCAGTTCCCAGCATGGCCTTGTGCTCCCCACAACAGAGCACCAGTGTCAGACATCTTTGTTGGGGCTTTCCACTCTCTGTGAGGTGTGCATGCTTCAGTGTGAGCTTGCTGGGCCATGTGGGGGGGATGTTGAGCTGTGACTACCACTCCCATCATGCTATTGCCTCCACCCCCTTCCCAGCATGCCCATACTTCCTTCCTTTTGAGTGTACTTCACTGTGTGTGTGTGTGACAGCAATGGCAAGATGGCTGACAGTGGTGTCCTGCTGTTGGTTGGTGGCCAGTTCCCAGCATGGCCTTGTGCTCCCCACAACAGAGCACCAGTGTCAGACATCTTTGATGGGGCTTTCCACTCTCTGTGAGGTGTGCATGCTTCAGTGTGAGCTTGCTGGGCCATGTGGGGGGATGTTGAGCTGTGACTACCACTCCCATCATGCTATTGCCTCCACCCCCCTTCCCAGCATGCCCATACTTCCTTCCTTTTGAGTGTACTTCACTGTGTGTGTGTGTGTGTGTGTGACAGCAATGGCAAGATGGCTGACAGTGGTGTCCTGCTGTTGGTTGGTGGCCAGTTCCCAGCATGGCCTTGTGCTCCCCACAACAGAGCAGCAGTGTCAGACATCTTTGATGGGGCTTTCCACTCTCTGTGAGGTGTGCATACTTCAGTGTGAGCTTGCCGGGCCATGTGGGGGGGGGGATGTTGAGCTGTGACTACCACTCCCATCATGCTATTGCCTCCACCCCCCTTCCCAGCATGCCCATACTTCCTTCCTTTTGAGTGTACTTCACTGTGTGTGGGTGTGACAGCAATGGCAAGATGGCTGACAGTGGTGTCCTGCTGTTGGTTGGTGGCCAGTTCCCAGCATGGCCTTGTGCTCCCCACAACAGAGCACCAGTGTCAGACATCTTTGATGGGGCTTTCCACTCTCTGTGAGGTGTGCATGCTTCAGTGTGAGCTTGCTGGGCCATGTGGGGGGATGTTGAGCTGTGACTACCACTCCCATCATGCTATTGCCTCCACCCCCTTCCCAGCATGCCCATACTTCCTTCCTTTTGAGTGTACATCACTGTGTGTGGGTGTGACAGCAATGGCAAGATGGCTGACAGTGGTGTCCTGGTGTTTGTTTGGCTACAAGTCCTATGTGTGTCACTGTGCTTCCCACAGCATGACCCAGGGTGGTGGTTCTTTGTGGGATAAATATTTTTAGTGTGAGGCAATGCATTTTCCCAGGTGAGTTGTGTGTAGTTTGGGTTAGGGGGGTGTGTGGGAAGAGCTGCTGGTAACTATGGTCATAGCTGTGAGTCCTCCTTCCCACCCAGCCAGATATCCCACCACGGAACGTGCTTCCATTGCAGGGAGTGCAAGTTGTCTTTCAGGATGTCAGACAGTGGTGTCCTGCTGTTGGTTGGTGCACAGTTCCCAGCAGGGCCTTGTGCTCCCCACAGCAGTAGCCAGTGTCAGCCATCTTGTCAGTTGTTTTCCACTCTCTGTGATGTGAGCATGGTTCAGAGTGGTGTTGATGGGCGTATTGTGATGGTGGGCAATATCTGTGACTACGACTCCCATGATGCTATTGGCTACACTGACTTGACCAGCATACACCGAATTCCTTCCTTTCTGTGGGATTCCCTGTGTGGTGGTGTTGTAGTGGTGGCTACATATCTGACAGTGTTTGTTGGTTAGATTTGTGCCACTGCCTAGCTTTATTTGTTGTAGGGTTTGTACATGTCATGACACAGTTACATATCACTATGAGATGGCATGTATTGTGTTTATCTGACTGACATACACATCTTGGGATGATTCTGTTTTTGTTGCTGTGGATTTGCTAAGGGTGCATGGTTTGACTATCCCCTTGACAGTGATGTGTGTGTATTGTCACACGATATTGGGTATATTGGTTGTGTGCTCACCAGGCTCTGGGATGTCTTCTAGTCCATAGACGCTCACTGGTGGTAGGATGGCCCGCACCTTCTCCTCCCAGGGCCTGAGGTATAGTGGTTTGGCAGGAGGGCCACTGCCGGTGTGTTGGCTCAAGATGTAATCCTTCTTCAGTAGGTCCCTGACCCTCCTGCGCACATCATACCACCTGTTCTGGATGTCTTCCTTTGTGCGCAAACATGGTGATTGTGCGTTCACCCTGTCAACGATCCTCGCCCACATCTTGGTTTTCTGCGACATG
The DNA here is from genome assembly GCA_963921515.1 of Calotriton arnoldi. Taxonomy (NCBI): domain Eukaryota; kingdom Metazoa; phylum Chordata; class Amphibia; order Caudata; family Salamandridae; genus Calotriton; species Calotriton arnoldi. The sequence goes on from CAWUFW010012640.1 coordinate 327,940, forward strand.
GGTGTCTGTTGGACCAGTGTACCAAACAGCTGTGGCTCTACCCTGAGGGTCTCATCTACCAGGACTTCCAATTCACTATCTAGGAACTTTGGATTCTTCTTGGGGGGCATGGTGATGGGTGGTGGTGGTGAGTGATGTGTGTGTTGGTGTGCAAGTGAGGGTGTGTGAGTGTGTGTTTTGCTGGGTGTATGTGAGGGTGCTATTTGTTGAGGTGCTGATGGTGTGTGGCTTGTGTGATGGATGAGCTGTGAGTGTGTGTGTGGTTGCTGTCTGTTGGTGTGGTGTGCTGGCAGGTCATTTGAATTTGCAAAGGATCTTGGTAGGGATTTGTGTCCTTTATATGGGTGGAGTTGTGGGTGTGTCTTTGTTCCCTGTTCCCCCCCCCCCAGTATTTATTGGCTTTGTAATTGCTTGTTTGGCCTTTTTTTTTTGTGTTTTTCCCTTTGTACTTTTTGTGCAGGTAGGAGACATTCTTCTGACCGAGTCGGACCCTGCAGTTGTCTCGTGCGAGCTTCTCCGAGTCGTTCACGCTATGTTTGTGCTGTTTCCTGTGCTGCGTACGCGTCGGTCGCGGTGTATTGGGTTGCTTCGGCTCGCTGTTTTGTATGCGTGTCGGTCGTACGGCTTGAGCTCCGTGCGACTCGGTCGTGTTTTCCACGCGTTGCATCGTACTTGGCGGGTCGGAGTTCGCGGGTACGTTTCGTTCGGGATTCTTCCTGGTGCGTGTCGGTCGGTTCGATTCGCGTGCTTTTCCGGCCGGATAGCTGTTTTCCGCGCAGTTCGGTCGTTCGGCTTGTGTTCCGTACGAGTCGGTCGGATTTTGCACGCTTTTCATCGTACTTTGCAGGTCGGGCTGCACCGGTACGTGTCGGTCGGAATTAATTCCGGCTCCGAGTCGGTCGGTACGTTTTCCGGCCCGAATCGGCCCCTTAGGCGTACTAGGATATCACTACGAATTTGTAAACAGCCATGTTTTGAAGGATTTCCGAAAACTGGTCAAGCTATTTTAGGTTTTCATGTGCATAGGTAGCCCATTCCACAGTTTTGCAGTGGAGAAGATGAAGCTTCTCCCCCCCCCCCCCTCCGAGGTTGCTTTTTTGATTTTTGTACCACTAGATTATATGAAAAGGTGGAACGATGTGTTCTTTTGGGAGCACACCACTGGAATGGAACCTATGCTTTAGATATTTTGGGCCGCAGTCATGAAGAGCAGTGAACTAATGAAACTTGAGGGGGCCCCCGCCAGACTCACTCAGGGGCTCTCAGGACAGGGTACTGTGCTGGGAGGGCCCCTGGAGTTTGCCCCCCCCCCCACTGCTGGGGCCTTTGTTACAACACTGATGAAGGGCCTTGTGAGTAATACACAGGGTCTTAAAGATGATTCGCTTTTTGTTAGCAGCCAATGAAATTTGGGTAATGCGTTAGATATGCAGAATTTGGAGTTTATTCAGTAATCTGTGTTGAATATTAACACAGAGAGCGTTGCAATAATCCATTTTTGATAGGACTAAGACTCAGGGCTGGCTCTAGGGCGGTGCGATGGGTGCCACACGCACCGGGCGCTGACTTTGAAGGGGGGGGCGCCATGTTTTCAGGTACAATATGGTTTTAAAAGCACCTGCTGCCGTGTTCCTTGCCTCCAGCAATTTTCAGGCAACCATAACAATGTCAAGATAACTCTAGTGAATAATGGATTTGTTGCAGAGAGATCAGAGTTTTGTCTAGTGAAAATTTTGACTCATCATAAAGTTAAAATGCCTGCTGCAAAGCAAGTGCACCATGCAGTTCACAAAGTGCATATAATGTAAATTGGTCTGTGCGTAACTGCTTCCATCAGAGAGACCCTTTTGTTATTTGCAGTTTATAAATGTAAGTCCTAATATAGAACAGTGACCTATTAACTATCATCAAAGAGCTGCATGCAAACTGCGAGGTATAGATTAGAGCGTTATGATTTTTTCCCACGTCTTTCATTAACCTAATGTTACAAAAAGGGTTCACTTGAGTATAAATCAATTCTTATTAGTAAAGCCAACCCCCAACCCCCAACCATGGTGTTACGCTTTAAATTCTGAGTTTGTGCTTCTCCAGATCAAAAACTCTTAAACTATACTGTCTACTAGTATGGATGACTTGTGACCTCTCCACCTTGTAGTAGTCTGTCTAGCGTAACATTTCCTATACACTGATTTACACACTTATGACTCATTGTCTCTGTGTAATGTGTATGTGATGTAAAGTGCTGTGACATCTTACAATGATATGAGTGGCGTCATAAAACAAAAGAAATGCATGAGAGTGGTTATGGAGGCCTGAGGGGCACTATTAAAGAGCGGTAGTGAGGCAATCTGTGGAGGAGGAGGTCACTGGGGGCACCAACCAGAGCCTAATTTGTAATAAATTAACTGCCAGGGCTCAAGGTATTACTCACTGGTCCCCTGCAGCTGACACAACCCATGTCTCTTTTTAACTGCAGATTTAAGGTTAAATGTTATCATTTTGTTAAAGCTATAGTAAATAGTTTAATGCTCCACTATGGAACGTTGCTTAAAAATGCACACACAGTGCCACCATGTGGTGACTTCTCATAAATATGTGCCTGTGTTTACAAATAAGTGCTGGTGCTGAGCACCGGAGAACACCAGCACAAATTAAGCAGTAGTGCCTACAAACATTGTGGCACCAAGCATCAGCAGTGCTAAAGTCAGGCCTGCTAAGGCTACTACCGCTGTTTTTTGGAGGTCGAGAAGATTGCAGGGAATTTTTTTTAAGTATTCACAGGGTATAGAAGCAATGTCATGTGACTTGATTGATCTGGTCTGAGAAAGTCAACTTATCATAGAAAATTACTCCAAGATTTTTGACCATTTAGGAGGGAGATGGAGGAATTCCGGAATCACAAGGCCACCAACCAGGGGACCAAAAAGCTGTATCCTTTCCAAACAGCAAAACCGCAGTTTTACCTGAATTCATTTTGAGGCAGTTCTTTTTCATCCATCTTCCTACTTCCAACATGCAGCCGTGAAACCTACTAGCAGCCTCTGAATAATCAACTGAAATATCAATCACGATCTGGGTGTCTTGTTCATACGATACCAAGGAAAATCCAAAGGAGCGGATTACTCTGGCTAGAGGTATGACATAGATATTGGAAAGTGACTGACTTAAGGATGAGCCCTGGGAAAACTCCACAAGGGAGTGAAAAAGATTTAGAAGTATGATCCCCAAGCGCACCTGACTGTTCTCTATATGCGAGAAAGGAACTGAAAAGATCCAAGATAGAGTCCTTGATCCCTATGCTCTCCAGATGAGATAGCAACACAGAGTGATTAACCGTGTTGAACGCAGCTGAAAATCTAACAGGTTAAGTGCTCCTAACACCTCTCTCCACATGAGCATAGCTCAGTAAGAGAGGTGAGAGACACCAGTCAGTTTTCATTTTCTTTGAGGTCGCAGTTTCCTTTTGGGGCTTAGAAATTTACCAGGTGTGCCCTCCCCGCCTCACCCCAATAATGTAAGTGAACACAGTAGTATTTCCCACTCAAAATCCAAGATTTATGGCAATTTTCTCATGATCTGACTCATAGAATGTTGGAACTTCTGTGGGTTTGAAGAGGATTTTTGCTCCCAAACACATTTTATACCTCATGGACCCATTCTGCGGTTCACATACCATTTTGTGCAGCTAGGGTGGACACAACTGTACCAAGGGAATATCAGAGTACAACTCCAAAGGGTCACAAAATTCAATTTTTGGCAAAAAAATAAATGCACGGATTGGGCCTGTAGTTTGTGTACTGATGCACATTTCTAGGAACTCATTCGAACTAATTGTGACCAAAAAGCATCCCTAGGGGGTCTGCGTGCAAATGGAGAAATGGTACTATGCAAAGAGCGTGAGTGAAGGCCACACCCTGGGCTTCACAGGGCATGACTAAAACTCACACTGAAGTGTATGAATGAAGGCTAGGCCCTTCACTGTATGTGTACCATAAGCATGGTTGATGGTCAGGCCCTAACCCCAGGCACTGAACGCACAGGTTCTGAACACAGAACAGCAACAATAGCCAACTCCTGCATCCAAATCCCATGGGCCATGCACACAAACTGTGTCCTGCAGAAACTTTAGGCATACGTACTGAGGCCAGTGTACCATTAAATGGCATGCCCTGTGTGCGCTACAAACTGCCCATAGACGCAGGTATGCCCAGCAGATACTACAGACAGGTGAAAGGGCAGGGCACGCCAAGTAAGCACTGCAGGAAGTGATACTAGGCCCTGCTGCAGGCCTTAACCAACATATATTATAGACAAAGTTACAGACTGCAAGGTGTGTGTTCAGTACCTTACAGACAAGGCTCGATACCCTGTCCAGCGAGTACTGCCAGTAAGTGTACGTGGTAGGGCTGTAAGCCAAGCCCAGCGCACACTACGTACAGGGTTACAGGGCAGAGGGTATGTGCCTACTGGCTTCTGGTCAGTCAGAGGCCATGTGCGGAATACATTGTGGAAAGAGGTACATGGGCACAGGACATGGCTAATGGGAATACTGCGTGCCCAGTGCCCTCTTGCACAGAACAGGTACATTTCTATACCCCAATTTTTAGCAAATTTCTGAAAACCAGCTGGATGTATTTACAATATGTAGTAGTTCTCATGTTGTGACTGCACTTCTTTCCTGTCTGGTTTGTATTCTTAGGCTTGTGCATTCTTTTGTGGAACTGCATGTCATTAATTAGAATGTTATTGGTTACCTAGGAGGTTGGAACCCACTTGCAGTGGGACAGTTGGAGGTTGAGTTGTGTTTTGTGGAGCCTGTGCTGTGCTGGCTCTACTACCATGTAGCCTGCGAATAAACTCATCTCTTCAAGTGCCTGTGGTCTACGAGTTATTCACTACAAAAATCTGGCGACGATCCTGGCTACATGGTGGAACCTCAGCGTGCTACACATTCAAGACACCTCGTGCAGGGATTGGCCTTATTACTTCTAGCAACTTGGAGGTACTGTGCTGAACATTAATTTTCTTAACTGCGCCTACAGTATACCGGAAACCCCTTTAACCTACAAATTTTATATTTGGGGCAGTCTAACTAGCTCTGTCTCGTGCACGCTCAACTCCTTCACGCGCTTTCAGTTATCTTTGAATCTGTTGTGCAGCCAAGCCGCTCCTGCAATATGGACATTTCATGTCAGCTGCATTGTGACGCGTGTCCCACTATTCCTGCTGTGCGAAGCTAGTGCGCATCCTTCTCCACAGAAGATCCACATACGGCGGCCATCTTATTCTTCTTTGTGACGTCGGCAGTTGTTCCTTTGTTACCAGCTTATCTTGCTCCTTCGCATACCCTGGTGCGCGTTTTCTCACCAGAACAACATCCCTAGTCGGTGGCCATATTCTTTCCTTCGTCTCCTGTGACGTCACGTTCAGTTCTTCGGCAAAGCTGGTGTGCGTCCCTGCTTCACATCACGTTCTGTTCTCGGCAAAGTTTGTGTGCGTCTTTGTTTCAATATAGCACACGCAGCATCCCTACGCACGGCAGACACTTTTACCTCAAATTGTAGCGTGTCACAGAGCGTGTTCCTCAAACAGTGACAACAAGCACATCTTTTAGCTCAGCATTCTGCCTTCATTTGTGTGTCACACGGTGAAACACACACCCTGACATTTGTTTATCCAGTGACACACACACTACTTATAATCTGCTGGCAACTGTTATACTTTGTCTACACGCATGTTTTCTTGCTCTACAGATTAATCTTCCTTCAACAGTGTATCACACGGTGATACACACACCATTATTTTTTGTCTCTCCAAATTGGTGTCATTCACGCTTTTCACAGTCTGCTGTTTTTTTCATTTGCTCAAATTACTCATGTGTACAGTCTGTCAATCCTCCACCAGCATTTCTGGACTCCCCAGATGAACCACCTGTTAGGTGGGAAATTTGGCATGATGCATTTGAGACATATTTAGGGGCAATAGGTGCCTCAAGATTTTGCGCAGACAGAAAGAAATACCTTCTATTACATTCTTTAGGTTTTGAGGGCAGGTCCATTTTTAAACATTTACCAACTTTATCCCCGGAGGAAAGTGACGGCATTGGTAAGTATCGTGAAACTGTTCTCAAGCTCAAAAACAGATTCGACAAGCAACCTAGTCTAATGGTTCGCAGGCACAAATTTTTCATAAGGAACCAAAGCGAGGAGAAGACGTAGACTCCTACATATCTGTCTTGCGAAGGTTGGCTGCTGATTGTAAATTCGAGAATTTTACCGACCAACTAATTAGAGACCAGTTCGTTTGCCACTGTAAGGACAAACACATACAACAAAAATTGTTAAGTTTGGGAAATCCTTCTTTAGATGAGACTATCAAGATTGCTAAGAGTATAGAGATTTCTATGTTTTCGTTAGAAGAATTTGATGAAAAGAGTGTGGAGCGAGTGAGTGCCGTCAGTGCGGCAAAATCGCACACTAAGTCAGTACGCCAAAGTACATACACTCACCCCAGGTCTGTAAAAACTGATTCACAAATATCAAGCCTTCTAACATGTGTTTGAGGTGTGGAAATTCCCCTCACTCCAAAAATGCCCGTTGCCCAGCAATCAATGTAACTTGCAACTACTGTAAAAAAAATTGGTCACTTTGCCAAGGTTTGTCTAAAGAAGAAGGGTTACAAGAAACCGGTAGTCTCTACTGTCGAATCTGATAGTGGATCCGATTCTGAAGTAATTTCTGTTGTGTGGGACGAGAGCAATGCTGATGTTTGTGCTCCGATCCAAACAAGTGTCGGAGACCCTTCGTCCTGTAGAGATCCCATCGTGGACATTGAGATGGGAGGCAAAACTCTCAAGCTGTTGGTTGATTCAGGTGCCCACATAACCATGATTACCCAAAATCTTTTTGATGAGGTTTGGAGGGGTACCTTACAATTGTCTCCTCCTGATCGGTCCCCTGTCTCCTATGAGGGGCACAAGATTGAGCTCTGTGGGTTTTTCGAAGAAGAAATGACTTTTAAGGGAAGGAAAATCAGGGGCAAAATTTACGTTGCTGTTAGAGGTTTGAACATCCTTGGTTGGTTTCACCAAGGATTGTTTGGTATGATTTTGAGGCCCGGGAGAAGTGAACAGGTGTTACTTGTGGGGTGCAATGACAATGATAATGGACAGGTGTGGAAAGACAAGTTCCCATCGGTGTTTGGTACTGATTTGGGGAAGATTAAAGGTTTCAAGCACAAGATCATTGTCAAGGAGGGTGCCACACCCATCAAACACAAACTTAGAGGTGTGCCTTACAGTGTTAGGAGTGACCTGGGCAAGAAATTGAAAGAGCTGTGCACCAAGGGGATTATTGAGCCAACAGAGTCTTTGTTGTGGTGTCTCCGTTAGTAGTCACTCGTAAGAGGGGTGGTCATCTCAGAGTCTGTGTTGACTTGAGGTCACTCAATAGAGAAATCTGGGTAGATTCTCATCCCATTCCTGAGATGTGACTTGTTGGCTTCTACCAGAGGAGCGAGATATTTTTCCAAACTTGACTTGGCCAGTGCCTATCATCAGGTCGAACTCCATCCTGATTCCCGTCATCTTACAGCCTTTATTTCCCCTTTGGGCACCTTCCAATATTGTCGTATGCCTTTTGGCTTGGCCTCTGCGGCCTCTGTTTTCCAGAGGGTTATGAACAATATCCTCAAAGATTTAGACGGTGTTCTGGTCTTTCAGGACAATGTTCTCATTTTCGGCGAAGATGTCACTTCCCACAATTGTATTCTTGACAAGGTTCTCACATTGTTCCACGAACATGGGGTGGTCGTTAAGGCTGAAAAATGGGAATTTCTCCGTGAGAAGGTGGAATATGTGGGACATGTGGTCTCCCGTGAAGGTGTTAGTCCCAAGCCTGGATTGCTTGAAGCTATCTCTAAGGCCCCTGCTCCTGTTGATAAGAATGGAGTTAAGTCCCTGTTGGGGCTTTGTGAGTATTACTCCAGGTTTATTCCTGACTTCGCCACTTTAGTTCGCCCCTTTAGCAATCTTCTAAAAAAGGGGGTCAAATTTCAGTGGTGTGATGAATGTGTGCATGCGTCTGAACGTGTTAAGTCTTCTTTGGAGAATTGTGGAGCTCTCAAACCATTTGATCCCAGTTACCCCTGATGTGTCACTGTGGATGCCAGTCAAGTGGGACTGGGGGCCACTTTGACTCAAACTGTTGACAAAGTTGAGAACACCATTTGTTTTGCCTCCAGGGTGTTTAGAGCAGCCGAGCTTCAATATTCTCTAATATAAAAAGAATTGTTATCTTGTTGTTGGGCTATTGAGAAATTCCGCCCTTTCATATGGGGTAAGCGTTTCATGATACTAACCGACCATAAGCCATTGGTAAGTATCCTGAGTGGTAACATGACCAAATGCTGTACTCCAAGAATTTTAAGGATGGTAACCAGACTGCTTAAATATCAGTTTGATGTGTGTCACATTTCGGGTGGGAAGAATACCAGGGCTGATTTTTTGTCCCGTTTCCCTGTTACATGTGATGAGTCTGATCAAATCAAGTTCAAGGATTTGGCAGCTGAAGATTGTGAGGATTGTTTGGTTGCAAGCATGGAGATACCTAAGTTGACTACGTATTCCGAGGAAGAATGGCGGCGTGCATGCCTTGAGGATTCTGTGTTACAGGATGTGTGTGCCCACGTTATGAAAGGTTGGCCCAGGGAAAAGGATTTGTCTTCCCTGTTGCAGCCTTACTCCAAGGTTGAAAGTGAGATTTTGTTGGAAGACGGTCTGTTGTTACGCGCGGAGAAGCTTATTCCTCCTTTGGCTTTCAGGAATGACATAATAAAAAGGGGTCACGAAGGACACTTAGGAGCCTCGTTGACCAAGCACCGCATATGTGACACTTTCTGGTGGCCTGGGATGGACACAGAGATTGAGGAGGTTGTTTCGGCTTGTTGTGTGTGCTGTGCTGCACATAAAAACCTTAAGGTGTTCACACCTCCTCTCCTTCCCATAGAGTGCCCAGACAGGCCTTGGATGAAAGTTGGCATTGACATTATGGGACCTTATGACGCACTTTGTGGAGGCTCTAGGTTCATTTTGGTTATTATGGATTATGTTTCCAAATGGCCTGAGATCAGATTAGTGAGGGAAGCCAATGCAGAGAGTATCATTGGATTTCTTAAGGATGTATGCATGCGAGAGGGGTTTCCAGAGTGCCTGGTTTCTGACAACGGTAAGCAATTTGTATGTGACAAATTTCAGTCTTTTCTTGAGGCATCTGGGACCAAGCACCTCAAAAGTTCCCCTTATCATTCTCAAACCAACGGCCTCGTTGAGAGGATGAATCATGTGGTAGGGGAGTGTGCCAGATGGGCCAGGGCGGGTAACCACAATGTGCAAGTGGCGCTGGACAGCATGATTTGGTTCTACCGCACCACACCCCATTCTTCCACCAAAGTTTCACCCTGATTAAAAAAACAAAACGTTTGTTTACACACACTACTGGCTGGAAAGTGCAAGCATGGCATCCATGAAGCGGGTGCCATGCTGATACACAAGCCAAGGCAAACAAAAAAATAAAATAGTGCACACAAAGGAACATAAATCAAAAAAATAGTAAGACCACATGTAATAGAGGCAGTCTCCTGGGAGGGTCCAAAACACCAAAAGGTGGGACTAATTAAGCATTTTCACCAAACAAAAGTGGGCATTTAAGAATGGCACTAACAGGAACAAATGGAAAAGATGGGAGGTGCTTGAAGACCACATTTTAGATACAGCATGTCTCGAAAGAGACAGCGCATGTGCTGCTTAGGTGAGACCTAAAAAAACAAACTGCACATCCCTGATGGCCCAGAGGTCCTCACTCAGCTCATAAGATTTGCACAGTTTGCACTTAGGAGTAGTGATCCACTAATGCTCTGTGTAAGAGTTAGGACCTCAAATTGCCACCTACAGCTCTCCAGTATAGCTTTATACTTTGGTGACATAAAATGAATTACAGGCACTTCTCCACACTACACTGTGATTGAGAGTGCAAGGCCTGAACTGCATTCTGCTGAGGCATGGGGCATTGAACCAGAGTAAGTCGCAGCATGGTTAGTACTATCATGAAGCGGGTAAAGTTTAAAAAGTGGGGTAATAAAGAACCCTGAGCGTCAGCAAGAAGGTTCTCGCTGCATGCGTGGGTGATGAGCACACTGTTCTGCAGTCAATTACCGTCTACATCTCAGTTGTGCTGTATACTTCCCCTTTGCCACTGCTGAAAGTCCAAGAGCGAGACTTCGGACATAAGGCAAGGAGAGGACATGGTTGCCAAGTGGTGCCTACCATGCGCCACAGCTACTCAGTCCCAGTGAAACGTGGGTGACAGTGGGGAAACACAATTCCTTGCAGCCTGAAGTCACATCTTCTTTACTGGGACATATGGATGCTGGGAATGAGTGTTTGAAGTGCAACTTCACTAGGGGTGAGGTTTGGAATCTTGACACAGAAGTTTATTTACATACTGTGGTAACCATGGTTTGATAGTGCTTAGATCTGGTATAGCGCTAGCTCGGGCATAATGTGATAAATTTTGGTATATTCTGGGCATGGGTGGGTGGTAATATAGACCCTTAGTACAATGGTGGCCCAGGTATAATCTTTGTAATTCTTGGCATGTTGTGGTCTTCCATTGCCCCATGATGCTCAACCCTGGTACAATGCTGGCCTTGGCATACTGGTGTTAATATTTTGCACATTGTGGGCTTCCATTATAATAATGCCCTCCCAGGTATAAAGCTGCGCCTGGCACAAAGGTCACAATTCTTAGCATATTGCAGGCATCTGTGGCATGAGATTCCTTAATAATGCTGGTCCCGACATAATGGGGGTAATCCATGGCATATTCTACACATCCATAGCATGATAACACCCATCCCTGGTATAATGCTGGCCATGGCATAGTGATGTTAATTCTTGCCACATTGTGGGCTTCAGTGTCATGATAGTGCCCTCCCCTTGTATAATGCTTGGCAGCTGCTATTAGACATGCAAGACAGTAATGCAGTAATACTCATGCATACTCGATGGAAAGGTCAAATCAATGTTTTGATAACAGACATGTGCTCACTAAATATGAAAAGCTATTGTTTTAGGACAAAAATAGTGTTTTCATGAAAATAAAATGGCTTATTTTGGGTAATGCATTGTTACAGAATAAAAAGATGGTATTTGATAGTGAACATGTTTATTTTCAAACTGGCAAAATAAGGTCTGGGACCAAAATAACTGCATTACCACATATGTATGTAAGGCTTATACTTGAGTAATAAGCACTACAAGAGACTCTTGCCTGTAAGACTGGTGTAACCTCCCTGCTTACTCTTCCTTTAAGGCCTCAGTAACCTGAACAAGGCTGTTTAAAAGGTCTGGCTCACTGTCTACACCACGACAGTGCAAGATATGTGTAATTTTTTTTCAACACTGCACGTTACAAGGTAGTGGCAGCTGACACAAAACGAAGGGGAGGGGTGATGGGCGGGCGGCAGGGTGGGAGGATGGGGAAGGGAAAATAATAATTTTTAAAAACGTACCTTTTGCCGCAGTACCCGACGGCTGCCTCGGAGCTCTCTCAGCAGTCTCTGGGAAGGCAGAGGGTGCTCAGCCAATCCTGACACTGCTCTCCTGCTGGGAGACCAGTGCCAGGATTGGTCTGAGCGGCCTGCTCTGCCGCTCAGATACTGCTGTGAAGCCAGCAGCTTTGCTCCAACCCAGCAGTGAACTCAGCTGGGTTGGAGAAATACAAGTGCGCATGTTTGACTGGCCTAGGACGGCCGGCCAAACATACATGCGCACTTCTAAGTGCACACCACCTGCCTGTCATGGCCCCGCCCTGCACGCGTGTCAGAGCCAGTCAAAGAAAAATAAAATGATATTGTTTCATTATCATTTTATTTTTCTGTGACTGACTGTGACGAGTGGGGCAACGCTTCTCTGCCATTACGAAGGAGCCGCCCCTGTTACAAGGAGATTCTAAGTTCTACAATGTGACCAAAAAATTCCCTTCAACAGAGCAGGATGGAAAAAGGAAATGAAGTGCAATCTAGAATGGAGAGAGCTACTTTGAAAAAATATAGGCTGTATGCAATTCTATTTTCTGAACTGCCTGTATAAACATTGTGTTGGGAAATTGTGCTGACACATGCAGCATGTTACCGCCATTTTGTCAATTTTGTCTAAATGTTCTTGAGATAGATGAACCTAAAACATTCCTGAAGATGGCCAGACTTGCTTGGCACATATACACGTATCATAGGCCTCTTCAGAACCCATGGCTCTTTTACAAATGTATGTGATAATTGTGTGGAGAAGTGCCCTAATTAGCCCCATTTTTAGGTTTGAGTTAATGGAGCTTTTGCATCTTGTAGCAAATTATTACAATCTATACAGTAATACAGTCAAAAGCATGTCACACTCAGTTACTGGTTGTTCTGTCAGTCCAATTTTGGCCAGCCTACTTCCATCAGACATTGGTTGATTGTAACTGTAATTTATGGCATACATTCTTTTTTTTGTGCCATGAATATATTGTCAATGGCAGTCTCCTCTCTAGTTCTACTCACGGCACAGGCAGAAGGCGCAAGTCCACACCAGTGGCTGTTGCTCAGCACCTGTATCAAGATCCTGTTCTGAATTACAGGTGCATGGGAGTGTCAAGCACCCACTATCATCACAATCGCACCGTGCGTACGCTAACTCAGTAAATATATGATTTAATGCAAATAGCATAGCGCAGAAACCCAGTGCAGCAACCTCCACTGCATGCTTCTCACAGTGCAATTTCATTCAAAACAGACACTTGGGCGATTTCTGCAGGCGCAAAATGGGATCATAATGCATACCCAGGTGGCCTCTGCTCCAGTAGGTGTAGCCCAGTAGTAGGGCACCCCCATGCAAGGGTGCTCTTTTGCTTCAGAACTGCTGCACCACTCTTCTTGGATGAACACTGAGTGATCGGCCTTCTGCCACATCTGTGCTCCACTCACCAATACAGGGCTCACTCTGCCTGGTACCTTTTTGTGCCATTAATACTTAATAGTACCGGAGCCATTAATGATAAGTATAGCACTGGGCTATATATATTGGTATTCATTGCAGCTTGTGGCCATTGATGCTCATTACTACCTAGGGCTACTGATGCTTAATTTGCCTGGGGCCATTGGTGATAATTATTGCTTGGGATCACTGAGAATCATTACAGCCTGGTGCTATTGGGGCTCATAGTGCTTAGGATCATTAATGTTCATTACTGCCTGGGACCACTGAGGCTCATTACTGACTGCAGCCTCTGCATCTACAGCCTTGGGCCATCAAAACTCGTTAATGCATTGTGCCCGCGAGCATCACTAATGCTTGGGGTCTTTGAGGCTTGTTAAGGCCTGGGACGAGGAAGGGTCATTACTTTCTGGAGACACTGAGATGAATTGTGAGCAGGAGTGCCTGTAGGTCTGTGTCTGTAGGTGCCTGCTGGTATCTGTGCGTGGGTGTTTGAAGGTATTTTGTCTGTGTGTTCAAGGATATATGTGTTAATTCTTCTATTCACATGCGCTCATGCAAGTATGTTCTATGTCTGTTTGTGCATGGATAGTCTATCTGTGGTCATGTGTGCTGGTCCTATACAAAAATCAAACCTATTGTCTTTGTTAATGCTTGTTTCCAAATCAATTAGGCTCGCTCACTTTAATTGCTTGATTAAATGTGGGGCAGCAATTCATATCCCTCCACTGAAAGTTTGTCGAGTTTCTTTATTGTCATGTGGTAGATATCCATTCCCTTTTCTACCTTCTCATCGTTTGAGATTGAATCAAATTTAGATTGCTGTGCTTTAACTCTTGAAAACAATGATATGCAAAGCTTTTCTTTTTTATGTGAAACTAGACAGAGGAGAAGACAGGTTCACACCATTGCTTCCCCACTTGGCCAAATTTTGTGATCACGGAAAAATCACTTAAGTCTCTGGGTTTGATTTAGATTTCGGCGGACAGGTTGCTCTGTCACAACGGTGACGAACATCCCGTCCGCCGAAATATAAATCCCATAGGATATTATGGGATTTATATATCGGTGGACAGGATATCCGTCACTGTTGTTATGGAGTAACCCGTCCGTCGAGATCTAAATCAGGCCCTCTGTCTCATTTTCCATATCTTCAAAACTAAAAGCATCTCGAAGTGATTACAGTGAGCATGGACAGAATCTCAGTGATTTATGTTTAATAGACTATAATGTTGCTCCTTTTGTAGTAATATTAAACATTTGTATAGTGCATACCAAATATATAATGGGCTCTTTACTTGGGGCATTCTCTTATAAATCTTAAGGTTATGATTAGAAAATATACATTTTAATAAATCATTCAGTGCAATGATGCATTACACAGAGCCACAAAGAATGAACTTTTTGAAGCTTCTGAATTCGATAGAGGCCTATCATATTTTCATAAGTCATCTGTTATGTGAATTGTATGTTAATTCTTCCAAAGGCTCTTTGGGCCAAATCAGACACCTGGATCACTCTGGTTCAGCTCTCCTGATAGATCATGTGCAGTAACAACCACAGAATATAAGCAGCAGTCTGACACAGCTTTATATTCTGAACTTGTTTACTGGTTTACATTTCCTTTGATTCCCTCAATGTGATAGTATGCTCTTTTATTGTCCCGTAGACAGAAATCTGAAAAGAGATGAATCCAATATGGCGGCTGACTCTCCTCGGGGTACTACTGTGCCTATTGGTGTGCGCTCGCAGCCGGACCCTGAGAAGTGACCGATGGAGTGCGCTGGACCTGCCGGCAAACAGAGAAGCAGTGAGTATGGCCATATAGAGAACTTTTTACAGTGTTAGCAACCTGTAATTGTGTAATATTTCATACAACTTTACGTTCAGTTTTTAATGTTTGTTGATTATCGATATAGCTCCAGAACCTCAGTATAGCTTCAATCCAAGATTGAGACACAAGAAGTATTAAAAATTTAAAGAACCTAGAAACAAACTCTTTTTTCTACAGGCTCTGGATAGGCTTCAATGGCCAAGACAATGGCATGTAGATATTTGGCCCATAATGAGCCTCCTGAGACTATATGGCAGCTGATGTGTCCTAAAGGGAAATATTTAGTAGGAACTTGTAAGTGAATATGTTATGTTATGTTATGTTAGGAGATTTGTAGAGCGCATGGCTGTCCCAGCAAAGGGACGTCCCAGCGCTAAGAGACAGAGGAAGGGTGCATACGAGGCTACTGCTACTTAAACAGCCAGGTCTTTACTGCCTTTCTAAAGGCCAGATGATTGGAGATGTTCCTGATGGAGAGAGGCAGCGAGTTCCAAAGAGTTGGTGCTCGTACCTTAAATGAACGGCCACCAGTTCTCGCTCTACGGAAACACGGCACCCGCAGCAAGTGGTGGTCCGCAGAATGCAGAGCATGGGTAGGAGAGTAGGGAAGACATAGATCACTGAGAATCGTTGGGCCGACGCCCGCCAGTATTTTGTGCGTGACACAGAGTCCTTTGAACCGGATTCTCTGCTCAATAGACAGCCAATGGAGTCGGTGCAACGTACCTGAAACAGAGCTGTGCTTCGGTATTGCAAGTAAAGTACGAGCTGCCGCAGTCATGGTGCGCTGGAGCCTATTGATCACAGATTTATTAGCACCAAGCAGAAGACTGTTGCAATAGTCCAGCCTGGCCAAGATTGTGGCTTGAACTACCAGCTGACGAGTGTGGGGGTCAAACAAGCCCAAAATGGGTTTGAGGCCACGCAGTATGCCGAAACAGGTCCCTGCCACAGACTTGCCGTGCGCCTCAAAAGATAGGGCACTGTCCACCCGAATGCCGAGGTTCTTTACAGCAGTTTTAAGCACAGGAGGGGTACCCAGCTCCTGCGGCCACCAACTGTTGCCCCATAGATGGGAGTCTCTGCCTAATAGGAGGATCTCAGTTTTAGACGCGTTAAGCTGGAGACAATTCGCCTCCATCCAGCCTGCTATAGCGGACAGGTCCTCCTGGAATTTGACCGCATCCTGGCTGGGGTCCTTAGTGCAAGAAAAGACCAGCTGCGTATCATCCGCATAAGATACCAAAGATATGTTACAGGCTTTGGCCAGCAGGGCCAATGGCCGAATATAAATATTGAACAGGGTCGGGCTCAATGCTGACCCCTGGGGGACCCCACAGCACAGAGGGTGAATCTGAGAGTGGAAAGGAGGAGAGATAACCTGAAAAGACCTATTATGCAGGAAGGACACAAACCAATCAAGAGCACTAACCTTGATACTGATCTCCTGCAGCCGACGGATCAGGATGTTATGTGAGACCGTATCAAAGGCGGCACTGAGATCAAGCAGGATGAGTGCCGTCATATTGCCTTCATCCATGGACGATCTAAGTTGTTCCGTTACTGCTAATAGGGCTGACTCTGTGCTATGCCTGGGACGGAAGCCATTTTGAGACACATCCAATAAGGAATAGGACTCCAGATACTACGTCAGAAGGCCGTTCACAAAGGATTCGGTAACTTTCGCTAGGAATGGTAGCAGAGAAATCGGGCGATAGTTCTCCGGTCTGGAAGTGTCTAGAGAAGGCTTCTTTAGAAGGGGAATGACCTTAGCGTGTTTCCAAGCTTGCGGGATCTCATCATTGGAGAGGCAAAGGTTAATAAGATCCCGACAACTGGGAAGAAGGCAATCCTGATGTTTAACAAAGATTTCTGGTTTAAGAGGGTCATCAGGGGACCCTGATTTAATCTTGGTGACCAGCGCCTTGAGGCCATCTATAGTGATAGGAGGAAAAGTGGACAGGGAGTGGACCCCATTCCCTGTGAGATCTTCCCTCAACGTATCTGCGACTTCACATGCCACATGAAAGCTATCATAGATGCCAACCACTTTAATGATAAAGTAGGTGGCCAGCACCTTGCATTGATAATTAGAGGTGATAGAACTTACATTGGACGTCGGTGATTTCACCATATCCTTTAATAGGGAAAAGATGGTTTTAGAGGGATTATTGCTAGTGATAATCTTATTAGCAAAAAATGCGGCTCGGGTGTTCCAGATCAGTTTATGGTAGATTTTTCTGGCGGCTTTACATTCTAATTTAGCCGTAGGACAGTAAGAGCGTCTCCAGCAGCGCTCAAGAGTTTTGCAGTTTTTCCTAGCAATTACAAGTGACTCATCAAACCACTCATGGGACCTGACTTTCTTGGGATGGATCCATTTAGCTGGAATGCACTTATCAAGTGCCTGGTTAATCCACTTTCTGAAGCTATTGCTAGCTCTCTCGATGTCCGAGGCAGGAGTAGGTTGTGTGGTGACAAGAATGTCTCGGAAAGTAGGATGATCTAATTTCTGCTAGGGGCGTTTATATATAGCGTTGCGACGTCCCTGAGATTTGGAGCCTGTAAGGTACAGCGAGAAACATATTAAGTAGTGGTCAGTCCAAGTCATTGGTGACGATACTGGGGCCTCCACAAGCAGGATGTTAGATAGCACTGGATCAAGCAGGTGCCCTGCCTCATGCGTTGGCCCAGAGACCAATTGGTTTAATATCTAGAATTCTGAATTTGGGAGCCGGTCAAGTTACATCATATCAAGTGGCATATTAGGAGATCACACACAACAGTACATAAAATTAAATATCCCCTTCGTTCCACTAGTGTACTTAGTGAAGAACTGCATTATCCAGCAGGCACTGCATTTATTTATGGGATACTGGTTTATAAGCGACTTATGATTTGATTTAGATTTTGGCGGATGGGTTACTCCATCGAAAACGTGCTGTATATCCCATCCACCTTATGCATTATATCCTATGGCACTTGTAATGAGGTGGACAGGATATCCATCAAGCTTGTGACACAGTAACTTGTCCGTCAAACTCTGAATCAGCCCCTTAGTTATGGATTAATCATGCTCTTACAGTACACAGGGATCTCCCTTCATGGCAACACTTTACTTACAAAGAGAGAGAACAATTTTTTGCTAGAGGGCAGTGGAAAACTACTTCTCCCACATGTGAAGTTTTTTAGTGACGCTTACTTAGCACTCAAGCCACCACTGCTCTGTTCCCTGTGAGTTGTGCTCGGGAACTACAAATTTCATGTTACTCGGGCTCCCTTGCTTAAATAGTCCTCTGGCTTACCATTAAAGAGGAAGGGTCGCACTGAAGACACTATATTTGCCTCAGTATGCTCCGAAATGCACAGCCAGCTACATACTACACCCTTACAACTCTCCTGGTGAATATATTTGCTACACTTTGTGTGAAGTTAGGATTTTTCACAATTCCTTTGAATTCAGAAATGTTACATTGATATCAGCACCCCCAGGCTAAAAATGTTTCAGCACCACTGATGAAAAAAGTGCTGAACTATGTCCCTAAATCTAGGTTTAAAACAAACCATTGCAAGTATTACTAAGCAAGACTCCGGGTGAACCTTCCAGTATTTTACGCAGCTGTGTTTTTTACTTCACAAAGTCACCACCTTGAATTTACTACAAGTCGCGCACCTCCGTACACAGTCTTGTTACCTCACTCACCACACTACATTAACTACAACTTACCCCTTCTCCATGCACTGGTTGCACCCTTGCATATTTGATGACTCATAACATGGAAAATTATAGCATTCATAACAACACTTATGACACCTGAAATTACATCATTTTTGAAAACACATTGCATGGAAGCGTGGCGAGTTATAGTTAATGATGTGTGGTGAGTGAGGTGACAAGACTGTGTTCAGAGGTGCGCGACTTGTAGTAAATTGATAGTGGAGTTTAAATTAGAAATTAAAGCTATCACTATAATTTAGAATCATGAGGCCTTACCCCATACCCTGTTGCAGAAGGGATTTTTAAAGGTTGCTAAAATCACTGGTATCAACACCAAGATTTTTCAGTAGCCGTGTGATTTTAATGAACAGATGCTACAGGCTAGCACCCTCTCTCTAAAGTTTACCAGCTCCAGTGCAGTTCAGCATCTGCCCCTTTTATGTTGGACTTGGTCCTTTTTGCAGGGTCATCCCCAAACTTTACAATATCGCTTTACACTAATATTGAAAAATATATACAAAAATATCGCTTTTTAAAGATATATATAGTTAAAAATAGTAAACATTATATATTAACACATAACAGTAATAGCATGTAAATTAAATATATTTAACTAATATAAAAAATATATATAAATATATACTTACTTAAACAAACACACACACACACATATATATATATATATAAATAAATACACATATACATACATATGCCGCTAACGGACTCTGTTGACCTATGTAGGTCATGGTTTATCCAAAACCAGGATGCCTTACCATATGAAGGACACCCACAGTGAAGCCCGTGATAACATTCAGCGGCCGGCGATGGGCATGTATAGGCACAGTGACTATAATTTGTAAGGCGGTGGGAGTATTACAGCATTTCATGAACATCGGATAAAACTATGGAATGGAGCATTGAGGCCCGGGCAACATCAAATAGTACCGGAAATGTTGACGCCCCAATGCCGACCTCTGAGAAGTTGCAGTCCTCTCATTGGTTAATGATCCACCAATTAGACTGCAGGACTGTTTAAATGGCTGCCACTGTGCTCCGTTATTCATGGCTTTCCGCGCTGAGGAAGGCAGAAGCCTGAAACGCGTCTGCGGATGACTCAAGCCCTTACACACCCCGTGAGTGCACCAAATCTTTTCTAGAAGTCTGTGAAACAAGCGGGTTCCACCCCCGCTTTCTGGCTGCACCCGCCGTGAGTTCGGTGGCCCTAGGTGGAACTTTGTTTATGGTATTCATTTAGGGGCTGCCTGAACCGCCGCTAACGGACTCTGTTGACCTATGTAGGTCATGGTTTATCCAAAACCAGGATGCCTTACCATATGAAGGACACCCACAGTCAAGCCTGTGATAACATTCAGCGGCAGGCGAGGGGCATGTATAGGCACAGTGACTATAATTTTTAAGGCGGTGGGAGTATTACAGAATTTCATGAACATCGGATAAAACTATGGAATGGAGCATTGAGGCCCGGACAACATCAAATAGTACCAGAAATGTTGACGCCCCACTGCCGACCTCTGAGAAGTTGCAGTCCTCTCATTGGTTAATGATCCACCAATTAGACTGCAGGACTGTTTAAATGGCTACCACTGTGCTCCGTTATTCATGGCTTTCCGCACTGAGGAAGGCAGAAGCCTGAAACGCTTCTGCAGATGACTCAAGCCCTTACACACCCCGTGAGTGCACCAAATCTTTTCTAGAAATATATATATATATATATCACAAAAGTTCAAAGCACAACGCACTGTCAGGAAATGCCACCAAGTAAAGGTTTATAGGTTCACAACTGGACCATTAAACCTTTGCTTGGTGGCATTTCCTGAGCGTGCATTGTACTTTGAACTTTTGTGTGGTATTATTGACCGGTAGGCTCCGCATGTATCACGCACCACCTCCCCAAGGGCCACGTTTTCCAGATGGAGTTCTGCTGGTATTGTGATATATAAATAAATAAATAAATATATATATATATATATATATATATATATATATATATATATATATATATATGATCATGTGATCAAGGCCCTTTGAGGTCGAAACGCGTCATGCTGAATGGTTTTACTGGAGTGAAATAAATATTTAAATCTGCACCTACTTTGTGGTCCGTGCTCCTGTTCCTGCTCTGTTTTGCAAGCCTGAGCTAAGGTTGGAGTTCTCTGGATATATATATATATATATATATATATATATATATATATATATATATATATATATATATATATATATATATATATATACACGCACACACACAATAAATTAAAAACCGTAACAAATAAACTGGAAAGTTTTCAAAAACACACTAATTTAATTACACATAAAAAAATTAACAATATAAAAAATAAACTTTGCTAAAAATATATTACTTTTTACAAACATTACTAATTAAAATATATAATTTTAAATACACAGAAACATAACAGTAATATCATTTTAAACATTATAAATACAATTCTACAAATACATATACTATTCTCACTCCAGTCTGTGCAACAGTAGGGAAAGCGTTGGACTCAGGAAGGGTAAAATTTACTATTCCCACTCCAGTCGGTGCAACAGAAGGGAAAGCATTGGACTCAGTAGGGGTAACATTTACTATTCCCACTCCAGTCAGTGCAACAGTAGGGAAAGCGTTGTACTCAGGAGGGGTAAAATGTACTATTCCCACTCCAGTCTGTACAACAGTAGGGAAAGCGTTGTACTCAGGAGGGGTCAAATTTACTATCCCCACTCCAGTCGGTGCAACAGTAGAGAAAGTACTTCACTTCAAACATATACCTTATTTTAATACAAGTATTAATTTCATAAAGTTATAACACTATTAATATAAAATTAAATGTAAACATTAAAAAAATTAAACAATTTAAATAATTATATATTTTTTAAATAATTAATAGAAGAAAAAAGTTATTTAATAATTATTTCAATACATTCCCACACTATAGTCCCACATACCAAGCAACACACATTTAACATATTAGAATTTAAAAAATATAATTACATAATTAACAATTAAAAAATTAATTACAAATAAATAATTCATATTTAATCAATTATTATTTAATTAGCTTCCCACCCTATACCCCCACAAGCACAACAACCCACACCTAAATTGCACATTAAAAGATTATATTAATTACACAATTTACATAAATAATTAACAATGAATTAATAATTAATTATTTAATTAACTCCCCACCCTATGCCCCTACAAACCCATCAACCTGCACCTAGAATGTAAAATAAAAATTATAATAATTACGCAATTTACATAAATAATTAACAATTAATTAATTAATAATTTAATGATAATAAACAATGAATACATTATTATTTCATTAACTTCCCACGCTATATCCCTACAAACTCAACAACCCGCACCTAAACTTTAACTTTAAAAAATATAATTTACACAATTTACATACTTAATTATCAAATAAATGATTAATATTAATTAAAAAATAATTATTCATTAATTATACTTAATTAACTTCCCACCCTTTACCCCTACAAACCTCACAACCTGCTACGACACTATAAATTACTATTTTACAAATAAATTAAAAATATAAATTACTTAAAATTACAAACTATATTTAAAAACATTAATGAGAATTAATACATACAATATAACACATATACAAATAAAATATTATTTAAACACATAAAGAAACTTAAAAAACGATATTTCTTACCTTAAATTTTTTTTTTACATTTTTGTCAGCGATATTGTTGCACACGATATGTCTGTGTCATGATATCAAAAACTCAATATTTCTGCAACTCGATATTTTTAACTCAATATTTTGTCTGAATACCTCCTCTTGGACTACTAGTGGCATGTTTGTTAGAATGTTTTATTTATTTGCAAGAACAACATACATACTATTTAAATAGTTAGTAGCAACATCCTTTACATCCAGAGTTTAAAAACACATTATTAATATTTTATAATCACACAAAGTATAGCTTCAAGTGTACAACAAAATGTATCTGAAAGGCAGCGGACCACTTTACAGGGTCAAAGGAAGCGATACAGTCAATGAGAGATTGGTGGAGAAGCTGGGTTTTAAGAGTGGAAGTGGAATGTTACTGTGTTGAAATGCAGTATTTTTTAAAGTGCTGGGTCTTCAGCTCTTCATGAAATTGGAATAGGGTTTAGGTAGTCCTGATGGATACAAGAATGTTGTTACAGAACCTAACTACACCGATGGAGCCCAATTACCTTGATTTTCTGTTATGCTCTTCTTTCTCTCCTGGATGCGGGAGCGCTGGGAGCCAGACCAGATGGTTAGCTTATCGGAGAGATGGGTAGAGATGCTGGTTATGATTGCTTTGTTAGCTATGGCTCTCACTGAAACTGGCTAGCATAAGTACTGGATTCTAAATATAGTTATTCACTACTATGATGCAGCATAAGAGGGAGACACACCTCTCTGCGAGCCAGTAAGTGCGGCACTGGCTTTCTGATATGATGGAGAGCCAGAGGTCAGAGCTTCAGGAGGCATGCGGAGAGGGAAAGAAGGAACGGGTTGGAAGGAAGCCAGGTATTTTTGTTAGGGGTGGATGAAGAATTCCGCTCCTCCGGCAGAGTACGCAGAGTTTTGCCCACTATGCGCTCCATGCGGAGTTCCGAAAAACTCTGCAAAGTGACGTGGAGCAGTTTTTTCATTCAAGCGGCTCGCCAACAGTAAGTTTGAGAGCGCTCACGAGAAAAAATAATGCGCTAGACCTCCTGGCGAGATTTCTCATCATGCGCAGTCGCGGCAGGTCGCGACAGCTCGCGTTGGGAAATCTGCCCTTTGCGTTGAGGAATCTGCCATTTGAGTAGAATGTCTATTCGAGCGGCAGAAAGCAGCAACTCCCTCTGGCGCGACACGCAGTGCCGTTCGCGCTGATTTTACAGCGTGGGGCAAACTCCTGGCGCTAAAAATCAGTGGAAGCAGTGCGACTTAAGAGACTCCGCCGCTGGCAGAACTCCAGGAGTTTTTCTGGCACTTCGCGGAGTAAAACTCTGCGAACACCGCCAAGGCTTAATTTTTGTACATGTTGGACAGGCAGGACATGTTATTATGATTCCCCATTACACCTGTGCCCTTGCATAGCAGTTGAAAGATGCAGGAGATAAATTGGGGGGCCATACATAAAATAAAATCATAGACAAGTAAAAAGTGAATGACGGGGATGTTTTTCACCTCCGTGTTCTGAGTAACATCATAGACAAGTTAAGCTTCGTCCTCGTTGTCTATTTGATGTCCCTCAGAACCTTTTAGTGAAAAACATCTCTATAATTTACTGTTACTCCTTTAGAATACTATTTGTGGATGACATAGCTGGTTTTCAACATAGTGCGTGCCAGCAACGGATGCCAGTAGAGTTCATAGGGGTGCGGTGAAGTGGTCATATTTTTATCAGGTTTTTGATGAAGGAAGTTGAGGCTTGTAGGAACCTCGTATGGTGTGCCAGTGTAAGTCAGAAGGCCATGGATCAGGGTGTTGTTTTTTGGGAATAACAGATTTATTTTCTTTAGCAGAGAAAGCTGGTATGAGGCCAACTTAGGTTTTTGGAGAATGTGTTCTGCCAGGGTGAATCCGAGTGACTTGTTACTGGGTGAACGTTTGGGTTCGAATCCATGCAAGTTAATGCTGTTGAGGAAGGTTTGGTCTAGTCGTTGCTTGTTGTTCTTGGCGATTAGCAAGAATTTTGTCTTTGTGGTGTTGATCTTCAGGGAGGTGTCGGACATCCAAGTCTGGATGAAGTGCAAGAACTGTTTGAGGTATTGGATGTCAGGAGCAGAGAAGACATTCAGGCAGAGTTGTGCGTCATCAGCATAATGGTGAATTTTGATGACCCTAGAGTAAATAACATCAAATGTACATAAACGAAGTAACAAGATCTGACACATACATTTAAAACAGTTTAGCAATACCTGGCTGATGTATATTTCCACAATTGTCTGTTGCATTTCAGTCTATGCCTTGTCGTATTGGTGGTGTGTGTAAGAGGTTGTTTGCGAGGTACCGCCTTGGGGTAGCAATTGAATGACACTGCATTGGTTTGGCATGCCGTATTTGGGGGATGCATGATTCGAACTTCTAGTTTTAACCCAAAACACATCTTCTGTAGCTGGAATAGAAATGTATTGATTTCTGGCCACTGCAGAATGCACAACCCTTGAAGGCCCTCATACAACGTGTTTGAAGTTGCAATACTAAACTGCACAAACAGTGAGGTTGAAAACAAATGCTGCAAAGATCACTAATGTGCTGTAGAAAGGTATTTTTTTCTCCCCAACAATGAATGCCACAAGTTAACTTATTTGGTGAGGAGTATTTTTACTTCTCTTAAGCATGTCAAAAACCATCCTTTCTACAATATTCTTGCAACTCAAGGTTGTCATAAACACAAGACTCTATCATCAGATAATTACTGTTTCACTTAGTTTACTGGTTTATAATTATTGATATGTGCACAGTTTTTCCAGAAGGAACTGTGGATTTAGAAGATGGCATGGTATTGCTACTGGAAGCTCAAGGCAAAGTGATTGTACAGTGAGGGGCCGATTCCGATCTCGGTCGGAGGCGCACCCAATACCATTCGGTCGGGAAAAAAGCCATGCGAAAGCCTGTTTCCCGACCGATCCGAACAGCACACCGAACGAGCAAGTACGATGCGAAATCGCCGACCGACTCGTCCGGGCGTCCCGACCGCTCCGACCGACTCGCTCCCGGCTCGAACCGCACCGACCGACTTCGCTCGGACTCGACTCGCACCGCGCAATGGAGACGTTCCCCGGCCGGGTAAGTACGATGCGCGCCGCGAGCAGTCCGACCGAGCCGCGCACTCCGGCTCAAAAGAGCAGTCGGAGCCGTACTTTGGGGTCCGTGTCGGACCCCCTGTACGCATAGCCGCGCGAGTCGCACACAGGGGGACCCATGGGTCCCCCTACCTGTGCGTGTACGGCACGAATCGCTTCGCCGCGTACCCGCTGTAGGGGGCGCACTTGTCCGCCTCGCACCCATTGAGTCAATGGGAGCCCGCGTACGCGTTGTACGACAGGCTCCCATTGACTTCAATGGGAGTCCGACCGACTCGTGTCCGATGGCATACGTGCGCATCGTACTCGTTCGGTCGGACTGCACGGGTCCGATTCGGTCGGAAATCTCTCCGGGTCCGGCTCGGTCGGAGAAATTTCCGGCCCGAATCGGAATCGACCCCTAAGTGTCCTCCACCGAGGCGGAGGCGTTTGTAGAGTGAATACATCTCGGGCGCAACCATTTCCGCCCTACAGTGTGCGCCTTTTGACTTGTTTAGAAGAACGTCCTTGAGGAGGAACGAACAATTAGCTCTCGGTGCACGGGGCACAATGGAGCGCGGCCCATGACCCTCACCAATGTTTAGTCACAATGGTGCTTGTCAAGAAGTGTGTGAGTCACCGCAGAGTGCTTGTATTTCTATATAAGTTATTCGTCGACAAGGAGCGCGTTGATGAATTTTCACCTCATTGACGAAGAAAAAGGCCTTGTTCATTGAAAGTCAGTTCATAATGCACTACATTTAGACGCATACGACCCCTACACCCCCTCCGCCAAAGAAGATGTAGGGCTGAGTCGCTATCGGTTTAGTTCTCCTAGTTACAGTGTTCAATATAAGATAAATCCATAAAGTGAACAATTATGAGGACAAAGAGAAAATAAACTAAACTTATGGGGCAACTACAAGACGAACACTGAAAACTAATTGTATATAAAATAAACTATTAATTACTTTAAGAGTTCTTCACATTTCGAAAGTGCCCAAGTCACACAGAGATAAAAACAATTATCGACAATGCCAATAGGTATGGCTTAAACTGAAATTGCATTTTTATTGATTTAGTAGTGTAGGCATTCAGCCGTCCGTCATGCACTCACGTATCCATTCATTCAGCCACTGCCTAATTCTTACGTTCACCGTTAGGAGCATTACAGACAATTATTGACATTTGGTGTTGGAAACCTTTTGTAACAATCAGCGGTCGAAGTGCATTACAAAAAAGTAAGGGAACTGTGATACAGTGCACAATGGGGGCGGGCGAGTAAGCGTTGGGCGGGGGTCATAGGGTGGCTAAAAATACAAAATATTCTGTAACTTTTTTCGGTCTTTCACCTTCAGGTATGTACATATACAATTACACACAGCTTAAATAAATGTCAAATAAATGCAAGTTAAGTTAATCAATGTGAAATGCACTATCGTATTTTATCAAACCTCTAATAGAGTTCTGTGTCAATAGCCAGAGACACAGAATTGAATCCTGGTTGGAGCAGTGGAGAATGGTTAGGGGCGTAGCAGGGGCCTTTGTTACGGGCCTTTAAAATCGTACACTTCACAGCTCAGCTGGTAACTCCTTTCCAAAACCAAAAATAAATCTCTGTCATCAGGAAGTGTCAAGGGATTCCATTAATTAAAGCCAATACGGGCATCCGGAGCTCCCTTTACATTTGCAGACTGGCCCGTTGTGCAAATTTGCATTTCTTTCAGTCAAGCAGGCACCCTGGCAAGAAGGCTTGTTTAGCTGTCTGCCCGCCTTCGTTTTCACAGCACAAAAGGCTCTCTGCCTTATGCTGCAGCTGAAGCATTTCAGGTCTCGGAACTAACCAGTCATGGGATGGTTATCTTTTCACAGAAAGTAAGGGAACTGATTTCCTTAAATTAAAAAAGTATGGGCACGTTGTGCCTCTCTGATATCTCCCACTGGCAATAACTACAGTCTGGCCTTGCAGCAAAACAGATTAATCTTTCCCAGTAAGTGGGGGCAGATGGAGGTATCACCGCTGCAAGAGTTGAAGAGTTGCAACAACGAAATACTCTGAATGTGCAAACATATAAATTGTCTTGGAGGCTCACAAAGCAATAAAAAAAACGATGTTATTCAGCATTCTAAAAGTGAAATTACAAAATAAAACTGTCACATGGGTGCACAAACATTCTAGCTTTTAAAGAGTAAAAAAAAAAGCAGTGTAATTTAGATGAAAAACTGAAAACTGAAGCCGTTTGCAATTTTAACATTGGCACATATGCCTGAAATTGTATCCAATAAGTGTTATTCTGGTGTAGTGTAGTGAAATGAAAATAACATTTATAAAGCACACTCACTACCCAAGGGTGTCTAGGCACTAGTCTCTTGAAGGTAACTGCTGAAGAGAAAACAAAGAGCAAATGAATGAATAAATAACCAGGTTTTAAGTGCTTTCCTGAAGGCTAACAATTCAGTTTCCCTTTTCAGTTCCAAAGAGGAGTTCCACAGTCTGGTTGTCCCAGCAATGAAACTTCTGCCGCCCCAGTTGGCCCTTTTGAATCTGGGAACAATAAGATTGTGGGCTGAGGAAGACCGAAGGTGTCTGGAGGGCGTGTACCAATGGAAATTCTGTCTAAAGAACTCAGGGCCTGTGCCATGAAGTGCTTTGAAGGCAATCATAAGGCTTTGAAAGCGATACGCTCCTTGACCGGAAGCCAGTGCAGAAGATTTAGTGATGAAGAAACTGATTGGGATTGCCTAAAAGGAGGCGAGCGGCAGCATTTTGCAGGATTTGAATTTTGTTAAAGTACTTTTTCTGGATGTTGGGAAAAAGGGCATTGCTATAATCAATCTTAGAAAGTACTAAGGCTGAGATAACAGTTTTCTGCAGGTGAAGGGGCGGATAAAAGGAAAGATTTTTCTGAGAAGCTTCAGCATGTAGAAAGTGGAAGAGATGTAATGCATTAATATGGCCTAGGTTTTTCACCTTGTGGGTCGGTGTGGGAAGAGAGCCTACTTCTTGCGGCCAACATCATGGGGACCCGAAGGCGGTGTTTCTGCCAAAGAGCAAAACTTCAGCTTTATTAGAGTTGAGCGTTAGATAGTTTGAAGACATCCAATTATTGACATTTAGCAGACAGTCATGAAAGAGAATGGAGGTGTCATCAGGATTGCTGGCTATAGATATGACAATTTGGGTGTCATTGGCGTAGGACACTACGGAGAACCCAGAGGATCTAATCAAGTTGGAAAGTGGGGTGACATACACATTGAAAAGGGTAGGGCTTAAGGATGAGCCCTGAAGAACGCCGCAGACTAGAGTGAAAGTGGGGGAGTTAAAATCTTCAAGGGCGACGAACTGCTCACGATCAGTGAGAAAAGATTTCAGCATCCCTTGATCCCTATGTTTGCGAGACAGTCCAAAAGAATGTTGTGGTGACCATGTCAAAATGCAGCTGAGAGGTCTAATAAGATAAGAGCTGCATTCCCTCCAGCATCAACGGCTTGACGGATTTGAACAGATGAAGTGATCAGTGCTGATTCGGTGCTATGGTGGCTTCTGAATCTGAACTGGGTATGATCAAGCAGGCCATGATTTTTAATGAACAAGGAGAGTTCAGCATTCATAGCCTTTTCGACAATTTTGGCAGGGAAAGGCATGATGAGATAGGACGATAGTTATTAGGTTCAGCACTGTCTAAGTTGCATTTTTTCAGCAGCGGAAGAACGGAAGCCCATTTCCATTTAGTAGGGAAGATACCCATGGAGAACATCTGGTTGAAAATGACGGTAAGTTGTTCTGAAATGATTTCAATGTTTTGGGAGGGCAAGGATCAAGCGGAGAGCC
Organism: Calotriton arnoldi; assembly: GCA_963921515.1. Lineage (NCBI taxonomy): Eukaryota > Metazoa > Chordata > Amphibia > Caudata > Salamandridae > Calotriton > Calotriton arnoldi. Next base: position 357,165 of record CAWUFW010012640.1, read on the forward strand.
TGATTTAATTCGGGCAAGAAGATTCACAACTTGAGTTGGCGACAAAGGTGAGAACGTAACAAAGGGGAATTGTCAGTGATGACAGGTTTAAAGGAAGAGAGACTATCTGTGTCATCAGTGACAGCATCCATTTGAGGGATTACGTTCAGTAATATCAAATGCAAAGTGTGGCCCAGCGCACCATTCATAGACGTCCAGCATGTTGTGTCTGTTGTAGACACACCAGAATTCAAATACTGAGAGCAATCTCCATTTCCAAGAAAAACTAAACATGTGCTATTGTTAGGTCTCATCTACTAGACAGAGAAAGCTGCCCGGTTGTGGAGCACCTACTGTGAACGTACAGTGGGCTTAAAGCCCGCCCATTGCTTACCATTGTTTGACTTTATTGTCACTCTCATTTGCTTGTTTCTTATTCAATGGCTTGCCTTTATCTTCTTGTGTTCGCCCCACCCCTGGTGTATAGCCCTTTCACAATCCTTTTGATTGGCTGAATTGTATCCTTCCACTGCTCACATTTAGGCAACTAATTTTTTATTTTCCATTCAGCACTACACAGGAGTGCTTGAGTTGTCCAGCTCTCTACCTGTGCCCTGGTTCCACACCCCCCAAAATCATCCCCCCATTCACTGTGTTGCTCCCCACCCTTCTAGCTTGTCTATAAAAGCACAGAAATATGGATAGTTTTACTGAGGTATGGCCATGGCCACTGGAATTATTCGGCATGCGAGGGACAAATTATGCGGCAGGGTTGAGTAAATTATGTGGCAAGAAAAGCTAAATATAGTGACGTAAAGCGCCACATTTTGTATATTATTACTACATTATTTTGTCTTTTTTACACTGTCTGTGCATTGGTTGCAGCTCATTGGTACCAGTTTAACACTCAAATATAGCAATAAACAACAGAAAGGTGACCAGTCAACCTTTGCAAAGGGCCTTCCACTGCACAGCAACACGTGTTGCTGCATTTTTGGTAACTTTTGAACCATTTGAGCTGGAAACAATTGTATTTGTTGGTAAAATTTACAGCTTATACAGCATATGGTGGATTATAGGGCAAATGCAGCAAATCTATAATTATGTGAAAAACGCTGCAACAGCATAATTACATAATTCTTGGGGCCCTGGGTAAGGCTGGAGAACAGAGTTTCAGGATTTTGTTTTGTTTTATCTCCTGCATTCCACATATTAAATACAAGGGCTTTTATAGATCTGGGGGAAGGGCCATCTGCTGCGCATCAGCTGGCATCTAAGGTAGAAGGTGTACTTAGCATGACACTTTTCCTAAAGACCCAGAACTCTGCTCTCTGAGCTACTACAGAGGATCAAATGGCTGAATCCTGCAGAAAGTAAATTAGGCCTTGGTTCCCTCTACATTCTGGCACGTCTTTATTATTTTTAAATTCCGTGCAGAGTTTGTGAAGTGAAACCGTTTTGAAAAATAAACTAGGCCATTTATAAAGATTGAAAACATTAAATTCAGTTTACAGTTTTGAAATACCACAAGATACGTATTTGCTTTTCCTCAAGTATATTACATTTGTGTTTCTTTCACTTTTGTAAATAAATACTTTACAGACAAACACTGAGAGGGAATAAGCAACACGATAAACTGGAGGTTGGGCGGGAAGAGGCAATACGACAATGGGGGGAAGAAGAAATTTGGACAATAAGAAGCAACACGGGCAAGTGGGCTTGGGAGGTAAGAAGCAACACAGGCAATAAAAAGCAACACAGACAATGGGGGTGGGAGAGAAGAAGCAATATGGGAAAAGCAACACAGAGAAGGAAGAAGAATGAAGAAAAAATAGTGCCTGAATCACAGTGTAAGCAGCTGAAATGTAACTCGGATAAATCCGAGATTGTCTTCTTTGGACAACCCACAGTTAGTAATTGGAATGCAAGGTGGCCGGAGGAGTATTCCCCGCCTCACGCAGAGCAGTCATCGGTGAGAATCCTCAATGTTTTTCTAGATAACGCCCTTTCCATGGGGTCCCAGGTCCAAACTCTGGTTGGCACCTGCTTTGGCATTTTGCGCATGTTAAAAACATTTCTTCCACTTCTGACAATAGAGACCAGGGAAATAGTGGTTCAGGCCTTGGTGACGTCAAGACTGGACTACGCAAATGTCTTGTATCTGGGCCTTCCTAGCTGTCTTGTACAGCGCCTGCAAGTAGTACAAAATGCCGCGGCCAAGGCGATCCTTAGACCCAAACCAAGGTCCCACATGTCACCCCTTCTTAAATGCCTCCATTGGCTGCGATTGAAAGAAAGGATCAAATTCGAAGCCCTTGTTGTCTTTTTCAAGGCACTTCATGGAAAAGGAGCAGGCTAGCTTAGTAAACGTGTTAACCGCTATATTCCAGCATGGTCTCCAAGATCCTCCTCCTCTGACCTTGCCCGTACTCCTAAAGTACGCTTGGCCCGGATGGGTGGCAGATCTTTTGGTTTCCTGGGGACACAGGCATGGAACGACTCCCTGCCACTCTGCGAGCCATCTCAGAATTCTCTGTTTTTAAGAAACACCTGAAAACATGGCTTTTTAAAACTTAGATGTGTATTCTAGCTCCCTGCCACTCGTTTCTGTCAGCGCCAGGACACTCTTTTAAGTAGCTGTTTTGCGCTATAACAAATACTCTTCATTCATTCATTCAGGACACTAATCAAAATGAAGCAATCAGTACTTGTTCCATGCTCCACACGAAAGAAGAGGAAGTGAAACTTGCATGTGCTGGCCACTTATGAGCTAGCAAATAACAGTGACAATGAAGTCACCTACTAGTTAACAATATCTCTTGCAAGTAACAGTGCATGCATCCTGTCTTAGGTGAGACCTAAAAATGGTAGAATTCAATAATATTTTGTGAGACATCACTTGTGTTGATATGGAGTCAATAATGCAATTTATTTTTGTGAAACGATAATAACTTCTGGATGCACTGTACCTTAAAAATCAATGTTTAAATCATCCGGACTGGGGGATAATAAGTGTTTACTTTTCCCTTATCAGAAAACTGTGATGTAAACTGTGATGCTACATACTTTTCTGTGTTGATGTGTAAAGAATAGGCCAGTGCTAATCTACCTTTCAAATACTGAATGTTGAGTCAGTCAACAAAGAAAAATATATCATCTTAATTCATTAAAAATTGTCCCAACACATTCTGTTTGTCTAGAACTAATATTCACTGAAGCCAAGTCACCAATTTTTATTATGTATAAAATGTTTTTTTGTTTTGTACTGAATGTTAACTACACTACTGTCATAAGCAGAAAGTTAATTTGCGTTGATCAATGAAAACACTGTGGAGTGTGCTAAACCACAGTGCAGTTGTACTTTTGGTCTTTATTGCAAACTAAATAATAAATTGCACTAGGTTGGTAGGGTTGTGTAATGTAGAGCTAAACTGCACGCACACTGTAGTTTAAAGCACACTACACCATTTACACAACTTAATCAACATCAGAAATAAGGGCAGGAATGAGGTAAAATAATATGACACTAAGGGTGTGGGGGTATCCCGAAAATAATACACCTCAAAAGACACCTCAATAGCATGCTCACAGGTGGGTGGATCGAGGATAGTGTTAAACCTCAATTGGATGAGGCAGTGTGTCCCAAGATAAGGTTCAAAACAGCATACTAACAATACAGTAAAATAAGGAAGGACATGCTCAATCAGTGAGTTCTAGTGTGCAATTAGGACACTTAGAAAGATTTATTACATAAAGTTATATGGTACAATGCAAATATTGTAAAGTGCAGATGCAAAAGATCATTGCCATAAAGGCTCTCAGCAATAGGACAATACAGAATAATAGGCAGAATCAAAAATATTTTTAAGTTTCAAACTATAAATGGCATGGTTAGTTTTAAAAATACCTACGACTCAGGGAAACTGAAGAAAATTTAAAAAGAATTAGGAGGTTTAAAGGAAAACTCTTGCCAAAGCCTAATTTTCTTTCCACAGGACTCAGAACTGAAACATGGTCCCACCATTTAGTCCTTTGCAGTAGCCCAAGGAGCAGATTCATGGGTCACGAGGAAAAGGGACAGCTTCATTTCAGCCATGATAATTACTCCTTCTGCCTCAAATGCCAGCTGAGTGCAGCAGCCGGTTCCTCCCCATCTCCATAAAAGCCTTTGCATGCCAAGGGCTGAACTTTTGTGCAACATGTGGAATGCGGGAAATAAAACAAAGGGAATCCATAAAGCTTGCTCCTTAGTCATGTCCTTGAAAAATATACCTGTTGCTGCGCATTTACAGGCAAGCAGGAGAGTGCAGTGGGTATTTGGGGACGAAAGAATCACACCAGGTGGAGAGCAAGAAACCCCATGCACACTCATTTAGTGCTGAATGAAATAGAAAAAAGTAGTTCCCTAAATGTGAGCAGTGGAAGGATACTAGTCAGCCAATCAAAAGGATGGTAACGAAACTATGTTCCACAGGAGGGACAAACACAAGACGTAGGCAAACCACTGAATAAGAAGAAAGCAAAAGAGTGTGACAATAAAGATAACAATACAAAGTAATGGATGGGCTTTAATCCCACTGTAAGTTTTTGGTATGGTCCACAAGAGGCTTTCACCTACCAGATAGCTAAAGGATGGCTGGTAGTCCAGACCTAAAAATACCACCACTGAAAGGCAGATGATAAACACCTTGTTCCCTCCAAACCATCAATAAGAAGAGCCAATATCACTAATCTTAACATGATGGCATCTTCACAGCTGTTGGTGTTCGTGATTAGGTTGAAAGTGGAATGTATTTCTTTGGCATACGAATGGGCACTGGACTGTTATTGGAGAAGAGTCAATTAACCAATCAAGGATTTATAAAGCGCGGAAAATCACCCGCGAGGGTCTCAAGGCACTGGAGTTGCTAAGTGTCTTTTTTTTTTTAAAGCGGGGGAACACAAGGAGAAAGCACTCAAAAAACGGGAAAAAGCAAGGAGAAGACGGGAGCAAGAGTGATGCAGCAGCATGGGGAGAGCAGGGCCTGGGGCAGAGTGGGACAGAATCTGAAGAAATAGCATTTACATTGCTCCACACAATGCAGACAAACCCTAGGAGTGAGCCATTATAGTCATGTTGCCCTGCCACAGCAATTACTGGGTGTCTGTATGTTACTTAAACTAGTGCTAAAATATACAATTAAATAGGAGCGGTATTAGTGCATATTTTACTACATGATTTTGCATGGCCCAGGTGATAATCTTCAAATACAGTTATGCAGTTATGGTACTAACACATCAGACTACTTTCTCTGTTGTTACTCCACTACTTTTCATCAATTTCTACGTGGTCCTATAAAGAATTGCATGAGTCTAATGTGATCAAAATATTTGAACATACTTTAACTTGAATATTTCCACAGTTGTATCCTCACAGTGAGTGCTGTGAACTTGACGCAAGTGTACGTCTTTTCCTACAGTTTCTGAGTGCCCTACAATCTTACTTCGGCAGTAAAGGAATACCTATTGACAGAGCTGCTCCAGCCTTCATCCTCCAGGCCACAAAAACCCACGAGATGAGGAATCCTCCCGGCCATGAACGAGGCATCGCTGCACAAGAGATGAACTTCTATGAGAACGACGTAGAACAGGTATGCAAATATTCTATGTACTGAAATAGGCAATATCTTTCCACTCCTCTCCTGACATCGCCAATCCCCTGGATTGTGCCCGTTGTACTTTACAAAGGGTACTCAGCTTAAGCCTGGAATGGCTATGAGGGACGCAAGTTAAGTCCCCAGTGGGCTGGGGTCAAAACGTTGCTTGCTCATCTAGCCCTGAGGGAGCAGCCTAAAGTCGTTTGCTCAATTGAGTTGAACTGATGTGTACAAGTCACTTGTTTTATGAGTGTATACAAGGCTTCTCCAATGAGTAGCTCGTGAGCTACTGGTAGGTCTCCAGCTACCTGTAAGTAGCTCTCCTGTGCGCAACCCTTTGCTTGATTGAATGAATATATGCATGCCAGAGCTGTGCATTCAAGATGAAAATATGTGTACTTACAGAACTCCTAAATTGATGTGGGAGAATAATGTCAGAATTTTCAAAATATATTTAAAGTTGATCTTTGAGTGATAAATCATCTGAGGAGACTTCTTACTAATAATATTAACTTCATGCCCAGACACTGCAGCTGTGGCTGGCATGTATTACATTCACAAAGGCATTCCAAATTGACAAAGCAATTTTACATTACTTCTAGCAATCCTGCCTCATACACTGAGGTGGTCACTGCTGGTAAATTTGGTGGCCGCAATTTAATATTGTCTGAAGTGATCACTACTACAACACTAATAATATTAGTAGCTCACGATTATTGAGCATAAGTAGCTCTTATTACACAAAAGGTTGGAGACTTGTAACTCACAAAGTGATTAACTCACACAAAATATAATGGTATGGTGTTATACTACGTGCAAGCAAATGTGCTAATGAGGAGTGGGCATTCCATGGAGGGGATTTCTTGGAAAACAGGTAACTAGCCACAAACGTTACAATTTCAGGGTATTTTTATACCTTTGCAAGGCACAGTTCTGCTTTATGATACAGTAGAACAGTGGTTCCCAATCTGTGCGCCGCAGCACCCCCGTGCGTCATAAAATCTTGCCTGGGGGGCGCGCAACAAGCACACAGTTTCAAAACCACACATTCCTGGTCCGCTAAATGCTTCTGCATTTTATAATAAATTGCATCTCCAGGAGAGAGTCTACACGTCGTTTGTCAATAAAGTCTTGGCGAGGGCAGCCATCTAGTGGCTGCTTTCCAAATAACAGTCTAGCAGGGAATCGTCCATAAACGTGGCAGAAGAAGAAGGCAAGAAACGAGCCCAAGTTCAGGCGTCTGAAGGAGAGAAAGCGGAACAGTCACAGATAAACCGAGCTGCAGGTAAGTTTTCTAGTTCATAAGGGCGTCCAGCCCTCCTTTCCAAGTCTCACTTATTCATGAGCTATTCTCCGTGTATTATTCTGGCCTAGTTTGTTCAGAGGGCTTAAAACCCAGCTGCCTCTGCTGGACTCTAATTCCATGCACCAAATCATCCGGAGGTGGACTCTTAGTATTGCACTCTCCTTATTCTTCCCCAGGGGCGGTTATTTATTAGGTCCAGCTCAAAGTCTTTTCACGATTTTCCAATATTTCATGTGCAAAATAATATCACAGGTGCTAACATCCAGAGCAGATATCCTTTTTTTTCCCTCCTGCAAAATAAATCCACACTTTTCATGTTTCACTTTTTTGACCCGATGAGTGGCGTCCTGGTAATCAATGCATGTCCTTTTTGTGCCTTAAACAGACCCTGCCAGGGTGTAGTATAGCCAAGTCTTTATTAAAGATTGTTCTGTGAGGTGGTGTCCAAACCAATACTTTGTATTTCATGTGCACTGTGTATGTGCACACATACAATCAGGTTTATTTTAGTCCGTGTTTGAGTGAGTGAATGATAATATACTTAAGACCATTAGTAAAGTAAAAATGTTTGGGTTGGCAATTAGGGACCTCACAGAAGCCTATTTCTCACACGAGAGGATGCCACTCAGAAAAGTATCTCACCAGCATGGCAGAACATGGCAACAATGCATGGTATGTAATGTGCATTTGGTGTTAATTATGGGTTTCCTTATATAGTAAAATGTAAATCCAGTATTTGTAAAGCGAGAACAGCTACCCGAAGGCATCCCGGCGCTGAGGGCCGTCGGGAAGATTAAGCAAGCTATTGCCCAGAGTCACATGGTGCTGGGCTGACCTGCCGCCGGTGCCGGGGATCGAACTGTGAGCCCCAGATTCCAGCGTCAGTCGCCCTGGCCGCGGCGCCACACCTCTTCCCTATAGTGAATTGTTAATGTTATTTTCGTTCATGAATTCCTCCTATGTGCACTGCTTTCTTTGTAACTACAGTGGTCTAAGGAGCACACAGACAAAATGGACAATCACTTAGGATACATCTATGATTATAATACCTTCATTGAAATTATTTTCAGGGAGAACAATTAAGTACTCCCAAGTCCGGGCTTACATCCCCCAACCGCCAAAAAAAGTAACATAATGAGGAGCCGCGGCCAACGGCCAATAGGTCAAGGGAGCTGCAGGTCGAAAAAGTTTGGGAACCACTGCAGTAGAAGATTTAATCCTGTTAAGGTGCCCTTGAACATCTGAAAAATGTTTACACAATGTATTGTACTGTAATTGCATTTATATAGCGCTTACTGCCATAGACAAGCCATTAGGGTTTTACTCTTTAGCGATGTGAAGGTGCTGTTACGTCTAAAATGTGTGAAAATGTCTTTGCATGAGAGGAACTTAAAATTCACAAAAGATGAACTACCTCCAGGAAGCTGCGAATGTCACATGTTCCCAGACGTCGTCTAAGAAATTTCAGCGAATTTTTTTAAAAGTTGGAAATTTACTAAAACTGTAGAAGTAAACCTACTAGAGTAAATTTATGGCCTTTGTTGAATTCGGTTCATATAAGGACTCAGGCTTTCTTTCTTACTGCAACACAGAACTGGTATTCAGGCATAGTTCAGGACTGCTCTAAGCTCCAAATCTAGCCATGACTCGCCTCACCATGCTGTTAAAGGTCCCCTTCCCTATCACTTTTTATGTATAACATAGACACAGCTTTAGCAGTCTTGCAAGCCACATACTTCCCAAAAAATCACAATCGGAACAAAAACATATTACACCGCAGGCGATCGGGCAGGTCTCATTTTCCATTGAAAAGCCATTTTTTCGTTTCCCTAATACCTTTTAAGCAGTTTGACGATGCAAGTTCATCGGATTTAAGTTCGACATGTCAAGTTTTGTGCAAAGCTGTCAAACGGGAGCAAAGAAAAAGGTGGTAACAAAAAGTGACAATAGCTCTCAATATAGCAAACTTGTCATGAAAATAGAACTTGCCTCAAGGAAATATCTCTAATTGGAATGGTGTAAATCTGTTCAGTAGTTTTTGGAGAAATCAGTACTATAAAAGTGGTTTTGGTAGGCCTCAAATTGAGCCGAGCTGGCAATCAAAATATAAATATTTGGATTATGAGACATCCAATTGGACAAGGGAGCTTTTTCATCATCCATTTCTGGTTCTCTTGAGGCCACCATTACAGGACATAGGCCACTGTCCCCATGTCTGGAAAAAATTTGGAAAGGCTACCTAAGGTGGCAGGCCTACGTGGAGGAAACCTCAGAGGGTCCCCCGTACACAAAAAATGAAATGTATCCATATCTTGCCAATGGTCAGTGGTCTCAATAATGAGACCGTGGACTATGGCAGGGGTGCCAACAATGGTTCACAAGTTTCATAGTTCATGGTCCTGCTTCACAAGGGCGTGAACTATAGGTGCCATTTTGAATGCACAGTCTGCAGCCTCAAAGACAAGACTGAAGAACGTATAATTTGATGTTGGGCCCCTTCAATTTACTGTGGCATACATACCAAGATTACAAGCTATGGGGTGTGGATTTATGTGACAAGTACTATTGGAGTCAGTAGTCTCTTTGTCGAGTTTGTGGTCTAAAGATGCCATTTTGGGTGTGCCAAGTCCGCTGCTTGGAAAAATATACTGGGGATTACAAGCACCTTTGGGGCGGAATTTAATTAAATAACCCAGTTATGTGACCAGTGTGACAAGAAGACACTACTCCTTCGGCACGCTGACCATGACAAGACACCACTAGTCCAAACATTGGATGGAGTACTCAAGGTGGCAGAGGGAGAGCTTGCATCTGGAAACAGGGAAGTAAGAAACTCTGACGAATATTCCAGCTGAATAAAGAACAAGAACAATAATACACGCCTCAGAATATTCACACTAGTCCCATATGTTGTGACAAACAAATCAGACTACCTGGTGAAGAGAAGATGGAAGAACATGTCAGTTTCATCAGTTAAAAAAGTAGCTATGTGCCAAAAGAAAAGAAAACACCCTCAGGAAACAAAAAAAGTGCTTTTGAGAACCATCAACAAATGTAATCAAATAGCTTGTCTCTGTTAACTCTTCGGCCCTGAGTGACTGCTCAAGTCAGGTTGTGTGCAGGGCCTGGCTGAAGGAGTTGATCATCTGTGGTGGACTGGCCACTGCCTTGGACCTTTTGCCCAATCCTATTGCGCCTTGCGCAACAGGGGATGGCTGCCCAAGATGGGTTGGATGCAGGGCCTTTTTTACTCCTTGTTTTTTTAAATAAAATTAACTTTATTGGCATTTGTGTTATCAAATAGCATCTGACATACTCAAATGTTCTGTTGCCACGTTGATTCTTCCTCCTCTCCTGGAACGCCGCCTCAGAATCCTGTCTCGTCAAGTTTTTCAAGCTCCAGGAAATTCGTACTGACAGCTGTGTGATTGCCTTTTGGAATACAGGAAAGGAACGTTTAAACTATAAATATACACAAGGGTACAGGCTTATCAAGTGGATCAGTGCTGAATATGAAAAATGCACAGTCGCCCTATGCCCTACCTACAAATGTCTAGCCTATTCTTTTAATGTGACATCAATCGGAGAACAATTCGGTGATCAGTACCATCTGTACCATTCTTGCTTGTGTGAGAGTCCATACGATTTGGGAAAGGTCCTGAAGAAGGTGGTTTACATCGTGTTTCACCCCACCGAAACGCGCGTCGACCTTATTAGAACAGACCTTGTTGAATAGGTTTATCTAACTTGGTCTTGGAGACCGGAAATATCTTTGTCTCTCCCTTAGACCCAGATGTGTATGTGTGTTTGGGTTGTCTGTGTTTGTTTGATTTGAGTGAGTGACATTGATAATTGTATATGGTTGCACATTTAGTTTTTCTCAGAGGTCCAGAGTATTGTACTGTATTTTAGTATACATGTTTATAATATTTTGTCTTAAGAATAATAATGTTTATTAAAAAAATGAAAAATCTATAAAAAAATACAATTGTACTTCTTTTAAAAGACAACGAAGCAATGCGGATATAAATGTTATGAAAAAGGAAATCATGAATAATAGGTAAATGAAAAAATAAACTACAAGGTTGTAATACAACAATTGATTTGGTTTGATTATGTATCTTGCATAACCCATACTAGATTTAGTCTATTTTACAAAGAGATATAGGTCATGAGGGAGCTTTATTGTTGACTGTTACATAAATCATCCCGCCGTGGGGAGTATCGAACTACAAATTGTGAAATAGGATTAACATTAAGAACATATTCTTTTTTCCTTTTTTTTTGCTTTGTTAACTTATTTTGTCCTACGTCGTGAACACATTATGCATTATATACTGTCTATATAGGTTATGCCTTTGCAATCTTAGAAGTCTCAGCATCTTGCCCCAGTCCTCTGAAAGAGGAATAAAATGCCCACAACCCATTTTCTCAAACTGCTAGGAAAGCTCCTCTTTGTCACTCCTGCAGCCCTCGGGCAGGCTTCTAGGCAACAAGTCTTTCTTCTGCCAGGGTTCCTGTTTGTTCCAGTCTTTAGTGGTCAGCTGGACCATCTGGGAATCACAAGTCCTTCTTTTTTTTATGCCCCAGTAACTAGTAAAATGAAGCCAATCATTTGACCCTTGAAGAGCAGGTAAAGTCCTTGGGTGCCAGTAGGAATCATGAGTACTTGAGACCTCTTCCTTCCAGCTTGCAGTCAGATTCTTCGTCTTGTGAAATGTTTTCTTCCCAGGTCCAGTAATGTTTTGGGGAGTTAGTGGTGAAGTGCCAGTCTTATCCTGTACCAGTGAGTAGTTAATTCCTACACGCAGTCCTGACTATATTCTCTCAGTATTCCCATCACTCTTTAAGATGTTCCTCTCTCAGTTTACTGCAAACCTTTCCAGAAGCCCTAAATCAAGATAGCTCCCACCATCATCAATCTGGAGGAGCTCTGGTCCTTCTATCTTGTGTCTGCCTTATCAGATGCCATATTCGCTGGTTCAGATCCAGCAGTTGTGAGGTCAGACAGGGTGAATACCTCAAATCCACCACAATGAATGACAAGGAAAGTTGCTACAAAGTTGTGATTTACATGTAATAGTTCATTTTCACTGCCAGGAACATAGCAGGATCATGTGACCTGAAAAACAGGCTGTACATATGGTGCTTATGTAGTTTTACTGGTGGCTATGGTGTAATGTCAAAAGAGTTAATTAAGAGATTAATCAGAAGATACTTTCCAAGCATGAGAAGCATGACCTGGCATTGAACTACACTTGGATATGATCCACTAAGAGAATAGGAAGCACAGTAAAATATACCAGCAACGGCGTAGCAACGCAAGCTACGTATTGATATCCCGCATCGCCAGTGGCTCTACTGCTGTGCTCAAACTTGTGCACTCTCCACTAACTATAGGCTCCGTCTTATACACATCAAATTCCTACACAGGCTGTACTGCGCGCCCCTTCAGATGCATAGAATGGGCATTGCAGCCTACTTCCTGTACATGCCTCGGCTGTGCCTGACAACAGCGAAGTATTGGGATGAGATATTCACAATGATAGGGGAAATAACAGCTATTTGGGTGCCTAACATGGCTCTTCTTGGATATGTTAAAGATGTCCCATCTAGAGTGCATAAAGTTACTGCAATGCTGCTGCTGGCGGTGAAGCAGCCTGCCATCCACTGGGGTACACCTCTGTGCCCAATGCCCGCCTCTGGATGACCGAATACTGGTCCCTCATGATAGGTGCATGCAGACTGAGAGACAGCTGGGCACCATTTGAATTGTTTTTAGCATCCCGGCCCGACCACTGCTGTCATGAGGGACACAGCTTCGAGATGATGTTGAGATGGGGGTTCCACTCTGATACAATGTATGTGCTGGGGAATGCATGCTCTTCTCTGGTATTGTACCCACAGTGATAACTACTCCCTGTGACCTTCCGATCAGATGTAGCCCACTATCAGATTATTATATAGGTCCACCCTCACCTTACAGATGTTTTGATATATATATGAGCCCTGTTCTATCTGTTTGTTTCCAGAGCTGAGCTGTAGGCGATGTTTGTCTATGTTGTCTACTTTACTAAAAACTCCAATAATAATTTATAATAAATAAAATATACCAGCAACAAAGTTTCATTCCTCAAAATAATCTTTAAATCACTCTCCAAAATATCAGTTTGACACCACTAAGTTCCTCTTTGAAGGCATATGCCACCCCAGTGCCAATTTTCATAAATCTGCAGAGAATCCGATTGCTTTGGAAGCCCTATAAAATATTCAAAAAATGGTTGCCAAAATGAGGTTGGTAGGTTGTTTGAAGCAGTCCAGAGATTTATTAACTATAACACAACACTGTTGATCATGGAAGCCAGCTACAGAAATGAAATTAATAGTGTGTGCTACTACCCTGAGGTGTCTAGGAGCTAAGATCTGAGAAATAGATCCTAATCTTTCAAAAAATCAGAGATGATCCTAAATTTTATTAAAGAGCCAAGTTTTAAGAGCTTTCAGAAAGGAGAGCAGCTCAGTTTTTCTTTAAGATGAAAAGGCATTGAATTCCAGAGTTTATTGGTGCAGGTGATGAAGTTCCTGCCTCCCCATTTAAATTTTTTTAATTTGGGAACAACTAAGTTTCAAGCTGAGGATGACCTGTGAAGTCTGCTGGGCAGGTGCCATTTAAAGCGATGTCTGAGATATTTTGGTCCCATCCCATGAAACGCCTTAAAGGTGATACAGAGTGCCTTGAATTCAATTCTTTTCTTAACAGTCAACCAATAAAGCTGTGCAAGACCTTGGGAAACAAAAAAATTGTGAACTCCCATAAGAAGTTGTGCTGCCGCGTTCTGAAGAATTTGCATTTTTTCTAAGTCTATTTTATTGATATTAATGAAGAGTGCATTACAATAGTCTATTCTTGAGGTAATGAGAGTGGAGACTACATCTTTCCTTAGATCTGTCGGAATGTACGGTAACATTTTCCTCAACATTTTAATCAAGTAAAAAGATCCTGATGTAATAGTGTTGACGTGTCCCTCAAAAGAGAGGTTACTATCAAAGACCACTCCTAGGTTTTCTGCTTTAGGGACAGGAATTTGCGTTGTGCCGAATTCTTGAGGCCACCATCTAGGAGACCAGAAAGATGAGTCTTTGCCGAACAGTAATACTTCCGTTTTGTTTGAGTTCAATTTAAGGTAGTTATGGGACATCCATTTTCCAATCTGTATCATAGAATCGTGGAATTTGGTGGCAGTAACCTCCGCGTTACTGGCCACAGACACCACACTCTCGGTGTTGTCTGCGTAGGACACTACTACAAACCCAAATGATTTAATCAGCTTCGCCAGGGGGGTCACATATATGTGAAAAAGCGTAGGGATTAAGGTTGAACCCAGTGGAACCACACAAGGCAGTGACAAAGTTGGGGAGGAGAACTCATCCAAGACAACCAACTGCTCTCGGTCAGAAAGAAAGGACTGTAAAAGCTTGAAGGCCTTATTTTTAATGCTCAGGGAAGACAGACGGTCCACTAGAAGACTATGATTTACTGTGTAGAATGCTGCGGAGATGTCCAATAAAACCAAGACAGCATTCCCACCTGTGTCTAAGGTCTGTTTAAGCTCTTCCAAGGCTGTGATAAGGGCTGATTCAGTACTATGTTGGCTTCTAAAGCCAAACTGGGTGTCATCCAGGAGGCCATTGCTCCTAATGAACTCTGACAATTCGATGTTTATAGCTTTCTCTAGCACCTTACCTGGAAAGGGAGGTACGAGATGGGGTGATAGTTGATGGGATCTTAAGCGACTAATGTGGGTTTTTTAAGAGGGGAGTATGGATGCTTTTTTTCTGTCTAGAACATCCTATTGAAAATATCAGTAAGATACTTAGCTACCGTCTCTGTTGCAAGGTGGAGAATTCTCAGGGGGCAAGGATCAATTGGAGAACTCGACTTGACCCGACTAAGTAATTTTTAAATCATAGTGGTGGATAGGGTGGAAAAAGTGTTAAGGTTTTATTATCCACCATATATCCAACTGAGCTAGTATCTTGAGGGGCCAAATTGTTTAAAGATGTCGAGGTTATCATTTCCTGCTCCCTCTTACTCCCCTGCTCTTCGGACAAAGAGGAGAAAGATGCACAATAGATAGTCTCAACCCTGGATCTAAAAAATACGGCTAGTTCATCGCAAAAGATTTGATCAACGAAATTATTTTTGGGATCGGGAGCCTTTGTCAATTGTTTTATTACCGTGTAAAGTTCTTTGGAAGAATTGACTGAGGACTGAATTTTTGCTGTTAAATAGCGTGATTTGGCTTTCATGATCATGTCTTTATAGACTGAGATAGCCTTATTATATTGATCTCTGTCTTGCATATCGTAGTTGATGCGCCATTTCCTTTCCTATCGCCGACAGATTTGCTTTTGTACTCTGAGTCATCAACCCTGGGTTCCAACAGAGATTCTCTATGATTTTTGTGTGGTTTAATCGGGGCAATATGGTTGATTGAATTGTTAATCCATTGGTTAAGTGACAAGAATGATACAAATACAATCTTGTTTAATAATTTATCAAGGTACCAAAGTACGATTTATATGCTGGACTATCTGAGATCAGTCACTGTTTCAACAGGTGATGGGAATATTGTCACAACGCAAAAATGAACAGGGGAGACACTTACAATATAAGGAATTTCCATTTGAGGATCACAACAACTTTGATTTGTTCAACCATCATTGACTCATTCTGTGATAGCAGAACATAACTCTGTATAAAACCATGCGAAATAGCTTTCAGACTACATTCCTTTCCATGTTTTCCAAAGGTACATTTAGATTTGGCTGCAAATTGGAGTGTGGCTCATTAAAGTTTCACAATCACTAGAGCTAATTAACACAGGCTTATCTTCTACTGGACAGCAGAATTATTGAGGTAATTTCAATAGTGATAAATAAATGAATCATGTAACTTCTGATACCATCCTGAAGACTCCACTTTTCAGCACCCTCTTTATCTGAAACCAACACAGTAAAAGAAATAAAACCCACTACAAACCACGGCCTGAGGTTGTTCACCCAGTTTATAGGTATCAACACCTAATTGTTGTACAGACAAGGATGACAGGAGGACATGTCTCTGTGTGCTGTTGTACATTGATTTTTATTAAAAAGGTAAGATCCAAACAAAGCAGTATCATAATTAAATTCCAAGGAATTTCATGCAGTTTTAGGGGCTTGCAAAGTCTAATTTAATTAAGTGATCTCACAATGTTTTCATTATTTAGCTCTGAGAGACATTGCATTCTTTTTTACTATGTCAAGGGCAGAGAGGAGCTACTTTAGAGATGGCGCAAATATGAAATGTTATATTATCAGTAAGTGATAATGCAGAAATTTGCCCTCTCTGATTACTTACTGCGCTCTATTACTTGTTGTGGTGCATATACACCTATATAACCTAGGACTGGCCTTATTCATGCTTCTCTCAGATAATAAATGCACTAAATGTTTATGATCGGTGGACAAACAAAAACCCCTTCCCCATAAACAGGTAGCAAAATGCTGAGTGGCCCCCACACGCTAAAGCCTCTCTCTCAATTTTACTATAGTTGCATAAACTATTGGTTAAACATCTAGAAGCAAAAGCAATGGTTCATTCTTTTCTTTCATGCATCTGAGTTTAGGGATAATGTAGATAGCGCAAGAGCCTGGGATAAGAAAATGTAGAGAAAAGATTGGTGGAGTACACAAGGGTGGGGTATGAGGTAGTGAGGGAGTTAAAGTAGTAAGCGGTGAGTTAGAGTGAGGTAGATTAAGAAAGGAGTAGAGCTGGACAAGTAGCGAGGTATGGTAAGAGGAATATAGAGGGATGCAGGGTACAAAGCAGTGTGGTAGAGTGAGGGGCAAAATAAGGAATGAGGTATAAAAAAACAAGTCAGCTAAAGAAAGTAGTGAGGCAGAGAGAAAGATAGGCTGAGTGTTGAAGGGTAGAGAGTTGACACAGTGGTGGTTACATACAGATGTAGAGAGAAAGAAAAGTAAAGAAAGAGGGGTGAGTGAAGGACAGAGACATGACACAGACAGATTACATTCTAATTTAGTTGCTACTAACTGCCAGAGAATGTGAGGGTTAAGAACATTCATGCCCACCTACCAACACACACACAATTACGGGCATTCTGACTGTTCAATTATCTATTCAAGGGGGCTTCTTGGAAGATGGGAACCCTTTGTACATGTCTTAAAATGCCTCTGGGCCTAGATGACCACTTGGTGGCATTAAACAATATACAAAATTCCACAATAATAGAACTATGGTGAAGAATTAGAAGATGGGGAACTTTGGCATGTGGCCTCCTTAAATGAAGGCTAGAGTGGTACGCTTTTTGGATCTTCCAGAACAGGCTTTCTGCACCCCCTGGCACTAAGGAATTTTTGAGTGTACCAATAGGAGACAGAAATCAGTTGGACTGCAACCACCACGCAACTTGAATGAGATGCATTTTAGGTAAAAACAATTCCATGAGCTATCACAGGGATGATTAGTGGAAACCAAACTCTCTTTCAGAACAGAAAGGCACACTCAAGAACATTAGGAACCAATAGGTATATTTTAAAGGTTTTAAAATCAAAATCCGATCCTAGTGCACACAATACGAGTAGTAGCTATGATAAAAGTTTTAATACGTGTGGCTTAGTGTGAAGAACTGTTTTGCTCAGCCGGTATTCACTGGTATTCACTTTTAGAAAATCATTCTGCACGCTGCGTCTGTTTTATTGAAAATGCTGTTTTTTGATATTTTTAACTCCAGCGGTGCTCTGCTCTGATTGGCCAGGTTCAGCCAATCCGGGACGAGCCTGGGAAGAGCCAGTTGTGCCCCTCAGGTACTGCACGCACGCCGCAGCACGGACGCGCAGGGGGCGCGCTGCTGGTGGGCCAAAGGCAAGCCCATCTGCGCCTGTCCGTGCCTGGACGTCGCCAGGAGCCAGGCACTCTGCCCAGTCACCACCCCATAGGCTGGTCTACTCGTGCAAGACCCTGCTTGCCCTGCACCATAACGTCCCTATCTGTGGGAGTCATAGCTGGCTCCCCACTGCTCGTCTTTCGCAGTGTAATCTGTGCAACTTCAAGGTCAGTCCTTGCTCTCGCCCCTTCCCCAACAAGAAGGTATACAAAATCTACAGACTAAAATGCCGGTCCTTGACCAAGCATCATGCTGAGGTGTTTGACCTGTTATCTGAATGGTCTTCAGACATTTTATTTCTTACGGAGACCTGGCTCTCTCAAGACTCCGTTGCTATTCCGGCCCTGGCCTTGCCCGCTGGCTACCCCATGAATAACTTAAATAGAGCGGCGGGGAGAAGTGGGGATATTGCAATTGTATATAAAGCTACTTATCCTTGCAGTCTCACCCCGGAAAACCACCCCTATTGTGAAAACGCTCTCTGCAAAATTGCATTGACGGACAATTTCACCTTCTCCTGGTTGCTTATCTATCGTGCTCCCGGCTCGTCTAAAACCTTCAGAGAAGCTTTAGCTAATGCTGTCACCACACTGGCACTTAAAACAGCCAACTTCAATATCTTAGGTGACCTGAATCTGCATCTGGAGTCACAATGTGACCCTGATATATACAATTTTTTAGGAGATTTGGCAGCTTATTTTCGCAACAGGTCCCGGGACCCACGCACCTGGCTGGCCATCTCCTTGACCCTGTTTTTTTCTAACATCCCATCCCCAGAGGTTCAGGCCCCCCTCCCCATGACCTGGACCATCATTTCTTTTTTTCATACATTTAGCAGGCTCTAAATCACAATCTCAACGCAACCCTTTGAATAAACGTCCTTGGCATAAATTGGATCCCACTACCTTCCAAGCGGCTTTAAGTGCTCAGAGACCGGAACTGCCAACCAACATAGAGGCAGCTAACAATACCTTTCAAGGGTGGGTCACTAAAGCATTAGATAAGTGTATTCCGGCCAAACTGACCTACCCCCAAAAAAAGGTGCAGGCCAACGCCTGGTTCAATGAATCTCTAACATTGGAGAAGAAGTGCAAGGTTCTAGAGCAAGTCTGGAGGCGGTCCTATGTCCCCACAGCTAAATCTCAGTACAGGAATTCGATCAAGGCCTACCATAAATTGGTCAGGAAGGTTAGGGCCGCTTACTATGCCAATAAAATTCACTCAAGTAGCAACCCTTCTAAAACGATTTTCTCTCTCTTAAAAGACATGGCGAAATCCCCTCCCGCCCCTGATAGCACTATATCTTCCAAATCTCAGTGTGAAGTACTGGCCAAATACTTCATCATCAAGATCAAGAGTATCTATGGCAGTTTCTGTCCTGAGAGGACTGACCCTGACCCAGACCCCCGAGGGCTCCTCCCTCTGGCTCTGTGATCCATTCTCTGTCCTCCTTCCCGTCCAACTTCGCCGATGCCCTTGAAGCCTTGTTCTCTAAGGTCAGGTCAGGTTAGGTCAGGATCTCCGAACGATCCCCTCAAACCTGACATCTTCATAAAGATTCAACACTTGCTCTTACCCGAGTGCTTGGAACTGACGAATCTATCTCTATCCTCGGCGTCCATCCCGGAATCTTGGAAAAATGCCGAAGTTATCCCTCTGTTGAAAAAACCTACTTAGGAGGCTACTAGGCCTGAAAACGTTCGCCCTATTTCCCTGCTTCCGTTCCTAGCTAAAATAACAGAGTTGCACGTTAACACCATTCTAACTCAGTATTTGGAACTCAATTCAATACTGGACCCCTCTCAAAATGGTTTCAGGCCATGGCACAGCTCAGAATCTGCTTTGCTTGCAGTCACAGAGCAGTTGCATGCCTCGCTGGACCTTGGCTCTGATCCTACTTGACCTGAGTGCAGCATTTGAAATGGTCTCCCATAAGATCTTGCTGCACCGGTTGTGGGAGATCGGCATCGATGGCATAGCCCTCTCCTGGTTTGTGTCTTTCCAGGCCAATAGGACCTTCCAAGTCATTTCCCCCCTTTCCATTCCCATACTCACCCTTTACGCTGTGGCGTCCCCCAGGGTTCGGCACTTAGTCCTACCTTGTTTAATGTCTACATCCAGCCTTTTGCTTTGGTAGCAAAAGCCGCAACATTTTGCTGGTGTCATATGCTGATGACACACAGTTGGTGCTCTCCTTTTCTAGTGATCCTAGTCAGGATGCCGTGAAATTTCAGGAGGACCTGACCGCCATCTCTGATTGGATGTCGGCCAACTGTCTTCAACTGAACTCCACTAAATCAGAGATCCTCCTTCTAGGGAGAGACCCCCACCTTTGGGGCAGCCATTGCTGACTTCCCGAGCTTGGCTCGCCACCTTTGGTTGCAAACCGATGGATTTAACCCAGATCTTTTGACTGGGGGAGAATGTTTGCATTGTCAGCATTCCGTCCATCATTTGTTTGCTGTAACACTTTTCGCCCTAAGTGGGATGGGTATGCCCAGACGTGGGTCCCTTGCTCACTGTGCCACTGGATTCAAGCTAGCCTGGCTGAAGAAGGGTGACATACCCTGAAACCGGTCCCAGGATGCTTGTTTCCGGTCCAGGGAGGAACTAGCCTGGCAGTTCGGTCTGGACTGTTCCCATGGGGCACAGGGTCAAGACTGATTTGCATATGGCTGGGTCCAAACTGGGGTGGCGTAGTGGGCAAAAGAACGATGGATTTAACCCAGATCTTTTGACGGGGGGAGAATGTTTGCATTGCCAGCATTCCGTCCATCATTTGTTTGCTGTAACACTTTTCGCCCTAAGTGGGATGGGTATGCCCAGACGTGGGTCCCTTGCTCACTGTGCCACTAGATTCAAGCTAGCCTGGCTGAAGAAGGGTGACATACCCTGAAACCGGTCCCAGGATGCTTGTTTCCGGTCCAGGGAGGACCTGGCCTGGCAGTTCGGTCTGGACTGTTCCCATGGGGCACAGGGTCAAGACTGATTTGCATATGGCTGGGTCCAAACTGGGGTGGCGTAGTGGGCAAAAGAATGATGGATTTAACCCAGATCTTTTGACTGGGGGAGAATGTTTGCATTGTCAGCATTCCGTCCATCATTTGTTTGCTGTAACACTTTCCTTTCAATGGTCACGAAACTCCTCAGTGACTTGCAATATCCTTATAATGTGTGGCAGATGGTACCTTTATACCATATTTAGCCCACCACCTAGGACTATAAAGGTTGTTTCAGGCCCCAACCCAAAATTATGGGCCCGAGCCACTAGCCCTATGCTTGATCGATTTATAGGGCCGAAATGCAGGGTTGGGCCTATAACTTATAACTCCGATCTCAGATCAGTTTCAGTCAGGTTTGGAACTGATCACAAGGAGAAGGAAATGCATGGGAAGCTATGTCACAGCATCCCCGGTTGGACAAAATTGGATATAACAGTGTTTCTAACCTGGCAGAAGACCATGTCAACATCCTAGATAGCTTCAGATGGAGATTTGTTTAACAAGCACCTCTTTGCCGAAGAAGGCTGCAGGGCCAGGATGAGCTTGTGCACAAAGATGAAGTTTGCAGGCCATGTATCAAGACCTCCACTTCAGATGATGTTCTGATTTATATTGTGTCACCACGACAGATCCATACAATGGTTTTGTAGCCGTGGACATCTGGTTGGTACACTGTTGGATATACAGACACATCCGCACGTGGGTGAAGAGGATGTGACTCAGTTAAGTGTACACCTTTTCTAGCCACATCAAATTTCGTTGGCGAGGAGAACCCATTCCAGAAGGCCAGCTGGGTTCCCACAGCTCTACTTCTGGAAGCGACTGGCTTTAAGGTGATGAAACCACAAACGGTATGGCCCCAGTACTCCTATGAAGGCCTATTTGCATTGGAGTGGCCCAGTTTGAGGAATGCTGGAGCTAGGCGAAAACAATTCAAATAGACGCGTTGCCTTGCTCCTGCAGCACTTTCACAAACAGGCTTTAGTAATCTCGGGGAAGCAAAAGGGGTGAATTTGTGACAGACGAAGATCTTTTTAGGGGGGGGGGTGGCTTTCGGTACATTCAGTCTGTCACTCGCTCAGCCTGACACCCAGCCACAACAGAGAAATCATTTTAGATTAAATACTGTGACTATATTCAAGCACTCTTGATTTTATTACTAGACTGGAGGCTACCATCTTGCAATAAGCTTTTATTGCTGCTCCAACATGCAGTCCTTTAAAGAATATTAGACCATTGGAATGTGGAGCACTCCATTGAATACAGTGGAGTGCTCCGAGCTTCTACGGGCCGGTAAAAGCCTGCAGAGCAACATTCCAATGTTGTTTTACAAAGGCCTCTGGGAGCCTGAGGGAATTTAAACCCCCTCGGGCTCCGAGAGGCCTTTGTATTATTTGTTAGAACATTCGCCCTCTAGTGGCAGAATGTTCTAATAGCCTTATAGCCCTCCGTAGCTGGGCTATACCGGCCATTAAAGTCCCGCTCCCTTGTTAAAGGCCCTCGCCTTTGGCTCGGGCCTTTAACGCTGGAGCCGGTATGGCCGGCTACGGCGGTCTATAAGGCTATAGTAATACATCATAAAACATTAGAATGTTCATAAGGAACTATAAATATCCAGCGCATGAAGTCATCCTCCTCTATTATTAGCTGCTCCTCAACAAGATAAGTATAGGAATTTCTGTTATCTTATTAATGATTTAACAAAAGATACTTGTTTATGCTACTGTTTACTTTATAACCATTATTGAATGTTTATTATTATACCATTAAAAAATATGGGTTTTTTAGTGCCTTTTGTATGTATGCCCATCCAATTTACGGTTGGGTTAATTGTTTATAATTTATTGGTATTATCAGCATGAGGCTTACTTAAAGAAGTAAATATTCATTACCGTAAGAAGTTGCCGATGTCAATGTTGTAGTGACAAGCCTGCAACCCGAAATATGCCATAGAATAACGGGAGCACAACTGCTTGCTAAAAAAACAAGCATTGGCATAGCCAATAGGTCTCGCTTTTGGGACCTTATAAGTATTTAGTTATGCAGCACAATATCCTTGGTGCAACAACATCAACCGTTGCATGGCTAAACACTTATAAGGTCCCCAAGGCGAGACCTATTGGCTATGCCAATGCTTGTTTCTTTGTAACGGAATGTCGAGCCGTGGCACTGGGGCAGAACAGGAAGCTTAATTTACAGTGGCAGAAAGCGTAGGCTGAGTATTCCTCCTGTGGCCAATGGGTATGTATTTCTAAACCAGCAAGAGGAAGACATTTTAATCAACAAAAAAGCAGGAAAGGCATGATCTATTGTTTGACAAAACTACCGGCATGGATAACATTACCAGAAAAAGACACGTGTTTGTTTCAGTAGCTTTTTTATGTTAACTTAAACGACTAACAGTAGACTTGCGCAGCCTGTAAATCTAAGAAGATAATTTAAATTCTATAAGAATGAACCTCATAGAAACTAGGAGAAGACAAGGCTGAGAAAAACGTGCACGTTATGGCAAACTTGTGACATTCTATATTTTAGCGAACAGGAGCTTGATTGAGTCCAAGAAGCTTGTTTCATACACGCTAACGCAGTGTGCTCAATTTGTGCCAGTGGGTGCAGGTGGTGCCCGCTAGCAGTTCTTTATGGGAACCGTGTTTGATGATTTCTCATCATGGGCTTTGAGCCAGCGCAACAGAGAGAGAAAGTCAGAATAGCGAGAAAGAAAGAGCAAGAAAAAAAACAGTGACAGAGAGCGAAAGTAGAGATGAAAAAGAACCTGTATGAAATGGACTAAAGCGGTGTGAGTGGGCAGCTCTTACGAAAACCCTCCAATTACGTATATTTACGTATATTTGAAATGTTTTGTTATGAATTAAGCACTGCGTCACAGTCACTGCAACGGAATGACTTTTTATCACCAGAGACTGTGGCCAACCATGAGTCAGCAATCATGAAGAGCTCCAACAGAGTCAAACCGTTACAAGCGTCTAGATTTGTACAGTTATTAAGGCACATTTTAAGCCCTTGGAGAACTTGCCAACATGTGGGTATGCTAGTTCGCTTGTGTAATGCACAAAATGCACGGACTTTTTTTGGCAGATCGAAGAATGTTGGGTATTGACGTTGATCTCACGAAAAGGTAAAGAACTGATAGCCCTGAAGCCCGAAGTCATCCCACGAGTGCAAGCTTCATTCTCTATGTTTCCCGCTAACCCCCGGAAGGAAAAATGGAGAGTTTCAATAAAACGTTCCTTAGCGAAAAACGTAGTTGGCTTTGTCTGGATCATTTTTTTGCCAAACTGCTGCCCTTTACACTGAACTTTCACTGCATATTGTGAAGAATTTGTAGGGGAGCCCGCCCTTTTATTACTGTGAGCTGGTAACAGTGTGTAGATCCAGTGGCGGCTCAATTTTCAAGTTCAAAAGAAAGCGCTGCATCGCGAGGGAGACTGAAAAGCGGCCTTACCGTCTTTCCGTTGTAGTAATACATCAGCGAGTTGGTCCCCATCCCGGGCACGGGGTAGGCACAATACAGCTATCTTGGCTACTTTATGAAGATTAAAACCTGTGACCAGCAGATTATAGACAGATCTCTGTACTGCGCATTACCCAGCTGTGACATATAACCAGTAATGAGGCAACGAGAGCCATCTAAACAAGCGTGCGCGCCTGAAAGTTAAAAGCGCGCGCCTCGCGCGGCAGCAGGGGGAGGGGGCCTGCGCGATTCCCTTGCGGGAGCGTGCAGCAAGGCGCGATGATTGTGACCATATGGCGCCACCATATGGCGCCGCGCGCTCCCGCAAGGGAATCGCCAGACGTGCACGCGTTGCCATTGCAAGCAATGCAACGCGTGCACGTTTTTGCCCCCAAAGCTGTGCCGATAGCTAAAGGTCTCACCTATGCAGCGTATGCGCGCTGCGTAGGCGAGACCTAAAAAACGGATCGGGAAACCGGAATTGATTTCCTCTGGTTTCCAGGCAACGCTTGCGTTGCCTTGAAACTATCACCTAACCCGCATAGCCACGCAGGCAGTATCACGTCATTCAACGCGTTGCCTGGCTATGTTCCTCGTGACGGTCGGATGCTGGTAAAGGAAAGAGACTGCCTCAGTAGCCGTCCTTCATTTATGTTAATGCTTTCCCTGTCAGACGTGTAACCAGGGAACAACTCTCCGCTCGAGAGCTGCAACGGCTTTCGCTTCGACTAGAGGACATCGGAGGCTTCTGCAGTTTCCTCCGTTTCTCATTTTTGTGTATTTAGGAGCTTTGCTTCCACCCAGTGGCGAAGGGGGCAGATTACCCACGAAAGTTGTTGGTTCTTTTGCTAAATGGGTAAGAGCTATTGAATACTAAGCCTGAAAACAACACTTGCTGCTCATATCAAACCGTGAGTAGAATTCCCGGGGCAAGCTTGGGACTCAAGATTTATAAATCCTAAGTTACTTACCATGCTAATTATGGAGGTCACTAACCCACAAACCCATTCAGTATCTGAGCTCATGGGAGAATCCATAAAAAGGTTTTTAGAGGAGGAACTTAGGTCATCTGTGAGAGAGGTGGTGGACGCCGCATTAACTGAGAAGAAGAGAGGGTCCCCTGTAGAGGAGAATCATTACTCCCCCTCAGATGCAGATTCCCTTCAACCACGCCTATGGCACTGGTAGCCTCTGCAGTACAATAAAGAGTGGTGCTCTTAGAAAGAGGCCACCTTGATGGGGCATATAGAAAGGTTGTCCGTAGCGGCATGATGGGAAGGAGTGACCTTCATGGCACAAAAGATTTAAGAGGCAGCCTTAACTCCTCAGCGGAGAACATTGATTATGATGATATGGAAATGGACAAATTTATATTTGATCCCCAGGACAGCTATGATATCTTAGAGGCTCTACATCCCATGAGTTTAGGGACCCCTTTGGGGGTGAGATGTTTAACCCCACTACAATTAAACATCCGCGCAGCGTGGAATGGTGGCCAATGGACCATGTGTCAAAGTACCTTGCTCATTGGGTAATGAAGCTACTGGACAAGGAAACTCGCAATTTATTGCGAACTGAGTGTCCTAGACCCCCTATAGAGGTTAAAGTGTGCAATACACCCAACCTTTCTGTTTAAATTCGGAAAGGACCCTAGAAAGGGCATCGAAAAATGTTTGAAACAATGTCAGGATAACGTCCTTGACATATTGGGCCCGCTCATACGTATCCTAGATATGGCAGAAGATGCAAGGGCCAAGAATGCTTCAGTAAAAATTGACCTTCTCAGGGGTTGGGCACAGCATGCCCTGTGTATGCTGGGTAATGCTAAAGCTAACCTGATTACGGAGAGACAGAAGGCGGTATTAATGAGGATGAATCATAAATTGGCAGATCTGTCCTCTAGAGAGGACCTGGGGATACTAAGGGCCTCCTTTTTGGAGGAACACTTTGTAAAATCACTAGGAAAATATGTTTCAACCTTCACAGTTTTCAACAAGGCTCAAACTAGTATGCGCACAGTCTTTGACTCGTGGGCTATTTTTGGGCTGGCTGTCAGCCACGGAGCCTTTAGGTTCCAGTTTTACACACAAGAACAAAGAGGCTTGGGTACCTACAGCAGAGGTTACCGCCAAAACTCGAACTTCTAACCCCAGAGAGCGAGAATATCAAGAAACCGTGGAGCAAGGTCTAGGACCTCAAGCACAGGATATCAAGATGAGCAGTACCTCTTCTTCCCTCGTAAAGGTGGGAGGAATCTTAAGATTGTTTATACAATTGGGAAAAAATAACACAGGACTCTTGGGTGGCAGAAACTTTTGGAGGCTTCAGAATAGAATTTTGGGAGTATCCAGCCCAACTGAAAAGACCCAAAGAGTTGGTTTTGGATGCAGTGAAAATGTCGCTCATAGAGTTGGAAGTGTCTCAGATGTAGACAAAGGGACATTAATTCAGGTCCCAGAACAGGAATTATCAGGGGGCTTTGTGAGCATGGTTTTTTTGGTGCAAAAGAAGAACAAAGGCTGGCACCCTGTTATAAACTTAAGGGAATTAAACAAGTTTCTAATCTACAGACATTTCAAGATATAGGGAATCCATCTTTTAAGGGGCATTTTGCAGGCCAGGGATTGGCTGGTAAAATTGGACCTAGAAGATGCAAACGTCACAATACCCATGGATGGGGACAGTCAGAAATATCTTTGCTTCTCATGGAGAGGCATTATTTATGAATTCCTCTGCCTGCCCTTCAGGCTGTCCTCGGCTCCGTGGTGTTTCACCAAGGTGCTTCGTCCCATGGTAAGCTACCTCAGACAGAGAGGAGTTTGTCTAATCATATACTTGGACGATATCTACATTATGTCTCAGGACAAGTTGGAGCTTCTGAAGCATCTGTCTTGGACGATGGAACTCCTGGAGAGCTTGGGCTTCATAGTGAATACAGAGAAGTCTGTAATGGTCCCCACACAGAACATAGAGTTTCTGGGGTTCCAGGTAGATTCAATTGTATCTCAATTAGTTCTTCCACACAAGAAAGTGAAAAAGATGAAGAAGGAGGTCAGATCGGTTTTGTCCAAAGCATCAATACTTCTGAGAGATCTGGCGAGAGTTCTGGGTCTTTTGTCATCTTCCATTCAGACCATTTGCCCTGGCCATCTATACTACAGGGGCCTACAGAGATTGAAAACTACAGGCTTAAGGAAAGGCTTATGGTACGGGATTCTCTCTCCCTATCAGAGGATGCTCAAGAGGATCTGCAATAGTTGCTGAGGAATCTCGAAGCATGGAACAGCAAGGCCATCTTCAGGAATGTTCCGGACTTTGTTCTGGAATCAGATGCATGCAACCAGGGCTGGGGAGCCCGGCTAGGCAATTTAGAAACAGATGGAAAATGGTCACAAGAAGAACAGTCACTCTACATAAATTATTTAGAGATGCTGGCTGGTCTGAATGCCTTAATGAGTTTCAGGGATTTGTTGATAAATTCAAACACTGATTCGATTTAACAATTTCACAGCAGTTTCATACATAAACAGATTGGGAGATGCATGGTCAAAAGCCCTGGCAGAGTTGGCTAAACAAATTTGGTATTTTTGTTGGAAAAACCAAATTTTGTTAAGAGCGCATTATATTCCAGGTCTTCAGAATGTAAGGGCGGACTGGAATTCCAGATTTCTCTGGGATTCCACCGATTGGATGCTACAGCCAGAGGTTTTCACACTAATACAAAATGTATAAATTGTATTAATTCAGATAGACTTCTTTGCAAGCAAACTAACCTTCCAAGTACCGTTGTATTTCAGTTGGAGACCCGATCCAAAAGCAGCGGCTGCAGAGGCTTTTCTCCAACACTGGGGCAAGAACAAGGGACATGCCTTCCCCCGTTACCCATGATACAGAGAGTGTTGTGGAAAGTAAGACTAGAATGTTCCAGCATTATCCTAGTGACTCCCTTTTGGAGGTCTCAGGTATGGTTCCCGGGAGTGATGGAGCTTGCAGTAGATATACCACTCCTGGTTCCGGTATCCTCGGGTCTACTACAGGGTTCAGATGGAGAGGAACACCCTTTGGTCTTAGAGGGGAAAATGGCCTTCTTGTTTGAAGAATTTCAGGGGATCAAGTAGATATTCAGGCCTTTAAGGAGAAGCTAATGGTTTACTGGATGAGTCATGGGCCCCAGGAACAAGAAAAAGGTACAGTGGTGTTTGGAAAAAATGGTGTAGTTGGTGCATGGAAAGTGATCTGGATCCTGTGGAAGTCCCTGTACAGCAGGTAGCCAATTATCTAGCAAAGCTTTTTAACTCTGGCCTTTCTGGCCTCTCTATACCACACGTGAGGGCCTAGCTGCATGAGCAATATGTCCCTACAGTGTCGAAGTCCATTCTTAGACATTGCATGTGCAGTGAAGCCATATTAAGTACATGGGCTTGGAGTTTGTCATTACAAACTCCACAGCTCTATGATGATTTTACTGAATGCTAGGAAGTAGGTATCAAACATCTCAGTATAATAAACCCACACTCATGCCAGTGTTAGATTTATTGTAAAATGCACTCCGAGGGCATTTTAGAAATGCCCCTTGAAAAACAACCAACTCTATAGTCTGTGGCTTACCGGTCTCTACCAGCCTGCCACTTCCAGACATGTTTCTGACCCCCTTTGGTGGGAGTCTTGTGCTCTTGTGGGTCAGAATTAAAGCCTGGTTCACATTTTATAGTGGAGATGGTACATCGGGCTATCATGCTGCACCACCCGGGACCAATCATCACCAGAATCGTGAATCATAAGAACCATGACATTATCTTACAAGAAGCCTGGAAAAAGGGGCCCCCTTTCTGCGAGGCTAGGAAAATTCTGATTTTCCAGGACTATACCACCAAGTTGGTCCAGCAACAACATAAATCCTTCAAAGAGGTTAAACAAAAGCTTAGGGCTATGCAATTGGACTACTGTCTTCTATTTCCTACTAAATTGAAGGTACTCTTTCAATCCAAATTGCTCTTCTTCGATATCCCTGAGGCAGCGTGGGATTGGGCACATGGGCAGAAAATACTGAAGGGAGACAGACATTTAAGACAACGGCCATCAGATGGTGCCGAAGCAGCCAAAGAACCCACAAAACAGTAGTAGAAACATTGCAGGCATATCAGACTAGATGGTGCTGGGGTGGAGACTGTCCCTGATGATGACAATCTGGCTGCTAGCAAATACGCCTTGGACTGATCGTAGATATACTCAATTTCAGGCTCATCACTAGTGGTGTGTGTATCCAGAACCTGGTGTGAAAAACACCTACAAAGTCTACTCCAGATTCTATAACCTTCCGACTGTGAATTCCTGACTGGCTACATCTACTTGGAGGTAGAGCTGTTTGTATAGGGGAGATGTTTGCTGTTGACCGGGCCTGGGAGGAGGAGCTTGCGAGCTGGTGCATCACCCTGTCTTGTAGGGGCAGATATGTAACACCTTATATTGGACCTGGCCCTCTCTGCAGGGTCACCCCCAAACCATTTGCTTTTTCCCTCCACTTTTTTGCTGAATTCGTTTTTGTTGGCCTTCGGCCTCTGTGCACTTTACCACTGCTAACCAGTACTAAAGTGTTTGTACTCTCTCCTTTTAAGATGGCAAAATTGACTTACACCCAATTAGCACAATGAATGTACTTGTCAGCCCCTAGTAAAATGGCACTACATGTGCCCAGGTCCTGTAAAATGAATGCTACTAGTGGGCCTGCAGCACTCTTGTGTCACCCATATAAGAAGCCCTTTAAACATGTCTCAGGCTTGCCATTGCAGCCTATGTGTGCAGTTCTAAACTGCCATTTCAACCTGGCTAACTAAAACCTTTTGCCAGGCCTAACCCTCCTTATTAATACATATGAAACACCTCTAGGGTAGCCCCTGAACATCACAGAGGGCAGGGTGCAGTGTATTTAAATCATTGGACATGTACTTTTAAGTTCGACATGTCCTGTCAGTGAAACACTCTTAAATGTGTTTTTCATTACTGCAAGGCCTACCTCTCCCATAGGATAACATTGGGTTCCCTTATTACATTTAATAAATTATAACTTTCAATTGGAAGCAGGTAGGGATATCGAGTTTGGTGTCTATGGAATTGTAATTAAAAGTCCTATTTAATGATAAAGTCTAATTTTTTATCACAATTCTGAAAAAGCTACGTCTAGAAATTTGGCATTTTTCTATGCCAACCATTTGGTGTCTTCTGCCTGCATCATGGGTCACATGACTAGGAGTAATTGGCAGTTGGTCTTTGGTATTGGTCCCAGACAGTTATACAAAGGGAAGACAGGTTTTGGCAGGATGGGCCACTCGGAGAAGGAGGAGTTGTCCCCTTCCACACTTGCGCATTACAAAGGATCAGCCTGAGCACTCTCACAAAGGGTTAGTCACTTGTCTTTTGTGACCCCAGACAAGCCAGGGCCCGGATAGGGAGGAAGGGGATGCCTGACACCTCAGGAGGGTAGAAACCTCTAGAAGCTATCTCTATTTCAAAGTGGGCACTTGATATAAATTTTGAGCCTCAGATCCCAAATCTTCAGTACACTTCTAAACTTGTGGACTCTGCAAAGAAGGAGGACTGCTGTGCTGCTGAAAGGACTGCCCCTCTGCTGGACTGCTGCTATGAAGGACTGCTGCCCTGCTGTGCTGACCTGCTTCCCTCTTGCCTGGGTGAGAAGGACTAGGCCTACATCTCTAAACTGAGGATCCCATAATGACTCCAAGGGCTAGTTGGCTAGCCTCCTCATCAGAAGTCTCAGGGAGATAAGAGGCTTCCCACAACCTTGAACCAAGCACTTGGACTCTGCCATCTGTGAGACCTACTCTGCAAAGTGGTGCCAACCCAGTCCTGGACCTCTGGAAGTGGGCCTGAAGGTGCTCTGCCAGCCCATGGGTGGACCCAGCAGAATCAACGCATCTCCTCTGCTGTCCGGCGCAACCTCAGGGAGTACCAATGCCTTGCCTCTGTTGCGTGGACTTTCCCGGCGCAAGGACTTTGCATCGCCCTCACAGCCTCATCGGAACCGTCGCTGCGCGACCATCCCCAATGCAAGCCCTCACATCGCAAGCCTCTCATCTCTGGCAGCCTCGACAGCGATGCAGGACTACGCATCGTAAGCCCTGTAACTTCTGCGGAACCAGCTGGTGAGCAATGCATCTTCAACGTAGAGGTTTGCATCGCAAGCTCCATCGTCAACGGCCTCCTCAATGAAGAAGCAGTACCTTGCATTGCAGCTCCTTAGAATCAACGCTGTGCTATGCATCTAAAGCCCGACCTCGCTTCGCCTCTGCTACGCAACACATCCTTAATGCGGTTCTCCGCAACTCTTCACAACCAGTATTAAAGGTACTCTTGTTCAGCGGGCCAAACTGGTTCTCTGTACCCGGCCTGCACTCCATCGTGGTCAGCCTGAACTTGTGACTTTGTCCTAGTCTAGCACAACCAGTTCTCCGCAGTTGGCGCTTTCTGCTTTTTGGCACTATTTTCACTCAAATCTTCAAAAATGCATATCTTCTGTTCTACTGATTGGAATTTTGTGTTTTGGTTTTAAATTATTTATTACATTTTACTCTATCTATATTGGTGTGGGATTTTTCTTGTGTTGTGTTTCACTTTATTAAAGAGCTGCAACAATAGTTTACACATTGCCTCTAAGTTAAGCCCGACTGTATTTGTGCCAGGCTACCAGAGGATTAAGCGCAGGTTAATTTGGGGTTGCTTGAGACTTAACCCTTACAAGGATTGTGGTTGCTGCTTGAGTAAGGTGTTACCCTCTTCAACCAGTGACCCAGTTTCTTACACCTTGGGACTAGGAAGGGAGGGAAGATGTTGTGGGGCACTCTCTTGCGCTGGGCTCACCCCACATTTATTTCGGTGACATTTTTCAGTTACCAGGGATGTTTTGGAGCGTCGGGTGGCTTTGGAGTGACCAGGCACCGTTGGCGGGTTTCACCATATGCATTAATTGACAGGTGCTTCATGTTCTAGAGCCATAGGATGGTGGTGGGGGTGGGGAAAATCGTTATTGTTCATACATGATTGTATTTCTTTTTATGTACAGCATTACTTGCCACTTCTTATGAGTCGCTGCACAACACACACAACACCCGTTGTTCACTTCACTTGACAGGTGATGACAGATATATCTAGAGACTATCATAGTGGTCACTTTAATACTGTCTCCTGGAATGTCGATGGCCTTCTGATTAAGCTCAAATGAAGTTCCGTTTTAAGAGAGCTATGCGCTATGAGGCAATGTAGTGGGGTTTAATAGGGCCCGTGCACAACAGCTTCCATTTGACATGTTTATGGTTAAACTTGACATCCTTTTAGACAAGTGACTTTTTGCCTGCCTTGCACGTTACATGATAACGTACTCAGAAAATGATCTGCTTGCAAGCAGATTTCTTTGTAAGCATTTTATCACAACACTGTATATTATGTTCAAGGCTAAAGAACATTGAGCACGCTGTCCCTGCGTATTGTTATTGTCCGTTCTGAGACAGCTCTGAGTAGGAATTACAAACAATGAATAGCTAAGGACCTCAGACACAGTGAGAATGAGGCCAGTTTTTATTATATAAACTGCTTCTGACATTTAGCTTGCCAGAGAAGGACTGATTGGTGGGGTGGGTGGAGGGAACTGCTCATTAGCCGGGCTGGAGCGGACGCGCAGGCAAAGAGAGACGTGCTAAACCACACCAGGTGGTTTGGGACTACGCGCGGGAAAAGTTTGATTTTAGACTGTTTTAACTTAAATTTGTGTGCAACATTGTGATTTTAAAACCTACCTTAGCATTCACGCGCTGACAGCCTTCTTCCTCATTCGTGCCGACACAAAGGGCGCCAACACTCACGCACTTCCGCCGCGACGCGGTCTAGTGTTTGCGGGGACATCAGCTGCTGCACACCAGGGCTGATTGGTGGGGTGGGCAGAGGGAACTGCTCATTAGCCGGGCTGGAGAGGACGCATGCAGTGGGTGCGCCGCTGGCGCCAGAAACAAGCCCATCTGCGTCCGTCCGTGTCCAACCGGGGCCAGGGGCCAGGACCCCTGGTCAATTCCAAGCATACTCAGTAGAGGAGCTACGGGCACTAGCGCATCTAGATCACCCACTGGACAAGCAGGTGGAAGACAAACTGAGGTCAGAGGACATACTTGCTAAACAGGGGGGAGGATGGAGCATGGCCACGCAGCCCTATTTTCCTAAAGGTGCAGGGATAGGCAACCCCCGGGATTAAGGGTAGGAGTATTAAATACCCGCTCCCTTCAGAAACACAGTCTAGAGATCTTCTCACTCCTCCAGGAGGAAAGCCCTGACATCCTACCAATAACAGAAACCTGGCTAGAGGAAGGCTCAGGTCCGGTTATTGTAGCAGCCCTTCCCTTGGAATATGATGTCCTATGGTACAACAGGCAGGAAGAGAAAAGAGGGGGGGGTGTTGCAATGTTTTATAACAAACGGTTAACAGTAGAAAGGCTCGTTGCAGAGAACCTTGACGGCGCAGAGATTTTAGGGGCAAAATTTAGCTCCAATTCCTCATGCATGGTGCTACTGGTGGTGTACCACCCCCCTCGGTCGACTCCCCGGTTTAACGAGCTACTCACGGAATTAGTTAGTGGCCTACGCTCACAGTACCAGCAACTCCTGGTGGTGGGGGACTTCATCTACCACTTGTACCAGTCGCCCAGAGAGTCACACGCCAGCCAGTTGGAGGAGGCCATGACCACAATGGGGCTTCAACATCTTGTAGACTCCCCGACCCATGACAAGGGACATACCCTAGATCTCATTTGGATCACCCAGCCACCGGCCAGCCTGACGGACGTCAGACCTTGTGGCTGGTCGGACCACTATCTGATCAGGTGCCTGGTCCCTCTGGCCAGACGGCCCGCACAGCCACCCCCAGAATGGAGAGTTGTGCGAAGGTGGAATAAAATTGAGGCAGGCAGCCTAGTGGATACTCTATGCAAAAACTCCCCTAAGAGGCACCTGTCGGGGAACCTTGATCAGGAGAGTTAGTCCCTCACTAGCAGGCTGAGAGAAGCCATCGATAAGGTGGCACCTGCTCGGAGGGAAAGAGCTAGGAACAAGGGCAAAGGGGCCCTTTGGTTCACTGAGGACCTGAGGGGAAAGAAACAAACCCTACGCCAACACTAGAGGCAATGGCACAAATCATACAACCCGGAGGCACTCGTAGAATACAAAGCCATGTTAGTCACATACAAAAAAGTCATCACGGCTAGGAAGGCCGAATATTACGAGGCCAGAATCAGGGACGCCGATAATAAGCAGAAAGAAACCTTCAGAATACTAAAGGAACTTAGTCAAAAACAGGAACAGAAATCCATTGCCAGCCCGGAAGACTGCAATAAGTTCCAGTCTTTCTTCCTACACAAGGTCAGGGATATTTTAACTGACATACGCAACACACCTATCAGCCAGAACTCTCTGGCGGGGGAACCAGCGTCATGTGCCCACGGCGAGTCTCTCTCCACCTTTCTGAGGTTAGACCGAGACTCTTTGTCCCACTTGACGGATCGTATCAAGTCAGGATCGCCAGCAGACCCCTGCCCAACAAGGGTGTTCAGAATGACCCTACCTGGGATTGAGAGACAGGTCCTTGACCTGATCAATCGATCATTGGATACGGGTAGGGTTCCTACTAACTTCAAGGAAGCCAGGGTCACCCCCCTACTGATAAAGCTTGGGGCAGATGCAGCCAGTCTCAAAAACTACAGGCCCATCTCCCAGCTTCCCTACTTGGCGAAAGTAGTGGAACAGCATGTCCTCAAAACCCTTTCACTTTTCATTGAGGAACAACAGCTACTCCAGGTGCGGCAGGCAGGCTTTAGGGCCCACCACAGCACAGAGCTGGTGATGCTGTCGGTGCTGGATGAGCTCAGGCTCACGGCCGACAGCAGGAAGCCGTGCGCCCTAGTCCTGCTAGACCTTACAGCGGCATTCGATATTGTCAATCATGAACAACTACTGTCCCGGATCTCTGAGATAGGTATCTGTGGGCTGGCACATCAATGGATTGCTTCCTTCTTGACAGATCGGACACAAAGGATCCAACTGGCAGACCGGGTATCCAGCATTGGGGCACTGACCTGCGGAGTTCCCCAAGGTTCGGCGTTGTCCCCACTTCTCTTTAACATCTATCTTCGGCCACTAGTGGCCGCTCTGGCCCGTATGGACTGCCAGGTGTTCAACTATTGTCAAACAAGCCTATGCACACGCTTCTTATACTTTAGTAATTTTTAATGTAATGTTGAAACAACATAAGTATAAATGGCAGAAATAAAGTGGATCCTTTGTATGATTTTCGTTCTTTTTTTTCTTATTTATTCCGCAAAGATTGCCCAGCCGTTCAACTATGCAGACGACACACAATTAATCCTCCAGATTGACAACTCCTCTCATGCCCACACGCGCGTGCAAAATATACTTAGGTATACAGTCAACTGGATGACAGCCAACTCGCTTAAAGTCAATCCCGACAAAACAGAGGTCTTAGCCATTACCACCGGAGGTAACCCCTGGACTGACCTCTTTTGGCCACA
Organism: Calotriton arnoldi; assembly: GCA_963921515.1. Lineage (NCBI taxonomy): Eukaryota > Metazoa > Chordata > Amphibia > Caudata > Salamandridae > Calotriton > Calotriton arnoldi. The sequence goes on from CAWUFW010012640.1 coordinate 393,094, forward strand.
AGAGCTGGGTACCACACCTACACCAGTCCCCGTCGTAAAGAGCCTAGGCATCAAGATAGATGCCAAGCTCACCATGTCGAACCAAGTGTCTACCGTGGTCGTGACCTGCGTGATCTTACTGAGACAACTGCGGAAACTGGCACCCCTCCTCTCATTTGCCACGCTGCAGATGGTGGTGTCGGCAATGATTGTGTCTCATCTGGACTACGGAAATGCCCTGTATATTGGACTTCCTGAGAAGCTGCTAAGTAAACTACAAGTAGTCATGAACGACGCAGCTAGGCTGATCTTCAGGCTCCCAAGACGTGCACATGCAACACCTTTGCTGCAGCAGTTACACTGGCTCCCCATTAAACAGCGAGCCAGGTTCAAGGGCCTTTGCATCGCCCACAAAGCCCTCCATGGTCAGGCACCAGTATACATTAAGGAGTTCCTAGGTGCCAGGACGTATCCTCCGGTCGTCCGAGGCAGGCCTACTGGCCTGTCTGCGGTTCAATACAACTTCAAAAGGCGGCAGAGCTTTCTCTGTACTGATCCCTCAACTCTGGAATAAGTTACCAGAGAGCCTACGTAAGGAATCCGCCCTTCTCCCATTCAGGAAAAAACTCAAGACTCTTCTATTTACAGAGGCTTGGGTACAACATAGGCTCTGATCTGGAGTATGTACAATCTACCGTTGGCGGGGTTTAGATACTCTCTCGCAGCGCTAAGAGACCTGTCCGTGATTATGCGCTTTATAAATCCCAGTTAACATTAACATTAACTTCCATGCGTTATCCTGGACGTTCGTCCATGACTGTTTCCCCTGCCCTTCTGACTTCTGTCACCATTCTGCAAAGGACGGAGGCCTATCCCACACTAGGCTGGCTTCCTGATACATCAGATATAACTGAAGGGTATGCAGTTCTTAAGTGTAAGTGAGAGTGTTCAGGTCTGTGAAAAAGTGCCCTCACACACCCCAAAGGATGTCATGCTTCATCATATGGGCTTACTCCTCGTCGGGCCGGCGCTGCAATGCCCGACGGGCACCCGCGAAGGGGCTCTTAGGAACTGCATACCCTTCAATTATATCTAGTCCTCGGTTGGGAGTACGTGTGCAGGACCTGCTCAAAAAGCTCCCGGTTCCTTTCATTTGGATTCCTGATACATCACTCATACAGGTAAATGGGGAGTTAAGCTACTCCAAGAGATCTGGCAGAATATACTTCTTATTACGCTCTCTAGACTAGAGTTAATGTAAGGGTTTTCATTATGACATATATTAATAAATGCATTTAATCATTGCAATGTTATAATGGTTGAATTATTAATCTTTTTCACCATTCTTGTAACGCTGGTAACAATGCTTTGTTTCCTTCTACTAATAATTGCAGGTCATGTATTTTACACAAGAATCTAATTGCTTCAATAAATGTTTGAAATGTCAATTTACATATATTTGTGTGTCCCTTTGGGCATGCCTAAGTTAACCACGAAAGGGTACATCTATTTCCACGATTTCCTTGGGGGAGTGAGAGTCGTCATGTTTTAAGGTTGCAGACACCATCCGTTACGCTGTCAGGTTTAAGAGTCCAGATGGCGTAGTGTGAGCTAGCCAGGAATTGGGCCAACATATGTTGATGATATGCGTGGACTAAGTTACCATATTTCGATGCATATGTTGTCCAACCGCACGGTCTTACTTGATACTATTACTAGTAGGAACCGTACAACAGCAGTCATCCTCCTCCTGCAATAATAGCAATGCGGGACAGGCCGTGGGGCTTGGAGACTTGCCATACAACCTGAGGCTCAGAAACATTGCAATGATACCACCAGAGCAGTGCATCTCAAACCGCCCTATATCAGTGATCAATACAGTACTCAAAATCATTGCAAAAGCATTGGCGGTCCGTTTGACACCAGTAATCAAGTCATTGATCCACCAAGACCAGTATGGGTTTATGCAAATCTGCCAGACATAGTATTCGTAGGCTCCATAAAGACTGGCACTCATGGAAAGACTGTACACCCGTTTGGCATTGCTTATGAGGGACTTTGAGAAAGACTTGGATATGGTGGCCTAGGACTATTTTTTTTCGATACCGCGAAAGGTCAACTTCGGGCCCAGATTCCATAAATATGTTAAACTATTATACACTAATCTACCTGCTAGGGTCCGTTAGGGTCACAGGACTTCAGGCACCATCCCCATCCTAAGGGGGATGAGACAAGGCTGCTCCCTCTCCCCTTTACTTTTAACAGTGGCTATTGAGCCCTTCATTGAGTCGCTCCGAGTGGATGCCTTGGTGAATGGTTTCTGAAGGACTCCCAGGGTCCCGGATACATTGTTTCTTTATGCAGATTACCTACTCGTGTACGATCGAGACCTGCAAAAGTCAGGCGCCAGGGTTCTCCAGATCCTGCAAATCTTTGGTGAATTATCTGTATTTAAACGCAACCCAAAAAAATACATCATCTATCAGATCAGAGTGAAGACAGAGAATGTGTGGTGGGCTTCTGGGTTCCAAATATCCACGGAGCGCCTCAAATATTTAAAAGTCCACACTGCATATAAAGAGGACAGGGCATGGAAATGTAACATACCTAACCAATTTCCAAGACTAAACAGAGATCTTTCAATCTAGTGCCCGCTCCCTCTGTCCATCATGGGTAGTGCAGCCATATTTAAAATGGTTTCCCTGCCTCATCTCCTCTACTAGCTCCAAAACTACCCATCCACACAGTTTTTTTACACGTATTCTGTTGCTGCTTTGGAAAATCCTCAAGAATGGCAAGGCGCCGAGAATTGCATTGGCCAAGTGCTATAAATCACCATTTGATGGTGGAATTCTAGCAACAGATGTTCATGCATATTACAGAGCAGCACACCTGATAGTGGTCTACAATTGGCTACATGCCAATCTGATCCCACTTTTGCCACTGAAAGGAGGGCAACAGCAAGGGATAATTTTTTCTTTACTTGTATGGGGCCAAAGTGACAGTACACCTCCACCCAATGGTGAGGTGAATGCTAGATCTTTGGCACAGGGCCCTTAGATACTTAGGGGCTGATTACGATGTTGTGCGGAATGCCTCCAACCGACAGTCGGATTCCCCTAGACCGTGTCGGAACCCATCTGCCCGACTCAGGGGTCGATTCCGATTCGGGCCGGAAATTTCTCCGACCGAGCCGGACCCGGAGAGATTTCCGACCGAATCGGACCCGTGCAGTCCGACCGAACGAGTACGATGCGGCCGTATGTTATCGGACACGAGTCGGTCGGACTCCCATTGAACTCAATGGGAGCCGGTCGTACAACGCGTACGCGGGCTCCCATTGCCTCAATGGGTGCGAGGCGGACAAGGGCGCCCCCTACAGCGAGTACGCCGCGAAGCGCTTCGCGGCGTACACGCACAGGTAGGGGGACCCTTGGGTCCCCCCTGTGTGCGCCTCGCACGGGTACGCGTACAGGGGGTCCGACACGGACCCCCAAAGTACGGCTCCGACAGCTCCTACGAGCCGGAGTGCGCGGCTCGGTCGGACTGCTCGCGGCGCGCATCGTACTTACCCGGCCGGGAAACGTCTCCATTGCGCGGTGCGGACCGGGTCCGACCGAGTCGGTCGGAGCGGTTCGAGTCCGAGCGAGTCGGTCGGAGTTGTCGGGACGCCCGGACGAGTCGGTCGGGAATTCGCGATCGTACTCGCTCGGCCGGACCCGCGTACGGTTCGGTCGGGAATCAGGCTTTCGCATGGCTTTTTTCCCGACCGAATGGTATTGGGTGCGCCTCCGACCGAGATCGGAATCGGCCCCTCAGTCGGAAACAATTCCGACCGACGATGCTCGCGGTCGGAAGGGGAACCGTTCGGTCATTCCGAATCGGTTCTGACCGGCATTCGGAGAATCCGAGTCGGTCGGAGCCGAATCGTACAGCTCAACAGACAGTGTTTCCGACCAACCGATTACGATGTCGGATTCAGACAGCCTTTCCGAGTCGGCCTGTCCGACACAAAAAGGTTGTCGGAAACTGACTTTGGGAGCCCCTAGCAGGCCCCCCTTTCATCCTGTGGTCTCCGGTTGGGGTCCGTGGGGGTACCCAAGGGACCCCCCCTGTAAAACCATACACAGTGTGGCAGGCACCATGGGGTGCCCGCGACAGGGTGCAAGGTTTTCCGCAGACACCCATTTTCCCCCATAGGAGCCTGTGTTGTCGGTCAGAACACAGGCTCCCATTGAAGTCAGTGGGAGTGCTTCCGAACGGTGTTCAGAAGCATCGTAATCGGACGTGCGGAACTGCCGACCGCAAGTCGGTCAGTTCCCAAATCCGAGACGGTGTCAGGCAGAAAGTTTCCGTCCAACATCATAATGAGGCCCTTAGGATGGCATATCACACTGACCAAAGAAACAGCGCTGTGGCTGGGAACTATACTCTGGGAAACTGCTGCCTTGGAGAGCTTCAAGGATTGGGCCAGGATTGGAATTTCCAAGTTAGGAGACGTCATGTCGCTTGTTCACATTAGCTCATCACTCAACCTTCATGAATCTTAAGATATGCATAAACAGCGATTCTTCAGATATTTACAGCTCCACCATGCCCTATACCACCATTTTTAAAGATCTCCCTGACTTTAATCCACTTGGACCCAAGCTCCTGATGCTGGATATGGGCCAGAAAAATATCTCATCCTTGTACCGCTCCTTGGTTATTAATACACCTGGCATCTTCGGCTTGTGAGAGAGAAAATGTGAGGGAGAAAATGGGTGAAATCATAGATGAGTCACAGCAGGATAGAATGGCCACCAGAGAGGTGGCCACTACTGCTCTGTTTAGAGAAATACAGTTGTTGTTCCTTCACAGGGTTTATATGACCCCCTTTAAACTCTGGTGCTCCGAGAGGATTCCGTCTTCTAGTTGTCTCAGGTGTAGGAATGGTACTGGGGACTTCCTCCACACTATTTGGTCAATTGGCAGTGCTATAGCCCTTCTGGAAAGGTGTGCTGACTAATCTTCGAAAGGTACTGGGATGCACATTAGATCTAGACCCAAAACTCATTCTCCAACACATAATGGTTAATGTTGACACTAGTATATAAGCCACTCTCCTGCTTAATGGCATACTGGTTGCCAAGCGAGAGATTGCAAGAGAGTGGATGGGTGAGCTTCCCCCAATTCTTTACAACTGAGCACAGGGAGTGGACCGTTGTTTGGTACTTGAGATGCCAGTGTATGAGTCCCATGGTGGCCCACAGAAGCATACCAAGATATGGGGAGATTGGCGGGAGTATAGAGGTTTAGTCCTGGGCCCACAGAGACGTGATAGACATGAAGGCAGTCCCAGAGGCACATTGACTGCTAAATAGACATCATAATGTGAGACACTGGATATGTATAATCATGGTGGGGTTATGAAGTGATTGCTTTTCTTTTGCTGTATTACTGTTGTTATTGTTGAGCTATAACTACAGATACTTATTGTAATGCAATTTGAGACCATCAGATAAAGGTAGCTATATATGCCTTAAATGTTAATAAATGCCAGTAAACTTGTATCATTAAAAAATGTAAGCACTGGATGGTGGATTGAGAACATCAAGGAAAATACAGCCGTTTGGACTGTGGCATCCAACACTGGGTGTTGATTTTCCAGAATGGCAGTTTTGGGGTGCAATACTGATGGACCATAATGGCAGCTTCAGTATCGTGTGTAAACTCCCCAAAATACTGTCCTTTAAAACGAGTGCAGATTTCCCAAAATGGTGGCATGCAAGGACAGGACATGAATGGAATGGACATTTCCTAGAAAAAGCTAGGCCAGGAGAGGTGTCACATCCACCAGAAGAAGTGTCACTACCCGTTACTTTCGAGTAATGTCATTTGGCAGATACAGTAATAGTCTACTTACACTAATGACCTCTGAATACAAAGCTAGTTTTGTGCTTCATGTAAAGCAAAGATTATGCAAGATAATTATGTAAAGTAATTCTGGGGTCAAAAAAGGTTACCCAAAGGCAGCTCAGTACGGCAGAAGGTACTGAATATAGATATTCTTATGTACCCAATAACTTCCTATTTAATAGTCTAAAGGAGTTAACTGATAAATCCACAATAGATGGGAGCAAGAGGTTGGCAACGAGGCTGAAGTAAGACTTTGCAGAAAGGCATTAGAACATCTGCATAGAGCTCTGTTGCTATCCAATTTAAGAAAAACAAATCTTACATTGCACCCCAAAAAAGATGCAAAATGTAAGGCTTCAGGAACTACCTTTCACTTTATATGACCAATGACCACATGAGACTATTACATATAGCTATCTATCCAATCCCGAAGGAATTTTGGGTGGAAGTGTTAAGCAAAGTTTATGAAATTTAGGTGAGAGCTGCAACACCAGAGGCAAATCTGCCAATCTTTGGTATTTACACAGGAAGGTGGTTAGAAGCCCCATTATGTCACATCATGAGTATCAACTATAACATTAGCAAAACTATTAATTATAAAAAAGTAGAAAGATGAAGCCCAACCAAGGAATGGGAAGTAGATAAAAGATTTGGGGGAATCATGCTCATGAAAAAGTAAACAAGCTAACCAATGTTGCAGTGCTTTGGGTGGGATGCCATTGAGATTGCTGCAACAAGAGTAATGAGTGTGGATGAAGCAGAAAGCTGTAAAAGAAAGCTGTCGGTGTACTGGAGCTTCTCCGATCTGGCAATGTAGGTTTAGATGGTAATGTCTTGAAAAGGATTCAAAAGGTGTGCATCAACCTTGAAGTTAATACTCAGGATCAAATCTTTGGCGTCCGAACAGACAGATGAATTGCCCACGATTTAAAACTCTTGTGTTAAAATCACTGCATAACTAGAAGCTCCTGAAAGTGAATCATTCTTTGTCAAAAAAGGCTTTCAGAAACGTTTTGATAAAAGTCAAAACAGTTTACAGAATTGTCAGAGTTGACGCTTCCTTGCTTCTGTAGCCTCAATAGTTTCTTGTCTACAGACTGGTTGCAGCTGAGTGGGTTCTTGGAGGAACCCTGTTCAGCACTGATTGGGCAGAGACAACAAAGGGTGAGTTTTAGGAAGAGGGCATACATGAAAATGTGAATATCCCAAGTAATGGGAAAGGATGGTCACATTTTGATAATCCTACATAATTAAAACATTTCTTATTGCAAGTAAAAAATATATCAGCTAAGTAAGACTATCAAAATGTGACTTCAAAAGCTATGGGTCAGATTTAATAAATGATTTAATGGCCACAAACCCTGTAGATCGCTAAATTCCAGGGATTGCAAGCACAAAATCATTTTTTCTTATGCTCCAAACTACTTTTTATGATTCAGAAAAGTTTATCTCAATCGCAAGATCAATTTAGAAATATTTACCGATTCGCAAATTGGAGGGGCGTGTTGAGCATTACTTCTAATTTGCAATTCTGTAACCTATTTACAAATGGTTTGTGGCCGTAATTCCAGTCATAAACCATCGATCAGTTACCAACTCTCATATTGGCAGTTGTGACGGATTAACAAAGAGGAGGGGCTAACCTCTCTTTGGGAGTCATGGAGGCATCATCGGGGGAAGTAGGCTGTGGTCCAGTGGACCACTGCCAACTCTCCAGTTGCGGCCCGTTCCCTTGTGGTCGTCTGTTGAATCCCCCCTCAACCCACCCCACCGCTCTTACCTGCACGGGCCGCAACTCTCAATGAAGCTTTTCAAAAAAGAAAACAAACTATTTTTTAGTTTGAAAAAAAAACAGCTGTTTGCTTTGAGAAAATTGTGTTGCTTTTTAAAAATAAGTTTCCATTTTGAAAGGCAATGACAGGTCTGCTGTTCCTTGCAGACCACATCACAGTCAGTACAGCCAATCAGAGATGTTAGCAAATTGTGTTTTCCCTAATGAATAATAATTATGAAAGTCGTTCTGCGACCCTCTGCTATTCTTTATCTCAAGAACCAATCTACTGGTACATAGGTCAGTTCTCAAAATCAAATACTGGTCGCAAAAAGTTGGTGCTCAATTTGAAACCGCTTTCTGAAATCAGTATGTTAGTACATCCAGCCTTCAGACCCTTCTTTAGATCATGCCTAGTCCAGGGCAAACCACTTCTGAAGAACAGTGTATGTGGACAAGTGGAGCCAGGTAGCTGAGATCACAATATGATCCATGTTTTAGTAGCTGCAAAGTGAGGTATCTGAAACTAGCCTCAGCTCTTGACTCAGCAGCAAAAAATGTCTACTCCTGAGGTTCAAGAAGTGTGCCAGCCAAGGAAGAAGCATCTTTACTCCTGAAGCTGCACAACCGTTGCTGGGTTGTATTTATTAACGCGTGTGGTTTTACCACGCACCTCTTTACATCGTATATTTAACCACTCATACCATTATCACGCTTGTACATCTGTTAACATTAGGACACTTACCACGCAAACAACTAGCACGCAAACTTTCAGCATGCATACAATTTCTCTTGCATTGCTGTAGATGTACAGAATTAGGTAAAGAATGTAGAATAAACTTACCTGTACAGCAGCACCCTGTTTCGTTCATCTGTCCTGCTCTGGAGTGCTCCATCTTTTTCTAAAAAGAGACGTTCAACCACGAACGTCCTTGGATATGCGTTGATAGTGAAATAGGACTATTGTTTTGCAGTTACTGTATTAGTAAATAATCTTAACCACAATAATCATTTCATTAAAATATTCTAATGTTTGTTTTAACATCTTTGAAATAGTTTTCAAAATGAGTTCAATTTAAGAACCTTTGGTTTGTTTTGTTTTTATTATTTTTAAATACTTATTTACTTAATACGATGCTATTCAGTTTTTGAAATGGGTTAATAAATTATTTAGAATGCAAAATAAGTTTATATTGTATTTAATTTGTCTGCCAAAATTTGTATATAAGGTTTATTGTTTAATTAACGTCTGAGTTCTCAAATAGTTTCCTACCCACTGTACCTAAACCCTCAGCGTTCCGTTCAGGTAGTTTTTTAATTATAATTTTTTATTTATTTAGTTGCCTTGTTAATACTCTGGTATTGCAAGTGGATTACCCCTAAACCCTCTGCATCCCGTCCAGGTTTTTTTCCTTTTTAATAATACACTTACCCACTTATAGTCCCAGAAACCCATGCACTCCGTCCTGAAAGTATTTTGGTTTAAATTCTTGTTATTGATTTTAAGTAAATTAATACTCGGGCATACCACCCACTGCCCCTTTGTTTGGGTATGTAGTTTTTTAAAAAGAAAATAAACATATTAATGCCCATGCAGTCCGTTCTTTAATCTATTTGGTATTAAAACATACCTAAATCTACATATAAACCCAATTCTACATTTTTAAACCACCTATTGAAAAGGCTAAGGTGCAACACTGCCACCTACTACTCAATTGAGTGGTAAATTCTTGTGATGTAAAGACTTGCAAGCTAACAGTTATTTCGTAGTAAAAAATGTGCGGTAAATGCTGTGCGAAGTAAAAACTTCGGAGTAAAGGCTGTTTCCCCCTTTGCTGTATACCAGTGGTTTTTAACCTGTGGTCAGGGGACCCCTGGGGGTCTGTAAAGCCTTCTCAGGGGGTCCGCGACTGCTTAGAAAATGAAATAATATTAATAGATTAAGAAAGTGTATATAATAAAGCAAAATGTACAATTTTAAAACGTTCAAAGAAAGTAAACATTAAGCAAGGAGGCTCAGACTGATTTGTGGGAGCAATACAAGTGCATCAAACAGAATAGCTTATGGACGATGAGAGCACTTTTAAATTTAGAAAAGCTCCAATCTTCCCATTAAAATTTAGATTTTTTTAAAATGTGCTTGTGAATCAAATAAAATGTGTCATTATTTGTGTATTCTTTTGATCAATGTTTGTTTCTGTATTGTTTTTGGAATTGTTTTGTAATTCAAATCGTCGAAAATGATCACGTAGGGTTACCCGGATTCCCGTAATGAACCAGTGGGGGGTCCCCGGATTACCATAATGATTCAACTGCGGTCCCCAGGTTCCAGTAATCATAAGGTGGAGGTCCACAGAAGTTAAAAGGTCAAGAACCACTGCTGTATAATATGTATTATTATCACTTTACTCAATCATGCTTGTTATGTTAAACCACAGGTGAATATAAAGTTAATCTGCTCTACCGAACTGTGTATGCAGTAACTAAGTAACTAGTTTTACTGGGATTTAGATTGGTAATCTGTAGATATGACACATCTTTAGCAATCAAATTAGGATGCAACAGCACATGGTGTGGTCACAAAATTCCATTTGTCAATGGGAGCTTGTGCGGCGGGCCAAAAACGCCCGCAGGGCAAGCGGCCATTGAAAAATTGAAGTTTTTGCACATTCCTACACAGTGTGGCAGGCACCGTGAGGTGCCTGCCACACGGTGCAGGCATGTGAAATGTTGCCCCCCCAGGGCCACAACTGGAGGGCCAGGGGGAAAGGGGGCCCTGCTAGGGTCCCCCAAAGACACTTTCCGACAGCAGTTCCATGTCGGAAAGGCTGACATGGAACTGCTGTCAAAAAGTGCCATCATAATCCCAACGGTGTTTCCGCCGTCCGATAGGGATTATGAGGCCCTTCCGACTGGCCAACATGCTCCTTGAGCCCGTCGGAACCGAGTCGGATTCCCCGGCCGGTTTAAACTCCGACCGCCGTCATTGTAATACGGCGGTCGGACTTTAAACCTATGATGTCAGTCGTAAAGCCTCCGACCAGCGGTCGGAGGCTTCCCGACCGACATCAAAATCAGGCCCTTAATGTCACCAGCAGGCAAGGAGACTTTAACATGGCCCTCTCAGTGAGTCTGCTGTCAAAATACACTGACTTGAGACTCCTCCATTTCCCTTCTAGCTTCCTGCAAGTTATCTATGAACCCTCTTTCATCTAAGGCACAAAATTACCAATCTAAATATTTCTAGCTCTCTCCTGAATCTCCCAGGGACTTTCAAACATTTTCTTTGTAAAGATGCCGAAATTCGAGGTGCAGATTCGGAGATAAAATGGGAAAAAATGTTTATTTGTGTGCAGTTTGTTGGGCTCTGGTGTTGCCCAAGGAACTAAGAATACAGAAAGGTTAGTTAATTACGTATGTTTTGGTATTTCTGTAAATTTGAGAGGCTCTTACTCCTACAGTGTGACAAGCGATTAGTCACGGTGGCTGAAATAAGTTTTCAGAATGTTCCCTTTCCTATGATGGACTTCAGTCATTTTGAGGGTGGTGTCCGGGGGAGGGCTGAAGTGAACTGTTTGCTTTCTAAGTAAAAGCTTTTTGTCTTTTCACAGGATGAATTTTACTGAGGCTGCCTTCAGTTCCCGCAGCTTGTACAGCTTCCCTTCGACTGCCTGCAGACTATGGACACATAATAAGCTTTATCTATCAGATGAAGAACTGGCAGAGGTTGAAGTGAGAAGGAACTGCTAAGAACTGAGTCCCACTACTCATTAGAATCAATTTCATGGATTTCATACTTTGTTTTATCATTTAGACAACGCCTCTTTATGTTGTATAATTGTACTTGGAACTCCTTTTATAAATAATTATCACACTTGTGGACATGCTGATCTGTGAGGCATCTAAACAAAAATCTATTAAAGGAGGCAACAATCGAAAAACAAATTAGGACTACTGCGCTGTCTCCTCACACCTTTTTGAGCTTGCCTTGCCATATATTTTGAGAGACCGCTTGCATGTTTTCCCCAACCACTCCCAGCCTCCACCCCTTCCTTGTTCTCTCCCAACAGAAACAGTACTTTCTTTTGTTACACTTTGACCTCTGCATAGCAGAAGCTATGATGTGTGTTTAATTGATTAGGTAAATTAAAAAAGTAATTTATTTGCTGACTTCAGTATTCTATGTCCTTTTCTTTAACACTATTAGTATGTTTGTAGATATGTGTAGTTGGAGCTGACATGTGAAGGTCCTATTAGTATGATAGCTTTGAAGCTTAGGTTTAGGGAGGATTTATTATGACCAGAGCTTGATAGGTCGGTTGAGCGCTATGTAAGAGTTTGTGTCGCCTCCTACTGGGATTGAGGAATCACAGGCTACTGTTACAAATCTGATGAAAATGGTAGAGTCACCAAGTTGGCCAAGGACGAAGTTTCAACGGATATATTAGGTCCTCTTGGTACCTCGGGTGTCATGTAAGTATGGCATAGAGATGAAAATGTATTATTCTAAGTGGCAGCAAGTAATGTTTGTCAATAGAATCAGTTCAAAATTCAGAGCAAATTTTTGAGAGATTTTTTAGTTATGAATTGTTTCACAATAAGTTAGTCATGGACAATGGCAGCCAATTAGAGTCTGTGAAAATCGAAGAATATTTGAGTCATACTGGAGTTAGGCATATTACAAAACAATGATGAAGGATAACCTGTGATTTGCGTTAATCAATAATTTTGAAAAGGGAAGAAGTTTTAAGAAGTCTTACCATACCATAGAAATTCAAAAGTTATATTTATCTCAAGAAACTTTAATTCGTGCCCTAAGGCAGTGGTTCCAAAACTTTTTCGACCACGACTGCCTTGACCTATTGGCCATTGGCCCCGGCTCCCCATTAGATTACTTTTTGCTTACCACAACCATGGATTATTGCCGTTTCACCATTTATTATGTTACATGGAAGAGTGTAAAAACAAAACTGAATAGAAACTGAATGTCTGGAGGATGTGTTGAGAAAAATAATTTTAATAGTGAGTTGTCAGAGAACTGATGCACAAGATTGGTATATGTGACCTGAAAGATGTTGTGGTGAAGACATGAAGTAAGGTAAAAGTGAAGAAATCAGGGATGAGTTGAAAGCCAGTGGCCAGGCTTTCTAAACACATGTGAGAGTGGCATGTATGGGATTCAGCTGTGAAGCAGAACAATGGGGAAGTGTGGAACAAGAACTAGTTGCCTGCAGTTCCTAAGTGAGTTGAAAAATGTATTTGTGTAACATTGAGTGATGGGCTTGAGGAAGATCAAGTGGTTGAAGTGTCTGAAGTTGCAATCAGGTGTTTGTAAAGAATGGTGAGCTTACCTTACCTATGCATCTGAAGGATTCTGTCATGTGATGATATATATATATATATATATATATACATATATATATATATATATTCCACTGGAAAAACCAAAGGTTAAAGTAACGTTATAAGCAGATGAGAATTCCAGTGGCAATGTAACATTTTAAACGTGCAAAACCACTGACATTCACCTATTATATTTACCTCTGGTAACTATAACTTGTGCCCTAAGGTAACTATAACTCAGCCCCCCCCATGAACAGTTTTCTTATCAATAATTAAATTGCAAATGTTGTAGTGATATTATTAATGATGTCATATAAGATGTCATGAGTGATGTAATATGTGGGGTAATTATTAGTGCATAGCAAAGCTCGAATTATAGTTACCTTAGGGCACGAGATATAGTTAATAGATCTAACTATAACTGGTGAATTTCAGTGGTTTTGTACGTATAAAACACTATGTTGTCAAGGAAATTCTCACTTAACTAGAACGTTATTTTAACCTTTGGTTTTTTAGTGAATTTCTAGTTTTTTTTAATGTAAAACAATATTTTGTTACTGTACATAAAGCCAAACTGGTGCTGGACAGGGCCCCGGCCTTCACGCAAAGCCATAGAAATTCAACAGTTATATTTATCTCAAGAAACTATAACTCGTGCCCTAAGGCGGTGGTTCCCAAAATGTTTCGACCCACGGCTGCCTTGACCTATTGGCCTTGGCCCCAGCTCCCCACCAGGTTACTTTATTTTGTCAGGTGGGGGATATAAGCCCGGCCTCTGGAGTACTTCCATTTTTCTCCCTGAAAATAATTGGGATGAAGCAGATGAAGGTATTATAATCATAGATGTAATCATATCCTGTCCACTGCGGAGCACCATGCAGTGTCGACAACTGATTGAAGTGACGCAGGATTCTCAGATATGCGAACTGTTACTCAAGAACATGCTGGAAAGCTTGGACACTGAGCAAATGTTTTCAAAATTGTTCAGTTACATAAGCACCAAATTGTTCTATTCTGCTTCTCGGAGGAGCCCTTGCTTTGCCTCCCATCAAATGTATTTGACGCGAACGGAGGAGGCGGAGATGCTCGTTTTTAGAGTACAGAGTAGTGTACTGTGCATCAAAAAGGGCTTCATCGCCTTGTCAGGCATTCCTTTGGTTCATTCTGGTACTTGCAGTTTTGCTTTTTACTGTAACTGTTGGACTTCAAGCAGCAAAATACAGAGGAAAGAACAAGACAAAATTAACTACGGACAGGGGTGATCCAGCGCTTATAATAAAAATAATTTCTCCTAATATGCTTTGGTCATCCAGGTGCAATTATTTCTCCAAAACACACACACTATATCCATATGACGGTGGGGCCCATAACACCGCATATACATTCACTTACTCATTTGTTTCCCTGGATTTTCCTCCGACATGAAACCTAGGAGAAAAAAGATTTGCTGGAAGGAGACGGGATACCTCTTTTATAATAATACAATCAATCAATCAATCAATCACAGAATTTGTAAAGCGCGCTACTTACCCGCGAGGGTCTCAAGGCGCTGGGGAGAAAAAGGGGGGGGGGTGCTGCTACTTGTCGAACAACCAGGTCTTGAGTAGCCTCCTGAAGGTCAGCAGGTCTTGGGTCTGTCGTAGGCTTAGTGGAAGGGTGTTCGAGGTCTTGGCGGCGAGGTGGGAGAAGAATCTGCCGCCGGTGGTAGTTCTTCGAATGCGAGGGACGGTGGCGAGGGAGAGGTCGGCGGAGCAGAGTTGGCGGTTGGGGACGTAGAAGAGGAGTCGTCTGTTGAGGTAGGCTGGGCCAGTCTTGTGGAGTGCCTTGTGTGCGTGGATGAGGAGTTTGAAGGAGATTCTCCTGTCGACGGGGAGCCAGTGCAGGTTCCTCAGGTGGGGGGTGATGTGGCTGTGGCGTGGTACATCGAGGATCAGGCGTGCGGAGGTGTTTTGTATGCGTTACAATAATTCTCATTTACTTTTAAGGTATTCCGCTCATTGGTCGATGGACCAACTAGTAGGAATCAGTTGATGGTGATTAAGACCAGCTCAATCACAATGAACTCTTTTACCAATTCGTTCTTAATCATTATGCTAAAGAAAATCACTGAGTCATTTGTTTAAAGAATAATAAAGTTTACATAAAGTTTTGAATGCAGGAAATTCAAGATTAATTTATTATTCAGATCATTGCGTTTATCATCAATATAAGAATAGTTGTAAATTGCATGACACTTTTATTAGATCGAAAATGAGGTTATCATACTAAGAACTCCATAGATCAACCTATCTATCTCTCGGGAAATTCCTAATAATTCTAATATAATCTTATTAAATGCTAGTTCTCCTAAAGCAGCATCTTATACTCAACTGGAAAAGGAAAATAACAGCAGCAGCATCAGCTCGTCAGCATCAGCAACCGCAAACTCTCCCATCTACAGCATCTAACTTCTTCAGCATCTCCCGCAGCATCCCGCAGCATTCTTTTCCCTCCCACCAAGAGTAGGTCTTCTTATACCCTAATTCTAGCTTACAGCATAAAATGTTTCTTCTTACATGGCGCGATTCATTCTCATTGGTCCAAAACTCAGGTCCCGATACATTTTAATCAAACTTCCTGGTCTTAACTAGTTCCGGGAGGAATGTCCATGCAAGCATCGTTTCCCACAGTTCATGCACTTGCTCATCCGTTTCGATCAGTCCAAATTGTTTCTTTTTCTGCAACAATTTGTAGAATAGAGTTCTTTCTATTGATTCAACCAGGCTTCTCACGCTTCTTGCTGATCATCTTGGCACACATCTGCTCAGAACGGTCACAGCAGCCTTGACCATACTTTCATCTTAGCCTCTCGGCATCAGCACGTGATCATCTCTTTGCAACAGCCTCTCTCCTCTATCACATGGTCGCATCCGCTCCTGCGCACTCTAGTAACCCGCGGCCATTTTATATTGCTGCTCGGTAGGCCTAAGCGCACTATTTCTAAAGAAAACAAAATGTTATTAAAACAATGAAATATAAACCCTTTCGTTTCCCTCCCGTCTTTCTACGTACCCCAATTAGGTATTACCTAGCAGAAGCAACATATAAAGCTGTCCCTTACTTACCATCGCTTTATTTTGCAACCACACGTTTTATTCAAAGCACAAATCATGCATTTTATTATTATTTTAGTACGCAAAATATTATGTTATGTTAGAAACGTAAACAATTATTAGTTCATTATTTTACACATTAAACTGCGTGTTATCCTTAACCCTTTACATACATTGTTGGTTATTTACTTGAACGAACATGTTTATTAATATTATACGAAAATATTAGGAGGTTAAAAATTTTATATTTACCCTGTTCCATCAACTCCCCCCTGTGGTGATTTTTAACATCACCACAAAAACCCAAGTTATACAATTTTCTCAGACAGCATATATCTTTTATCCATTTGCTTTTGTTAGTTTTATACTTCTGTATCGCTTTCAACTTGTCTCTTTGTTTTCTTGTACATGTTCTCTTTTATTTCTTCTAACTCTATTTCACCTATTTCTCTCTCTCTTTCCTTGTTTATCATGTTTTCTTTTTCTATCTTATTCTGCTTTCTTCTTCTCTTTATACATGTTACTGCAAGCTTCAATACTAATATTATTATTTTTACCATGGTTGCTATTATTATAACTTTCCCTATTATTAATCCACTCATTCTTGTTAACCAATTCATTACAGAAGAAAACCCTTTACCAAGTTTTCCCCAAACACTTTCAACCTCCAGTGGAACTAGTTCTTTGTGCAAATTTGTAATATTTGTTATATACTTCTGTATATTTTCGCTTTTATCAGGAATGTAAGTGCAACAATGTTGGACTTTCAACATTCCACAGACTCCGCCCTCTTTTGCCAAAAGAATGTCAAGGGCAAGACGATTTTGCATCACCATAGCTCTCATGGCAACCATCTCGGTATTTACCATTAAGAACCCTCCAGCAGTATTTGTAGATAAACGATCTACTACTGTGGATAATTTCCGAATTCTGAATGCATTCAAAGATATTCCCACTGCTGGTATCAATGCACCAAAAATATCACCTACTATTTCTGAAAAACTTTCCCTTTTTCTACGTGTAAAGGTATTTATCATTTTGTGTGTTCCTTTTTCTTTTCTATCCACATGAAAAATCTTTGGAAAAACCAGGCCTAAATAACATGATCCATACCAATGGTCCGGTAACCTATAATAAGCCCTATTCCCACAAACGTAATAAATCCCTGGAAATATTGGATCTTTTCCCCTTTGAATCCCCATCCACCTATAATTTGGTAATTGTCATGGCAATTACTGGAACCCACAAAATAATTGTCATATCTTGTCTTATTTCTTCTAATGCACAACCTTCCCTGTTGGGGCCAATCCAGAGTCATAGCTGCATTTGTCTTTTTCTTGTCATGATGGTCTTCCTCAAACGCCCAAAGAGGTGTTTTTGTCTCTTCTATCACTTTTCTTTCAAATTTCACTCTTCTCTCCTCGACCATTTCTAGAAATACCTTTTCTTCCTTCTTTAACTCACAGGTAAGGTTGTACCTAAATATATTATCTAATGTTAAAATCTTATCTTCTAAGAAATATTCACCAAATGTCTTTCCCTCTTTTATTTTATTAAGCTCGGGAACTACAGAAACCTTTGCAAAAATCCTATCTACATCAGTGTAATAATATTCTAATCTGCCTGTTTTACAAAATAAGCTGGCTAATACACTACATGTTATTCCATATGTCAAAGGGAGGTGATGATAAGTCACACCCTCTGCTACAGATGCAGGCAGCTGCATACAAACATAACAATCCCTTACATCCATTGTTTCTACGTACTCATACAGTAATTTAGTAAATACATTCTTTGAAAAATCTGTTATTGATTTGTCCTTATGTAATTCTGCACTACTCCTTAAAATAACTGGCTCTTGAGTGTTAGCTCCTTTTTCTTTCTCAGTATTATTAGACTTTTCCACTACCGCTAAACTAATTGGAATAGTTATTGCTAAAACTACCCATACTGTTATTAATAAACCTGTACAAAAACAGCACATTTTGCACCATCTACTTAAAAACTCACATTTACATTTTCTATCTCTAATATTCTCCATTTTGTACTTGTTTTCTAGAAAATTGTGTCACTACACCTCAGAAATGACTTGCTTGCCACTCTGTACTTTCAATATTTTGTCTTTACTTGGTTCTTTCTTTTAATTCTTTCTCAGAATTCTTTCTTTGTCACATCCGGTATAGTTGTCAGTTCAGTGTTTTGTCAAATCCGGTAAACTATCTACAGAAACCTCTTCAGGTTTGTTGCTTCAGGTTTGTTGCACTTCACTTTCTCCCATCAGGTTTCTTTGTTCTGGGTTCTCGTGAGTGTTCAATTCTTCTTTGTGACTAGTCAGAGCACGATACAACCATTCAGGCGATCTGTACTTCTGATTCACTTTCTTTATTCTTTTTGTTTTCTGCAAGTGTTTACCACCTTGTTTTCCTTGCTCCTTTTGACTTGTTATTTCATTCACTTGTTCAGCACTTTTTCCATCCAATTTTACGATCCTGTATCTTAATTTTCTTACTTCGTCGGGCCAATTGTCTCCTTTTCTTGGCCTTTTTGCTTCACTTCCTTTTTCCTCTCTTTCTGTTTTCCAATTTCTTTTTCTTGTCTCTAGTTTTTCATTTCTTTCTTCTCCACTTTCTTCTGATTCTGTTTCAATCTTTTCGTTATTTCCTCTTATCTTGAAACTAATTATTTCGCGTTCAGCTACTTGTGGTTCTTTTCTTATCTTCCTTCGTTCACCTACTTCTGTCCCTCCTCGAGGTTCTTCCGGTTTTGTGTCAGTTTCTCTATCTGCTTCTAAATTTCCCTGTTCTTGTGTTTGACTATCTGTCCCTACTGCTCCTCGGGGTTTTTCCGATTTTTCTAACTTTTGGTCTGAAACTCTCCCTTCTTCATCTATTAATATTATCTTCGAAGGAATTTTACCACTACTTGTACTTGGTTGTTCACTATCACTGTTTTCTGGCTCAGTTTCTTCTCTTATGCTTTCATAATTCCACTTTGTTTTTTAAATTTCTTCTCCCTCTGAATGTTCTGTATCAGATTCTGAACTAGTATCAGATATTTCCAGATGTCGACTTACAGGTCGATCTTCAAATTCTGGAACCTCAGCTATTTCTTGTATTTCTTCTTCTTCTTCTATCGTTTCACTTGTAGTTGGGTCTTCCAGATGTCGACTTACAGGTCGATCTTCAAGTTCTGGCACCCTGTTTGTCTCCTCTTCTCTTTCTGATGCTGAACTGTTATCTGATATTTCCAGACGCCTACTCACAGGTCGATCTTTAGGTTCTGGAACTCTGATGTTGTGGCTGGCATGTACCCAGTGTTTCATTCCTGCACACTTGACTGCGGTAGTTGTCACTAGGATCACTTGTCGTGGTTCGTCCCAGCGAGGAACCAAACAGTTTCTTCTCCGGTGGACTTTTATTCGAACCCAATCTCCTGGATTCAAGTCGTGTGCTGGTTTTCTTTCAAGAGTGGTCGCATCCGGTCCAACCTGATGAAACACAGAACGCACCACATCGGCCAATCCTTTGCAATAATCCAGTACTAGATCATCAGTTATAGTCAGTAGCTTGTTGACAGGTACTTGTGCTTGTCTCATTGCTCGTCCCATGATTATCTCATGTGGACTGAGTCCAGTCTTCCTTTCCGGAATACTTCTGATTGTCATCAGAACCAATGGCAAAGCATCTGGCCATTTCAGTCCTGTAGCTTGACACATTTTTCCTAACCTGTTTTTGATTGTTCCATTCACTTGCTCTACTATTCCAGAAGCCTCTGGTCTGTATGCACAATGTAGTTTCTGTTTAATGCTAAGGGCTTCACAAATCAGTTTAACTAATTCGTTTTGGAAATGTGTTCCTCTATCTGTTTCAATCGTGACTGGAAAACCATACCTCGGAATGAATTCTCGCAGCAAAAGTTTTGATACTGTGATACTATCATTCCTTCTTGTTGGATATGCCTCCACCCAACGGGAAAACAAACAGACGACCACTAAAACATACCTCAATCTGCTGCAAGGTGGCATTTCTATGAAATCCATCTGCATTCTGGTGAAAGGACCCCCTTCTCGTCCTATTCTTCCTAGACTCACTACTGTCTTCCTTCCTGGATTTAACTGTTGACAAGTAAGACATCTTTGACAAAGACTCTCAGCTATGGCTCTGAATTTTGGATTGTACCATGTTTGTCTAAAAAGTCTGATCATTGAATCTCTCCCAATATGGGCTTGCCCATGGTACATCCGTGCTGTGTCAGAAATCATGCTATCAGGCATAACTGGTCTCTCATCCCTGTAAACCCATACATCAGTTTCTTCATGTTTCCTACATCCTGCTTTTAGCCAAGTATCTTTCTCTTCATCTTCTGCAGCTTCTTGTAACTGTCTTACCTCATCCCATGTTTCAATTGAGTTAGTAAAAAGCAATGGACAAGAAATATGCTCTCTCTCGCGGCATTTATTCAAAGAAACCACATTCTTTGCACAGTACTGTGCCATTTCGTCAGCATATTTGTTGCCAACAGTAATGTAGTCTTCCCCATTTTTATGTGCATTGCACTTCACTACAGCGATCTCTTTAGGCAGCTGTATCGCCTCAAGCAACTTTTTCACAAAATCTCCATTTCTTATGGGTGTCCCTGCAGACGTCAAGAAACCCCTTTGTGACCAAATCTGACCAAAATCATGCACAACTCCAAAGCCGTACTGGCTGTCAGTCATAATCGTAACCCGTACATTTCTTCCCAACTTACATGCTTGAATCAGAGCTACTAATTCTGCAACTTGGGCAGACCGTACACCTTTCAGACAAGATGCTTCCAATACAGTTGCTACTGTGCAAACTGCATATGCTGCACTTAGAACTCCATCACTCGTTCTTAAACATGAGCCATCCACAAACAGAATATAATCTGATTCTTTCAAAGGCTCATCTCGTATATCAGCTCTTGGTTTAGTACAGTATTCGAGCACATTCAGACAATCGTGATCTACTTCATCCATTTCAAACACATTCTCTTCATCTGGCAATGATGTTGAAGGATTCACATTCATACATCTGTCAATGGTCACATTATCCTCACTCAAAATTACCTTTTCATACCTAGTCAGCCGACTATGTGTCATGTATTGTGTTTTCGTTCTTGTCAAAAGAATTTCCACAGAATGGGGAACATACACTCTCAATGGATACCCCATCACTATGCCTTCACTCTGTTCCAGACTCACACAAGTAGCAGCAACTGCTTTCAAACATCCAGGCAACGCTTTTGCTACAGGGTCTAAAACAGCTGAAAAATATGCAATTGGTCTTTTCATAGTTCCATGTCTCTGCACCAAAACTGAAAATGCACATCCATCTCTTTCACTGCAAAACAGCTCAAAATCTTTCTCATAATCAGGCATTCCTAATGCTGGAGCCTCACACAATTTCTTTTTCAGCTCTCTGAATGCTTTCATTTCTTCATCATTCATTTCAAAAGGATCTTTAACATCCTTCTTTGTCAGTTTCTGCAATGGTTTAGCAATTAGTGAAAAACCGCTTATCCATTGTCGACAATATCCAACCATTCCCAAAAACATTCTTACCTCTCTTTCTGTCATTGGAGCTCTCATTCCTTGAATCATTTTTATTCTCTCTGTCGTTACTTTTCGTACTCCTTTCTCAATTTTATGCCCTAAATACTGGACTTCTTGTTTACAAAACTGCAATTTTGAAGGGGACACTTTATGTCCTCTTTTTGCTAAATGATTCAGCAAAGCAATCGTGTCATTGACACATGCTTCCTTCGTTTTTGATGCCACCAGTAGGTCATCAATATACTGAACCATTACTGACTTTTCTGGCATTCTTAAATCTTCCAATGATTTCTTTAGGATCTGATTAAAGATTGAGGGACTTTCTGTATACCCTTGAGGAATTCGGCACCATGCCAAAATACGCTCTCCAAACCTAAACGCAAATATTGGCTGGCTATCTGGATGCAATGGAATAGAGAAAAATGCATGACATAGATCAATCACAGTGTACCACTCTGCTTCGCGTGGAATCTGGTATAGAATCACGGCAGGGTTCGGTACTATTGGGCAACAAGGCACAACAATTTTGTTTACCTTTCTTAAATCCTGTACGATTCTATATGTTCCATTTGGCTTTTTCAGTCCCATTATTGGCGAATTACATGGACTGCTCATGATTTCTTTTAGAATCCCTTGTTCAATCATTTTATTTATTACTGGCGTTATTCCTTCAATTATTTCTGGAGTCAATTTATACTGGGGCGTATTTGGGTAACTCGTTCCTTCTTTTACTGAAATTTTTACTGGATCTACTCCTTTCATTAATCCTACATCTTCTCCTGTCAAGTCCCACACTTCTTCTTTTACTGTCCCTTTCAACTCATTTGGGATTTTCTCTGCATCAAATACAGGAAACAAACGATTTACTTCTGGTTCTAAATTTACCATTGTCATTTTGTACAGCACATCCTCATCTGGAGTCTGAAATGCAATTCCGTCTGGAGTACAATAAATTGTGCAATTCATCTTACACAATAAATCGCGTCCTAAAAGGTTAACGGGACTACAATCACACACCACAAATCGGTGCATTTCACTAAATGGACCAATTCTTACCTTTACTAATCTAGTAAGAGGCGTTTCAATTTGCTGATTGGAAACTCCAACCACTTGTATATGTTCACCTGAGAGAGGAAGATTTGGAATTTCCACTGACCTAACAGTAGAACGGGTAGCTCCAGTGTCAACAAGGAATGTTATATTTGCACCATTCACTTCTCCATCCACAAATGGACCTGACTGGTCTACCTCTAGAGTTGCGCCAAGCACGCACTCTTCCCTCTCTTTCAGACACCGTCATGAGCTTTCATACGACTCATCCTCACTCTGTCGTAACCAATATTGTGAGATTTCAGCTGCACGTGGCAACTGTTTTACCTGTTCTCCTCCCTAGAATCCTGTTTCTGCACTGTATTTCTGTTGATTAGCACTCTTGGGAAGTGGTGGTTGTGGCACCTGACCTTGTTGAGTAACTACCTCACTCTGCACCTGTGAATTTAATGATTGATTTTCTACATTAGGTTTAGGAGGAAATTTACACTCGTTTCTCCAATGCCCTAACTTTCCGCAGTTGTGGCATGGCCACTTTTTCTTTGCCTCATCTATGCTCATTTGTCCTTTTCCTTTACCTATATTAGGTCGGGATTTAAACTGTCCTGTTTCACTGCTAGTATTATTCAATTGAGCTTCTTGCTTTTCTGCAACTTTCACCTGTGCCCACATGGCTTTTTCTTTCAATTTACGCTGTTTACTCTCAATTTCAACACTGCAATACTTAGCATATCTCAAAACCTCATCCACTGTGCTATTCTGCCACCCTATCAAATGCTGCTTAATCCTTTCACTTATCTCCAGTGTTAATCCATACACAAACCTATATACAAAGTGACTCATGTCCTTCTCACTTAGCGTCTCATAACCACTATACTGTTTGAAAACCAACAACAATCTCTCATAGTACGCATGCACTGATTCTTTGCTTTCCTGTTCTTGTTCTGTCTATTTTCACCCAATCTGTTTCTTTTGGTGGAATTTTATTCTTCAAAAAGGTAACTACCTGATCATATTTCCTCATCACTTCTGGACCTGGCGCTCCTGTTTTGGCATCCCTTGGATATTCTACAGTTGGCCAGTCAATTGTAATCTTACATTCTGTCCATAAATCAGCAGGCACTACTATGTCGAACAATCCATCTAGATCTATCCACAGCACTTTTGACACCTTAACAAATCTCTCCACTTGTCTGTACCATTCTACTGGTTTCTCTCTCAATTTTGGGAAGTCATTTGTAAATGACAGTATATCCTGTCTGGTCCATGGAACATGCACATAACTACCACCTGGTGTTTCTCTCATTGGGTATTCTCTAGTAACTGGTTTCTTATCTGTCATTGCAAAAGCCAAAGATGCTTTATCCGTTGTTTTCTCATTCCTCTTTGTCCATCTATTTCTCCATCTATCCACATCACCCCACTTTCTCAATAAAACAATCAGTTCTTTTATCTGGGTCAGTCTTCCTGATGTGTTCAAATTTTCTATGTCTTTCTCACAAAAATCTACTCTGTACGGTTTCTGCAACGTCCTCACTTTCACAAATTCCACTCCTAGTTCACCTGCAATCTCTTCCAATTTGTCATGTAAATTTCTAGCTCTCCATGTAAGACTCTTACACAAAAACATAATCTCATCATCCTGATAATTCTTTAGTTTTTCCGTTCCAATTGTTCCCAAAATCAACTCTTCCATGTCTATTTTTAACCTAATTACATTAAATGGTTTTTCTTCTGGTTCTTTTGCTTTTAGTGCTTTCATCCATTCATTTAACTCTTCTGGAGTCGGACCTACAGGTGTACTATTTAACTCAATCCAATCACTGGTTCTTTCTGGTGTTCCTGATGCGGACTCTGTCACCATAGGCATTCTTCTAATCTCACTCTCATTTATCGTCAAATTTGTAGGTGGACTTGGTCTACACGTACTAGCCGAATTGTGTGCACCTTCATTATTTAGTTCCATCCCTTCTCTTTTTCTTTGCAATTGTGAATTCATGGGAATCACCAAAGAATGTTCATTTATTTTCTGATTTTCAAAAATTGGCATTACTGGACCTATCGTTACTGGTACAGTCACAGCTTCCATATTCTTTGTCAATTCTCTTATTTTCTCAGTCAATTCTTTTGTCGTTTTTGCTAATTCAATTGCATTGTCACTTTCTGTCTCATCATTTTGTGAACATTTAAATGTTTCTTGTGACCTATTTATTTCATTTCTTCGTTCGGGTTTTTATTCCTCCCAGTTTCCATTTGCGGTGCATTAGGTGTCACCACTACAGAAGTCTGTTGGTATGGAGGTGGGTTTCTATTTAAAATATCTTCCAGCAATTCGTCATCCGTTTCACTACCACCATACACATACTTTTCTACCACTACATGTTTCTTTTTCTCAGTACACTTTCTCTTTGCTTCTTCCTCAACCGCAAAAGCTGGAAACAAACCTCCTGCCATGTTAGCGTATCTCCAACGCTTTACTCTGTCCTCATGATTTATTCCCCACAACCTTCCAGGTATAAACTCATGATTCTTCAATCCTCTGAATCTCTCTCTCTCATACATCTCATCTTCCCATTCCGCTAAAGCTTCAAACTGTGTCGGTCTAGGTCTAGGTTCTAACATTACCATCTTTTCTCGCAAGTTCCGTAATACCGCTACATTAAATGAACCATTCTCAGGAAAAGCCAATGCTCCATCGTTCTTGGTGTATTTTGTCCAATTTTCTAACCAAATGCATGTATGATATCCATATTTCAGCATCATGTGTGAAGCTGGTGATTTCGGCGGAGGAATTATTTGTCCCTCTCTAGTCACTACCTTTTTGTCCTTCTTAAAGAAGTTCTTAACTTTCGACATCCAAGACGTTTTCTCTTTTCCATACTCATAGTACGACATGATTCACAACCTTTCTCTCCTACAACAATCGGCAAATCAACTCTGTTCCCTATGCGTTTATTTCAACCAATGCTAGCGCGACTCACACCAACGCTCCAATCACAACGATTTCTGTCTACGGCGCACTGTCCAATCCCAGTGCGGCTTTTGTCTACGTCACTTCGCTCCTGTTCTCATGTGACTAGCGCACTGTCCAATCCCAGCGCGGCTTTTGTCTACGTCACTTCTGCTCTTGACCCCTCCTTTACAAAATTTATCGGCAATTTCTTTTTCAACAATTCTTGTTAGTTACAACATTTTATCCACATTTCCATTGTCTGATTCGCTAAACCAAAAAGATAGCTTTGACCATTCACACAAGAATTCTGTATTTTCCAGTAGGCAGCGCTTACCTCTACCCTACCACAGAAATTTCAGTTTTCGTCGATAAAGTAGCACTTCCCTCTACCTTACCCTTCTTTCAAGCAAACGGTAAACCCGTTTCTCTGGGGATAAAACACATGTGGAGACTATACTGCTCCTGAGAATTAAGGCCAGAGTTTCACAAGAAAACCGATCACTATTTCACTTACACACCTTTATACGCAAAATATCCCTAAATAACACAACCTGCGTTATTACCAAATTGAACTCAGACAGTGTAAAATTCCATGCGACTTCTCTTGCCACACGTGTTCCACTTCCTACTTCCCAGAAGCGTGAAAACTTACATATAACATAACGCGACTCAACAAAAAGTGTTAGACATAAACTTATCAATAATCTATAATCAAAAATCAATAATCACCAAACTAATCTATAGTAACCATAACTCTGCTACCAAGAAATCTGATCCAGCGCTTATAATAAAAATAATTTCTCCTAATATGCTTTGGTCATCCAGGTGCAATTATTTCTCCAAAACACACACACTATATCCATATGACGGTGGGGCCCATAACACCGCATATACATTCACTTACTCATTTGTTTCCCTGGATTTTCCTCCGACATGAAACCTAGGAGAAAAACGATTTGCTGGAAGGAGACGGGATACCTCTTTTATAATAATACAATAATTCTCATTTACTTTTAAGGTATTCCGCTCATTGGTCGATGGACCAACTAGTAGGAATCAGTTGATGGTGATTAAGACCAGCTCAATCACAATGAACTCTTTTACCAATTCGTTCTTAATCATTATGCTAAAGAAAATCACTGAGTCATTTGTTTAAAGAATAATAAAGTTTATATAAAGTTTTGAATGCAGGAAATTCAAGATTAATTTATTATTCAGATCATTGCGTTTATCATCAATATAAGAATAGTTGTAAATTGCATGACACTTTTATTAGATCGAAAATGAGGTTATCATACTAAGAACTCCATAGATCAACCTATCTATCTCTCGGGAAATTCCTAATAATTCTAATATAATCTTATTAAATGCTAGTTCTCCTAAAGCAGCATCTTATACTCAACTGGAAAAGGAAAATAACAGCAGCAGCATCAGCTCCTCAGCATCAGCAACCGCAAACTCTCCCATCTACAGCATCTAACTTCTTCAGCATCTCCCGCAGCATCCCGCAGCATTCTTTTTCCCTCCCACCAAGAGTAGGTCTTCTTATACCCTAATTCTAGCTTACAGCATAAAATGTTTCTTCTTACATGGCGTGATTCATTCTCATTGGTCCAAAACTCAGGTCCCTATACATTTTAATCAAACTTCCTGGTCTTAACTAGTTCCGTGAGGAATGTCCATGCAAGCATCGTTTCCCACAGTTCATGCACTTGCTCATCCGTTTCGATCAGTCCAAATTGTTTCTTTTTCTGCAACAATTTGTAGAATAGAGTTCTTTCTATTGATTCAACCAGGCTTCTCACGCTTCTTGCTGATCATCTTGGCACACATCTGCTCAGAAGGGTCACAGCAGCCTTGACCATACTTTCATCTTAGCCTCTCGGCATCAGCACGTGATCATCTCTTTGCAACAGCCTCTCTCCTCTATCACATGGTCGCATCCGCTCCTGCGCACTCTAGTAAGTCGCGGCCATTTTATATTGCTGCTCGGTAGGCCTAAGCGCACTATTTCTAAAGAAAACAAAATGTTATTAAAACAATGAAATATAAACCCTTTCGTTTCCCTCCCGTCTTTCTACGTACCCCAATTAGGTATTACCTAGCAGAAGCAACATATAAAGCTGTCCCTTACTTACCATCGCTTTATTTTGCAACCACACGTTTTATTCAAAGCACAAATCATGCATTTTATTATTATTTTAGTACGCAAAATATTATGTTATGTTAGAAACGTAAACAATTATTAGTTCATTATTTTACACATTAAACTGCGTGTTATCCTTAACCCTTTACATACATTGTTGGTTATTTACTTGAACGAACATGTTTATTAATATTATACGAAAATATTAGGAGGTTAAAATTTTTTATATTTACCCTGCTCCATCAGGGGCATCAAGATATCTTTGCAATGATTACTGAGGTATGTCTTTCAAATGGAGATTTTGTATTGCCCTCTAAGTTAGCTCAATGTTTACAATGTGAAAAAACATGCTCCTGTTCCGTTAAAAAACGCTACACGTGGAAGCCTAAGGAATAACTGTTTGTATTAGTCTTGTTTTTGGCATGGTTTCATGTAGTTTAGCAAAAGGAAAGGATGCATTTTACCATAGTCAACAGCAGTGCTACGAGGTGGTTCCTTTCGCAAGTGTGCGCTTAATAAAACATTCTTAAATATGTTAGTTTTGGGTGCAGTAGTTCTTTTGGGGAGGGGAGCTGCTGGGAGTAGTTTATTATGCTTTTGGAGGAATGGTTCTATTACTGGGAGTTGACAGATGTCTCCCAAGGGGCCACTGTTGACGTGGTATCTCCGTGGAGGTGGCTTGCTGTGTCTGCGCCTCTAGGTGACATGACAGGCGCTGCTCTTTGGAGTGATTTGCTTTGCTCTCAGAGTCCCGCAGTGCAATTGTAACCGACATGTGATGAGAAAGGATGTGCTTGAGGGACTGGCTACAGATCCACAGTCGCACTGTCAGCGGGCCCTGCTCTGGTGAGCCGGTAATCACTGAGCCCCCTGACGCTGGCAGAGTTAATGCTTATGGAAGGCTGGAGGTGCAGCAGTGGCGTAGCTAGGGACTCTGCCGCCCGTGGCGGTCCCTGCCTTTTGCCGCCGCCGCCGAGCGCTGAAGAGCGGGGGGGGTGTGCTGGCGATTAATTTAGCCGCCGCCCCCAAAACTCGTGCCGCCCGGGGCGTACCGCCCCCTCCTTGCTACGCCAGTGAGTAAATCTCATGTTGCTCAGATATTACTGTAATATTCAAATCAATCATATGTCGCATTAAAAATGCATAAAAGTACATAAAATTCATTAAGAACAATTAATACATCACTAAAAACAATATTATAAATGGTGTCCACGTTGTATCAAATAAAACATCATGTCATTAAGATGTTTAAAATATTATATATATACTTTTAAAATATAAAATATTATAAAATACTGAAATATTCTAATAATAATATACTCCTGTGTAAAATACCAACCCTTTTCCTAGGGGATAATTAGTGTAAATACTACGCAATTTAAACATTTAAATATTACATAGGAGCAGGGTGTAGATGAACTTATCTCACCTATTAAGTCCATCTTTATCTAATGTCAATTAAATCAGGGTAACATTACATTAGCAATCGTCCTAGTTTTTAGGACAGCTTGTAAAAAAGACGACGTCATAAAACATACAAATGGTGTTTCTAACTGTAACAGAACTAAAATAGCTGAGGAGTAATTACGCAAAGTGAGCTTACGCAGTAGCGGGACAATAAACTTTTTCCTCTCCATCACATATAAGGCACAGAAAAACAAGATGTGGAAAGTAGTTTGTTTAGATAAGGCATTGCAGGGACATACTGATAAATGGTTTAGTTAATATGTGTTTTCTGGGAAGCCCAACATCAGGGGAACATAATTTAATCTCAATCTTGTCTGCACATAACGGTGCTGGGGATTCACAACATAAGAAAGATAAGAGGAATGACCACATAGCACAGGAGGTGAGGCCAAATAAGTAATTACTGTGCTTTTTGATGTATTCCTTTCCCATCTTATCTGTTCACTTTTCGCTATGAAGAGCTCTTTCTGTCTTAATTTAGAGTAAGATTCACAGCTGCATATAGTCACAACAGTAGCTGGGCCATTTTGATTGTATCACTAATGTAAGGCAGTTCCAATTCCTTATGAGCAATAAAGTTGCTGCAAGTTCCTGGGATTGCCTTTTAGCGAACTTATCCTCAATGATTTGTAGCTCTTCTACATGCGTGGTTCCCCATATTGCAGCCCCATATGTGGCTGTAGTGATGATTTTTGCTAAGTAAACTTTAATCAATTCTTCAATTGGTTTACTGCCCAAATTGTTAGCAAATTTAAATAAGGCGCCTATGCTTTTTGTCATGAGATTTGCCCTGCTTGATACCATATCAGTCCATTTTAGTTTTGAATCAAATAGAATGCCTAAATAAGCACATTTGTCCACCCGTTCTATGGTTTTGCCCTCTATATAAAGCTTTCTCAATTTTTGCTTGTCCCCACCAACTGTCAGAACAAAGGTCTTTGTTTTATTCACTTGTAAATCTAATTCTGACATGAAAGTCGAATATGTCGTTAAACTGCTTTGTGGGGCCATCGATGTTCTAGCCATCAATACCGCATCATCTGCATATAGCAGAATTGGAAGAATTGTAGAAGCAGTATGGGGAACATCTTTACTTTTCTCAACCATCATTCTATTTAATTTGTTCGCATACAGTGAGAAGAGAAATGGGGCTAAGACACACCCCTGCCTTACTCCTTTCTGAATTTTAAAAGGTTTAGTGCACTCCCCCTGCTTTCCAAAGTGTACCATCACTACTGCCTGAGCATATAATTGTCTAATAAATAAAATTATCCCTGCATCAACTCCCATGGCCTCCTTAATGGACCATAATTTGTCGTGGGCCACGCAGTCAAAGAGAGATCCATGAAGGCCATGTGGAGTTGACCTTTTGACGCTATTAGGGTTAAGTTAAGGCACTGATCAAGTGTCCCCCTGCCCTTTCGGAAGCCATATTGAACCTCAGCTAAGATATTTTTATCCTCTGCCCATTCCTCTAATCGATTTAGCAGAAGTCTTCCCATTAATTTTAATGTGCTATCTATTAGGGAGATAGGACGGTAGTTAGCTGGGTTCGACCCATCCCCCTTCTTGTATACCAGAATGATCACTGATTGCTTCCATGAGGGTAAGGGGCCTGTCTTACTAAATGCATTAAATACAATTGTTAGCAGGGGAGCCCATAAGATCTACCGGGACCCCATCTGGTCCAGCCGCCTTCAGGGCGGAGGACTGAGAGAGGGCCAGTTCTATTTCTTTAATTCCAAAAGACAACTTGGGTATTTCCCCTTGATCTAGATTAATGACTCCCTCACTCGGCTTTCCCCTCTTTTGGAAGATTGACTGAAAGTAGGTTACCCAGGAATCTTCATCTATATATGAATCTAGTGATGGACCTCCATCTTCCTGCAGGAAGGGGGAGTTAACTACCTTCCAAAAAGCTTTGCTATCCCCGGTAGTTGATGCTTGGATTAGATTCTCCCAGGCTTCTGCCTTAAATTTGTTAATTCTTTTTATACTGGCTAGCTTATATGCCGTCCTGCAGCCCTAATTAGGTTTCTGTTTCTTGGTATGGTTCTTAGTGCTTTTCTAAGATTTGCTGCCACTAGGGAGTAATTCTTGTCAAACCACCTATTTATAGTGCATGACTTTTGGGGGGAGGGGACCATTAAATAGAGTCGCATGCATTTCAGAATCTTTCCAAATGCTTCGATCACCTGTTGTTCGTTTCCTTAGGGATCTAAACATAACAAAACCTCATTATTATTTTCCATTACAATCTCATTTAGTGAGGTATTTACCTTCACTTTATCCCATCTTAGGGTATACCCATTCTTACTTTGTAGAATTGGTTTTGGGGCGCATTTTACATTCTTTTTCTTACGTGATCCTCATAGGAAACTATAGGCCATTAAAGCATGGTCACTGAGACCATTCATCTTAACCTTAGGTTTTTTTGAGGTGCCACTAAAAGTATTAGAGGTGATTATGTAGTCGATAGCAGAGCATGTTCCAGCCCTATAAAAAGTAGGGTCCAGCTCACCCGTACATAAATTTAATTCATTTCTGATTTCAAGCTGCCAAGAAATTAGTAATTTGTTTAGTGCATTACCAGAACCTACGGATTAAATGGCTAATTGCCTCGCCATTATGGTCCGTTACCCCGCATAATCGTGGCTCATCTTTAGGGCAACTGCTGGCGTTAAAATCACCTACCCAAAGAATTAATAAGGGGTGATTATATATCAGATCTTCCATAGTTCTGCAAGTTCCTCTACCACATAGACTGGATTCATGAAGTTATTATTATAGAAATGTATTAGCAAAAGGTCTCTGTTGTTGTGTCCCTTTGCAATTAGTATGTGGAAATAAGGGGAGTTATTACAGAAAGACAGTAATTTACATACTATGGTATTTGAAATCAAAGTTGTGATGCCCCCCTTTGCCCTACCCCTTGTTGATGGTAGTGCTGGAGTATGGAAAGAGCGACAGCCATTTACATGTATAATGTCTTCCTCCCATGTTTCCTGCAAACATATTAAGTTTTCCTCTGTTTGATTAAGGCCTAGATCGCTCAAATGTACCTCCGGTCTCTTTACTACAGGCTATGCGTCATTTTGTCTTATAAAATAGGTTCTGGAGTGTCTTCTTTTATCATCATCCTGGTTTACCTGATTTGTGTAGTGCGAGGCCTGGCCGGAGGATACGAGTCAATCACAACTATCCATACTTTCTAGTACAGAGAATCTATTTTTGGTATGAATACACTGACTATCCCTCAGTAGCGGCCTAGAAAAAGTGCCCACAACCCTTCCTGGTGGCCTATAGGATCTAAGCAGATCTGGACAGGGTGGCTTGAAAAAATAACTTAATGGGACAACATAGATCTGAGACATTAGGGATGGTGCTAATGGTAATTGGTTTAGCAGGTCACCCACCAAACAAGTGTTATCAAAATTAAGGATTATGCAATCGCCCTCAATTATTTTTAACGATGGCCCTACCTATGGAATTCTCCTGGCCATAATCAAGTGGTCCTGTATAAGGGGACCAGCTCTTGTGAACTTCGTTATCCAGTGCCTTGCTTTATCTATGAGTTGGCCTGTGGATTCTTGTTGATTTTCTTATAGGACTGGGACATTTGCATTATTAAGATGTATGGGCATGCAGCAGGGTGTAAGTCTATATGATTAGTTCTACTTTCTCTCCCCAAAGTATCCGCATGATGAGTCCGCCTCCCAGGTCCCAGAGGGTCACTCCCAAGAAGACCATCTCTATTTTCCCTCCATGTATTGGGTCCATGTGGCGCTGCCATAACTAGATCCTCATTTACAATCCCCTTGTTGGTACCTATATTTTGAGTATTAAAAGGTATGTAACGTGTTAATTGGGCCGGAAGGGACTAGTGAGTCTGGCCTCCTTTGGACCCGGTGGGGCATTATTTGCGCACCTATAACCTGGTGGGTTTCAGTGAGGTTTTCTCTTGGGGTTATATTTGATTGTGTCATAGAACCTTCTCCCTCCATCCTAACTAATTTATTAGATACTAAATCCTGCAACATACGCTCTATGGAAGTCAAGCGTAGTGTTATTGGTTGCAGTAGCAAAGACAGCTTATCACAGAGATTGTCACAAAGATTATACCACTTTTTACCCCCATTCTCAGGCGACAAAGCTACATTATTCGGGGGATCTCGAGGAATAGCGTTAGGCTTCGTCAATAGGCACCGCTGTGGCCTCTTAGAAGTAATAGGGAGTGTTCTTTTGTAAGTCCTCTTTTCCTTTTCACAGTGTCTTTGGTAGTTGGAGTTCCAAGGGTTTCCATACTGGGAGTGGAACGAGAATAAATACAGGTCGATGACTCAGGGAGCGGAGGTTTTGGGGTCACCTCTCTTGATATCATTAGTTGGGTTACACTTTCAGATATTACAGAAGACCGAGGCTCGCTGCTCCCGCCCCCCAATGAGAGTCTTTTTTCTGTTATAGCAATCTCTTTTGCAATGGCAGTCATTGCTTTTGCTAGGAAAGAGTCTAAGGCAGTAATGGTTACCTCTTCTGATGCTAACGGGTTGGTCTTCTTCTTTCCCATTTTTACTTTTTCCTCCAGAGTCTTCCACTGGAAATCCAGGTGTTAGAGGAGGGCCCAGCCCAGCTTCCACCGGGCTTTGACGGGCCCGCCCTTGGCCTGGGCTTCGCCCGGCCATGGCCGCACGCGCCCCGCGCTGCGGGAAACAGAGCGCGCCTTTGAAGGTGCAGAGAGGCTCCTCCCACCTCCCTCAGGTGAGCTATGAGCGGTGTTCGCTGGTGGACCGAGTCCCACCCCAGCGCAGAGCAGCAGTTCGAAATGCACCGGCCAGAAAGCAGATTAAAGGCGTCAAATATATATCAGTCTGGGAGGGCTGGGAAAACTCAGTCTCATCTGGCGGAATAGTAACACGACCCGGGTTATCAGTAGGCCAGCTGAGGCACTGTAATCTGCCCCTCTCTCTCTAACCCGCTAGTGTGTGCGTGCTCGTAGCTGCAAGAGACTTCCGCCGTTCTCACCTGCAGCTGAAGGGCATGTAGACGTCATTCATTGATGTTGAAAACAGTACCACAGACATCTTCACCATTGTCAACAATAACTGACTTGGAGCTCGGCCTGACCTTGTTTGCATGTACCCAGCTCTAGGGCATACCCCTCAGAAAGGATGCTTGCTTATATTATCCTTGAGCCTATCTAGTGGAAAAATGCATTGCTGGGTCACCTCTCTGCCAGGAATATGATGCAAAGCGATACCAAAGGGGATGATGGACGGAGCGTTAGAGCAAATCAAACACTCACCCCCAGTCAACTGATCTGGGTTTAATCCATCATCATTCTTTAGCTCACTCCACCACCCCAGTTCAGACATGGCCATATGCAAATCAGTCTGACCCTGTGCCTCATGGGAACAGTCCAGCCCGAACTGCCAAGCCATGTCTTCCCTGGACCGGAAACAAGCATCCTGGGACCGGTTTCGGGTTCAAAACCCTCATCAGCCAGGCTATCTTGAATCCAGTGGCAAAGTGAGCAAGGGACCCACGTCTGGGCATACCCTGCCAACTTAGGGCGAACAAAGCGATACCAAAGGGGATGATGGACGGAGCGTTAGAGCAAATCAAACACTCACCCCCAGTCAACTGATCTGGGTTTAATCCATCATCATTCTTTAGCTCACTCCTCCACCCCAGTTCAGACATGGCCATATGCAAATCAGTCTGACCCTGTGCCTCATGGGAACAGTCCAGCCGAACTGCCAAGCCATGTCTTCCCTGGACCGGAAACAAGCATCCTGGGACCGGTTTCGGGTTCAAAACCCTCATCAGCCAGGCTATCTTGAATCCAGTGGCAAAGTGAGCAAGGGACCCACGTCTGGGCATACCCTGCCAACTTAGGGCGAACAAAGCGATACCAAAGGGGATGATGGACGGAGCGTTAGAGCAAATCAAACACTCACCCCCAGTCAACTGATCTGGGTTTAATCCATCATCATTCTTTAGCTCACTCCACCACCCCAGTTCAGACATGGCCATATGCAAATCAGTCTGACCCTGTGCCTCATGGGAACAGTCCAGCCCGAACTGCCAAGCCATGTCTTCCCTGGACCGGAAACAAGCATCCTGGGACCGGTTTCGGGTTCAAAACCCTCATCAGCCAGGCTATCTTGAATCCAGTGGCAAAGTGAGCAAGGGACCCACGTCTGGGCATACCCTGCCAACTTAGGGGCGAACAAAGCGATACCAAAGGGGATGATGGACGGAGCGTTAGAGCAAATCAAACACTCACCCCCAGTCAACTGATCTGGGTTTAATCCATCATCATTCTTTAGCTCACTCCACCACCCCAGTTCAGACATGGCCATATGCAAATCAGTCTGACCCTGTGCCTCATGGGAACAGTCCAGCCCGAACTGCCAAGCCATGTCTTCCCTGGACCGGAAACTAGCATCCTGGGACCGGTTTCGGGTTCAAAACCCTCATCAGCCAGGCTATCTTGAATCCAGTGGCAAAGTGAGCAAGGGACCCACGTCTGGGCATACCCTCCCAACTTAGGGCGAACAAAGCGATACCAAAGGGGATGATGGACGGAGCGTTAGAGCAAATCAAACACTCACCCCCAGTCAACTGATCTGGGTTTAATCCATCATCATTCTTTAGCTCACTCCACCACCCCAGTTCAGACATGGCCATATGCAAATCAGTCTGACCCTGTGCCTGATGGGAACAGTCCAGCCCGAACTGCCAAGCCATGTCTTCCCTGGACCGGAAACAAGCATCCTGGGACCGGTTTCGGGTTCAAAACCCTCATCAGCCAGGCTATCTTGAATCCAGTGGCAAAGTTAGCATATGATGCAAGTAGACTATTTGATATAAAACCTTGGTTCTGCTTTGCCAAAGAGTTCTCCTTGAGCGCTTGAAATTCCTCCCTTCTTAATTTTCCCAACACAAATCCCTTTGTGCATTCCTGGCTTTTGCACCATATGAAAGCTGTGCTTGCCTGCTATCTAGAGGACGTACTGAGGTTTAACCATAGACCACTTCAGCTTAATTTCTGCCCTGTGTTTAAAGAGGTGAAGGATGAGTGTAAGCTGCACAGTGGTTCCCAAACTGTGTGCTTGGTGAGTGGCGCCCCTGGCTAGTCTTGACGGCGCACCAGGGTGTCGCAGCACACAGATTGGGAACCACTGCCCTAAGGTAACTATAACTCGTGCAATGCACAGTTTTCTCATCACTAATTTTATTGCAAATGTTGCAGTTATATAATGAATGATGTCATACAAGAGCACATTACCGATGTCATATGTGGGGTAAAGTAGCAGTGGATGGCGAAGGTGCAAGTTATAGTTACCTTAGGGCACGAGTTATAGTTTCTTGAGATCAGTATAACTATAACTGTTGAATTTCTATGGTTTTTTGTGTGTAAAATCTGCACCTAACTATAACGCCCCTGTAACCTTTGTTGTTTTTCAGTGAATTTCTAGTATTATTTAATTAACTTACGTTAATCCATCCCCCGCTGAGGACAGCTGTAGTGGCTGGCCGCAGGGCCTGGGTAGTGGCCGGCCCTGCGGCCAACCCCCGTAGGCACCCAATCCGCCTTCAGCAGTGCACGGAGGTGAGTCGGCACCCAGTGTTCACTGTTGGAGACCGCAGGGGGAGCCTCAATGGCTCCGCTGTCCCTGCCGGCTCCCCGCCTCCAGCAAAATGCTGCTCTCTGCGTGCAGGAGAAATTCCTTCATCTGTTTTTCTGAAAACAGATGAAAAGTCCGCTCCCAGTGAGTGGTAGCAGATTTCCTGCTACCACCTGCTGGGAGCGGACTTACTGTTTGCTCTCACTTGGCAACAGCAAACAACTATGGGGCTGATTACAATGACGGTGGGTCTGACACCGGACTCACGGACATCTTCCCCTGTGGTCCGCCTTATGCGGCGGGCAGAGGGACCGTCCGTGGTGCTTACGATGGGCTCAAGGAGCCCTTCGGTGTATCGGAAAGACACCATAATCCCCTAAGGATGGCGGCTCCACTGTCAGGATTATGATGTCATTTTCCAACAGCCTTTCCATGACAGCCTTTCCGAAATGGAAAGGCTGCCACAAAATTACTTTGGGGGCTCCTAGCAGGTCCCCCTTCCTCGCTGGCCCTCCACTACGGGGCCTATGGTGCCCCCCTAAACATCCCTGCACCATGTGGCAGGCACCGTTTACAAACATCAATTTCACTATGGCAGCTTGTGCTGCGGGCTTTTTCCGCCCACCGCATAAGCAGTCATAATGAAATGGATGTTTCCGACCGCCCTATGGGCAGTCTCATCCCAATTGCAAGGTCGGAACCTCGGAACTATGGTTGGGCCGTTTCATACCAATACGGTGTTGGGCGGATGCAAGTCCACCCGACTTCTTAATCAGGGCCAATGTCCCAAGGGTGGGCACCTCAGGACATAGGGAGCAGGCCCTGAGGGAGTGGCGGTCCCCAGGGCCATTAATGGCTCCAAAAGGGGGGCTGGGCGTCCCCGCTCCTTTATTATTGCAGTGCCTGCCCTTGGGAGGTGGTGGTCCCCGGGGTTGTAAATGCCATAGGAGGGCAGCTGCGCAGCCCCCCTGCCCCTTTTGCATAAATCGGCCTGGCCCTGGGGAGGTGATGGTCCCTGGGGCTGTAAAGCGCCCTGGAGGCGGGTCCACGCAGCCTCCCTGATATTTTATTTTTGGCCTTGCCGTGGGGAGGTGGTGGTCCCTGGGGTCATTAACGGCCTGGGAGGGGAGCCACGCGGCCCTCTTCGTCCATTACATTTCAGTAGCCTGGCCTTGGGGAGGTAGCAGTTCTCAGGGCCAAATTCAGCAATTGGGAGTGGGGCCCTGTTCGTCCCCCTCCTCAAACTTAATATGGAAATTATCCCTGGGACCTGGCCCACCCAGGGGCTATACTTTTAACAAGCACCGCAGATCATGCTTTTTTTCACTTTTGCCAAAAATTCACAGATCCATCTCGATTTTGTGGCAAAATTTAAAAAAAAAGTTTTGGGCCCCAGGGGGTCAGGATATTCCTACTCTGCCCTGTTCTCTTTTTTTTTTTTTACTTTCTTTCGAGACTCAGCTGAGTCTGAGTCCCAAAATGGCTGCCAACACTTCCTGGTTGAAGTATTGGCAGCCAATCACATATCAGCATGGCATACATATATTTTAGCAGCTACTGGGTCAGCAGGAGAGTATTTGACTAAAGGTAATAATGGTTCTAAACATGGACAAATCTTTCTAGATTTGAGTGCAGCATGCTCTTGGGTTAATCAACAACCAAGTTCATTGTGAATGAATTGGATATCCTGAGGTACTCTGATGATCACAATTACCAGCTGCACCATCACTTCCATTAAGCAGCAACTCCATGGGGCTAACATTGTACAAGCTTACACAGATAAATGCCTGCAGAGCCATAGAAATACCATCTGAACAGAATTCCAAAGCTGAGCTGTTACAGAATAATTAACATTAATGCAATTCAGCTTGACCTACAGGTGAAAAATGTTGCAGTTATTTTTATAAATGGCAAACAATGTGTCCTAAATTGCAGTTATGTGGGCACATGCAGATCACATGATTGGCTGGTTCTTTCCATAGAAATAGCGCAATCTTGTAGGGAACACAGAATTAGACAAATATAGGATAACATGTTATATTTAAGATGCATAAACACCTTTGGGTAATAGCACTTAACAAATCACCAAATTTAAAATCAATAGCGATAACCAAAAGTAATCTGAGGAGAAATATAGCAGACTACAAGAAATGAAACATTGATCTTAACCCTGCCTTATACCAGACTCCATAAAAGGCAACTCAAAATATTACATTACATTTTCTGATACCTCATCTTATTCAAGCCAGTAAAGACAAAATCTCCCCAGCAGTACAGACTTTGATTGCCATTTGCTAGTACATCTTTCTTTTCTAGAGTATACAGACTGACTACCAATGTAGTTCAACTACCAATGTGGTTCAACGTTTTCCACTAAAGATCAGACTTTCTTACAGCAAAGAAGCTTACTGAGTTGCTAGACACTGCAATAATTCTTTGTTCGGTCTACATAGCTCCATCTATGAAATATGTATCAGTCTTGTGAAATCGCTCAGGCTATTCTGGGTGAAACAATTGATGGCAGTTAAAGTGTAATTGAGTTATAAGTCGTCTTCAACTTTGTTGTTGTGATTATATGAAAGATAACATGAAATATATTTTATCAAGATATTCCATGTAGTGTTCTTTACTATTCCTCTCATCATTTACCACTATTGTGGGTAGTGAGGCCACTCTACTCAAGGTCCACATGCATCACAAAAATATGCTGTAAATTTTATTAGCATCTTTGTCCTGAAGGGTGCTTATAAATATAAGGTGATATAACTGTGTTTTTATTGCTTATGCCCTTCCTAAAACAAACTATAACCTAGAGCCTTAAACATCCCCTACTTACCAACGCCCTTTCATTGGTTCCAAAAAAGGGGAGATACCAGATAGATACACAAATTAAAGTGTTATCAGAGCAATATTTTAAAGAGTTTTCAAAAATACAGATAAAAATAGCAATCCAGGTATCATAGGGTTATATAACAAATCACAATTGTGCCCATCTACCTCCAGAGTGGTTGAAAGAAATTAAAGAGCCAAAGGAATGAATTTAGCCTAATATCTTTCCACTAGAATTCAAATCTACACTACTTAGTAAAAATGCCCCTAGATCTTCAGATGGCTCCCCGTCAACATCAGGGAAGCCGTCACTCAAGCCCTAGTCACCGGCTGGCTGGACTACGGAAACAAGCTCTATCCAGGACTCACCACTCAGCTCCTGAAGAGACTCCAGATGATACAGAACTCAG
This sequence comes from Calotriton arnoldi, assembly GCA_963921515.1. Lineage (NCBI taxonomy): Eukaryota > Metazoa > Chordata > Amphibia > Caudata > Salamandridae > Calotriton > Calotriton arnoldi. The sequence goes on from CAWUFW010012640.1 coordinate 433,238, forward strand.
TCACCAAACTTATCCTTGACATCCCCAAATGGATCCACCTACCCCCTCCTCAGGAACCTCCACTTGCTCACCATCCAGAATAATGCCAATCCAAGTTGTTGACACATCCCTACAAGGTCATCTAAAACCAAGGACCAGCATACATCAACCACGGCCAGAACTTCCACCAACCCTCCAAACACTTGTGCTACGCCTCCCTCGCCCTCGCTCACACTTCCCACATTCACCGAAGCAACAGTGGAGGACGCTCCTTCTCCTACCTCGCCACTAAGTCCTGGAACGACCTCCCCCTGCACCTCCAAACATCATCCTCTCTCCCTGAATTCAGAAAAGGACTCAATACCTGGCTCTTCAACAGATCCCAGCAAGAATCCAGCGCATGGATACCCTCAGGGGTCATTAGTCGCGCTCTACAAATCCGAGTTGATTGATTGATAATAATCAAGGGTGAAGAAGCTGCGATTCAGGATACTAACAACTTTAGCAATAAAATTAACAAACAAGCTTAGAATATCTACCATTATTAAAAAAAATCCCAATTACTCCAAAGAGGAACGTAGATCCAAACTGTCCTTACCTCCAAATAAGTTAGCCATTTCCTCAAAACCATGCAAATGACAAATAAGTCATATGTACCTAATACCATGCATATGATTTTTCCAGCAAAAGACATAGAAATAAAGTAATTAAATGAAATACTTACTAACCTTAAAGTGGAATCATTATTAAGAATTTCTTAAAGAAAGACCATGTCCATTGGAAGTTGCTACTTCATCTATCTCTGAAGAGTCCACATTGTTTTTGAAGGAACATTTTTAAGTTTAATATCAACTTCTGAAAACTATCCGCCTCAAAGTTGTCCAACCTCTTTATGACCTGTATCAAAGAAAAATAGGTCTGCACTGAAGGTAATCTATTCCATTGTAAGATCAAGCAATGAATAAAGTACATAGTTGATGTCTTCCTTATCTGGATATAGTAGGAAAAACTCTTGACCTAAGATTTACAATAAATAGCAGCAAAGATAGGAATAATATTCTTGACTTATTGATTTCACAAGAGAATTATCGAATCTACAAATGCCTCTTCAGTAAACGGACAGATCGAAATACTACTTTATTACGAAAGCGCACATCCCAGGAACCTGAAGGATAATCGGCCCTTGGGGCAATTCTTTAAAGGTGGGCACTACCATAACAAAAAAGATGATTACTTAAGCTGTGAAGACAAAAACTAAGAGGAATTCACCAAAATACATTGAGCATGCATGACACACATCTAGAGAGACTTTTTTCAAAGGCACAAACCAGATTCAATGGCATACCATTAGCATGTGTGAGAAATGTAAGCCACAGAGGTAAAATAAAATGCATAAGAAAGAACTATAACATGCTTAAACCACTGGGTGCAAGAGCTGAAATTTGCATACAAGAAAGGCAAAGAATTTAAGGCATCCCTAGTTCAGCATACAGCAAACCCAGCATCCAGAATCAAACCTTCACATAGGTAAAGGGACCACCCTCAATCACTCGCCACCTCAGATGCAGCACATGCAATGCCTGCCTTCAAGCACTGTAAACTAAACCTTTAAAATGATAGCCACAAAATTATTTTGGCCCATTATTTAAAATTGCAATACAAAATAGAATGTAGCATACAGGATCATTTGCTCAAGTTTATATATAGGGAGGACTCCACATGCATAATTTGTCTGATATTTCTTTCAGATGAAACACATCCCAGAAGTCATGAAGTGGGTAGTTCTGGTAGTGATGCCATCAGATAGATGAAGAGGGGTAACTGAACACAAATCTGCTCATAAAAATGCACAACTGATCCAATTTTTTAACGAATTGCTTAAATGAAGTACAAAGGGGATGATTTAGAATTTGGAGAAACAGAAGCATTGCCACAAATAAGCAGCACGCCCGCCAAACTCGAGGTTTTGGTGCTCTATTAATGTCCTCATTACGAGTGTTCCAGTGTTTGGGATGATATTTATCAGACCTGATAAAAGCTGACTACACATGGTCGGTATTTATCAGGTCTGATAAATAACTCCCAATTACAAATTTGTTCCCAATAATGGGGACTAACGTGGATTTTGGTGCTTAATGCACCAAAATCTGTTTGCCCCCCCCTACAAATTTCCGCAGGGTTGAAAAACTCCTCCTGCGAAATGTGTGGTAGCAAATGTTACCTCACATATCGTAATTAGCTGGCCCACTTGTAATGAGAGACAGGGATTTCAAAGGCCGAGCCTCAGCTTGCTCTCCCGTTAGGATACCTCTAATCTGGCAGCCCATCCATACCAGAGCTGTAAGGACACATTAACGATCACCCTGCCCTATTTAGGATGGAGTGACCACCACTTGATTTCCCTGTACAGTACAGCCTGTTCTTACAGGGTGGGCGCAGGCAGAGAAATCGCTCAATTGCCCCCAAATGCTGGTAGAAAACTCCTTCTTTGTTTCGGCCATTTATTTTTAATTATTTCCCCAAGAAAAAATTCCAGCTTTGGGAATTTATTCTTGAAAAATAAACAATTTGCCCAAGCGGGTGCCACAAACATGGTTCCAGTTTGCAAAGCTTCAATTCCTTTATGTGAGTGTGGCTTTGCTCTTCTCTTGATATGGTCGCCAACAAAGTCTGTCATCAAGCTTAATTCCCAGATACTCAGAACTAGCAACTCTGTCTAGCACATTATTTCCCAGTCTGATTTTCCCTTTTGTAGCTCTTATATGGGTTGAAGATCATTATCTTTGACTTAGAGATGTTAATTTCCAGACCCTTAATTCTACAATAAGATTGAAAACAGGCCAATAAATCTCAAATGCTCAATGACATCATTTATATCAAATTAGAAAAGCGTTGGGGCCCGTACGCACCCCCTCCTGACAGGCATGCGTTAAGAAAGATCCAAAACCGCTTGAGCTTTCGGAAGCAGTTAAAGACGTGGCTGTTCTCAACCTAGGCTGCATCTGTTCACCTCTACGGTGCACTGACATACTTTTGGCTGCTTTTGTCATATCAGAGATCAACGCTGGGAAAACCCTCTCCTGGGGCAGCTGAGCCCTTTAGAAATACTTTTAACATAATATAGTATAACTTGCAATTGTGGGCACCCGAGAAATTCTTTAGTTAGTTAGATCCCTAACCCTTGGATACACAGAAACACCACTGAAAGAGCTCCCTCAAGCAAATGGGGTACAGTCCGCCACAATATGACACCGGTTTCTGTGGCGTGGACTCGATGATGATGATGCATGCCACTAAATTAAAACCCAGTGAGTGAGAGTCCTTAAAACAAAGCTGAAGGATTTCTTTGGGAAGCAGGTCATATCACTTGATTTGCCCTGACTAAATGTGGCCACTCACTCTTGATTATAGATGATTGGAATGGAAGCTGAGTGGATCCACTTTCATGCTTCTACCTCCCCCTTGGGATTAACATTGTGCCTGGAGAGCTGGCAGATTCTCTTATTGAGAGAAGAACTAGAGAAACAGCAAGACACCGGGAAACTACACCACCTACAAGGACGCCACGACGGACTACCACAAACGAATCAGAACCACCAAAAGGACCTTCATCCACAACAAAATCCTCGCCAACTCCAGCAACTCCAAGGAACTTTTTAGTGTCATCCAGGAATTCACCAACCCGCAGCGAAGCCACAGACATCACCCCGTCCCAAGACCTCTGCTACAAGCTCGGATCCTACTTCCACCTCAAGATTAAAAACCTCTATGACAACTTCATCGACCATTTGCCAGACTCCGCAGCAGGCCCACCCACCAGACACACCTGCCAGCCCACCATCTCCTCCTGGACGCCGATCATGGCCGAAGACCCCGCCTCGACCATGAAAGGCATCTACTCGGGGGCCCCCACTGACCACTGCCCTCCACACATACAGCACAGAGCCGCCTCCACCATCGCACCCGAACTACAACGCACCATTAACACCACCTTTGAAACAGGCACCTTCCCAGACGACTGGAAACGCGCAGAAGTCAGGCCCCTGCTCAAGAAGCCCTCAGCTGATCCCATGGACCTCAAGAACTACCGGCCCATCACGCTTCTCCCCTTTGCTGCCAAAGTTGCGGAGAAAACAGTCAACGCGGAACTGACGAGATTCATCGAAGACAACGCCGTCCTCGACCCGTCCCAATCCGGATTCCGAAGCAACCACAACACCGAGACCGCCCTACTCGCCGCCACAGACGGCATCCGCACCCTCCTCGACCAAGGACACTCCGCAGCCCTGATTCTACTCGACCTATCAGCAGCTTTCGACACCGTCTCCCATTGCACACTCGTAGCCAGACTACACAACGCCGACATACAAGGAACCGCCCTAGAGTGGATCCGATCATTCCTCACCGGCAGAAGCCAAAGGATTAGACTGCCGCCCTTGCTCTCCGATCCCACAGAAATCACCTGCGGAGTCCCACAGGGGTCATCACTCAGCCCGACCCTCTTCAACATCTACATGGCCCCCCCTCGCCGCCATCGTCCAACAACACAGCCTCAACATCGTATCCTACGCTGACTACACCCAGCTCATCCTCTCCCTCACCAAAGACCCCACCACCGCCAGACTCAACTTCCAGAAAGGAATGCAGGACGTTGCAGTCTGGATGACCAACAGCTGCCTAAAGCTCAACACCAAGAAGACAGAAGTCCTCGTCCTCGGAACCATCCCTTCAGCATGGGACAACACCTGGTGGCCCACCGCCCTCGGCAGTCCGTCGACCCCCACGGACCATGCCAGAAACCTCGGCATCATACTCGACTCATCCCCCTCCATGAACCGACAGGTCAACGCCGTCACCTCCAGCTGCTTCAACACCCTCCGCATCCTCCGTAAGACATTCAAATGGATCCCCCCCCCCAGTCAAGGGAACAGTCACCCACGCACTCATCACAAGCAGGCTGGACTATGGAAACGCACTCTACGCCGGCATAAACAAGTCCCTACTCCGCAAACTCCAGACGATACAGAACACCGCCGCCAGACTCGTCCTCGGCATCCCTCGACACGAGCACATCAGCCAACACCTACGGAAGCTCCACTGGCTCCACGTGGAGAAGAGAGTCACTTTCAAAATCCTCACCCACGCCTACAAATGCCTACACAACACCAGACCCAAATTCCTCAACGACAGAGTCACCATCCACGTACCCAAAAGAAACCTCCAATCAGCCAACCTCGCACTCGCCGAAACCCCGCGCATCCACAGAGCCAAAGCAGGTGGAAGATCCTTCTCCTACATCGCGGCCAAGACCTGGAACGAGCTCCCGACAGACATCAGACACGCCCCCTCCCTGAACACCTTCAGGAAGACGCTCAAGACCTGGCCCTTCGGCTGAATAGCACTGCTGACCCCCCCCCCCCAGCTCCTTGAGACCCTCACGGGTGAGTAGCGCGCTTACAATTCCCTGATTGATTGATTGATTATTAGAGATCAGTTTGTTAATTGCACCAAGGTGTAAGAAGAGGTACTGGCAAAAAATGAAAAAATTCCTAGCTAACGTAACGGAAAGTTCCAATTCTATTAAGGACTCAGAGGTGAGCATTACGCTCTTCTTTCTTCATTTTATTGAGCACAGCAGCCATGTTAACTATAAACAACAACTAGAAAAAAACGTCATTTCCCATAATCCCAGGGAAACGATGAAGTTTTCAAACAAATAAGTCCATGTCCAATCAGGTGCTGCCATGGTGTGCAACCCACGTAGTCCTTCATCTATTGCCCTCTTTCTTCCTCCGACCAAGCTGACAGTGGAAGTCCCTCACTCCTGCTAGGAGAACTCCATTCCTGTAATTTAGAGAGCATTGGTTAAGCCGGGAAAAATTTCCCAAACGATGGCAGCAGGATAAATCAAAGTCAAGAAATCATGAAGCCTTACAATACAGCAAACCTTTTATACCAAAAACTTCAAACAACATCAGAAAGCTTTACTTACTGCAATAAGTAGATCCAGTAACCCGGGTGGGTCATCATTCATGACAGGGTGGGTTAATCCTCGCCTCCGAGTCCTTAATAGAATTGAAACTTTCTGTTACAATGTCAGGACCCGGAGGCGAGGATTATGCTCAATGGAGGAGACTGGTTTAAAAAAAAACTTTGGAAGGTGGAATCCGATGACCAGTCTGCTGCGTTCAAAATATCCTCCAAGCGGGCTCCTAAAGCAAAAGCATTTTAGGCCATCGCCCCCCGAGCGGAATGCACACCAAAAACCTTGGTGTCAATCCCTACTTCTTGCATGAGCCATCTCGCTATAGTTGGTGAGAAGACTGCTCGAAAAGGTTTCTGCAAAGCAATCAAAAGTTGCTTCTCCCCATGGGGACGAAGCTCTGCCATCAAAGTCTCACAGGCTTTGATGCACCTGACAACACACAACTTGGGTACCTCTGGGAGGCTGGATAAGAAATCACCCCGGAATGACATTTAGTTTGTTTTGCGACATGGAAAGTGACTCCGTCCGGAGTAAAGGTTCATCCCGTTATATCTAGGGCCCTGACATCTGACACCCTCCTACAGGAGGATCAAGCAAAGCAGAATGGCCAGTTTAGCCAACAACTGTTTCCCGGAAAGGTATCTGTTACTTGGCCATGAGGGCAGGAGATTTAAAAGTTTATTCATGTCCCAGAAGACCGAGTACCTGGGTTCCAGAGGCAAGGATATTCTAATGCCGCGGAGCAATTTTTTGACCAGAGGATGTTCTCCCTCTGGTGAACCTGCAATCACTATGTTACCTGCAGAGATCGCTAATCTAAATGTATTGGCCAATCTCTAGGCCACTCCTCCTGCTGCTAAAGAGGCCAGGAAGTTCAGGATGTGCAGAAAGTCTGCCCCCACGTGATCCAGACTCTGTTGCAGACACCAACCCACCCATCAAGACCAGGCCAAGCAGTACCTCTTGACGGTACCTCTTGACGGTACCGTCCGCCCAAGCTCGAGGGAGGAGGACCGATGCATCTCTCAATAGGCCAGGGACTTGCCATCTTGATCTGTAATCCTCCACAGTTGGAGGTTGCCGCTCGTCACCAGATGATGAGGATTCACATGAACCTCCTGCTGAATAAGGGTAGCCTCCTGCCCCGAGAAAGGGAAGGGGAGGGGGGAAACAGGTTGGAAGGGGGACCCGTAGAACTCTATGTGGAACCCCTGTACTGTTTGGAGCACCCAGGTGTCGGATGTGAATGCCCGCCAACTGTCTGAAAACTGTGCCAGGCGACCCCCTAAGCGACTGCAGGAGATGAATGAAAAACTGACTGTGTGAATTGGGGTTGGCTCCTCCACTGCAGGATCCGTTACGGTGACCTCTTGGGCACAACTGGTGGGGTAAAGTCCCCCGAAGCTCGAGGAGTCCCCTGCTGGAAGCAGAGTATTGGGAACAGCCAGCCGAGCGCCCCTTATCCTGGCCAGCTCTGGAGAAAACTTGTGCATTAAAGATGCACTTGACAGTGGATTGAGCCTTAGCAAGTGAATTAAATGTTGAGACAAACTTGGCGAGCTCTTTGACAAACGAGTCGCCAAAGAGCCCGCCCTGTGCCACCTGACCTGCCTCTGATGTTGACAATTCCCCTAGCTTGGGGTCGATCTTAATTAGCACAGACCTGCGCCTCTCTGTCGAGATAGCACAGTTGGCATTCCTGAGAAATATAATGGCCCACTGGCCCCAACTGGACAGTACATCAGGGGGAGTCAAAGCTCCTGACGCCTTGGTGTCCTCCACCATATTAAAGATCTTTACGAGGGGGCCAATGATGTCCAGGAGCTTGTCCTGGCACGACCGCCAGGAGCAGTTGACACCCTTCTTAGGGTCCTTAATGTATTTGGCCAGAAAAGTGGCCATACGTGCATCTATGTCGCGAATGAGGGCCACTTTCCCGTTCAAAGAATGGGCAGGGACATCCCAACCGAAAGTGGTTTCTAACCTCTTGATCAAGAGGCTTACAGAGCCTGCCGGCCACATACTTGGCCACCTTGTCACGAGCGTCCCCTCAGAGGAGTGGGAATGCATGAGTTCCTTGGGGTCTAAGAGTTCTGACTGGGAGTCAGCAGGGACCTCAATAGTGGCTCGTGACCCAGTAGGGGGATTGGATGAGGGTCTCCAGGACCGGTCATGGTCACACTCACCCTCTTAACCCATCGGGAAACCATCTGAAGGAGGAAGGGGGGAACTGGGCATGGTCTCGCTGGGTTGTGAGAAACCGGTGGGGTTGGGCAAGTCTGGGGAGTGTAGGGGGATTTACCCCTAAAAACACCTTCTTCAGCCTGGCAAAAGCATCCAAGTCCATCCCCGAGTTGTGCAGGCGTTTGCGGGGGGTCTCAGAGTGGAGGGCACTGGCCTGCTCTGGAGGTATTGGGGCTGAAGTCCCAGGAAAGTCTTCCCTCGGTGAGAGGGGTTGTAGGCACTGTTGTGCCATTTCCATGACACTCTTATCCAGAGGGGCCATTGCATCTGAGGCCGCTTTGTTTATGGAGGCGTCTACTGCGTCGTAAAAGTCATCTGTGACCGGGAAGTATTCGACACCCTCCTCCTCCTCGTAATGTTCCCCATACTCCTCCATGGGGATTGTGAGGTAGGGATAGTCAGTCTGTAGATATATGTACTGGACGGTGGCTACCCACCAGGTAAGAGGGAGTTAGGTTAAATGGGGGGGCGGGAACCCCAGCAGTGTTCAGGCAGGCAACAGGCCTTGCCAATCTGAATGGAATGTGTATCTATTTAAATATATATATGGCCCAAACTAGAGGATTGCAGTCCTCACTAGGCCTCAACAAAGGGGAAGGCCAGGCAGACAATTTGCCCTCAAATGATGTCAAACGGGCCAATAAACAATGGATCACTGAGCAAGTCTGCCTTGTGTGCAGGAGTCTCTGCTCCTGAAACGGTCTTACCCCATAGGGTATTCATGCTCCAGGCTGGCGGGAGCACTCTGCTCGTAAATGCCGGGGGCAGCTTGCTCAGCTAGATCTTAAACTGCCCAAAGAGAACAGACAGCCTCGTAGTAGGAAGACACACGAGAGCGCGCACCCTCTAGTGGACCGCAGTGCGCCCTGGCCCTGAAGCCCTCACACGAGGGAAATTACTGTAGGGAAGCGGTTGCAAAGGAGTGGTGCGGCGTTCCCGTGGCCACTGCCGAACGAGGTGCCAGTACATCTGACCTGAAAGAAAAATTGGCAATACTACAATGAAGCCAGAAACCGAACAAGCATTTGCAATGCAATAGGTCCCGCATTTGTGAAAGCTAGAGCTCTTGGTGTTAAAAATGGCAATGTTTTTTACTTTTGTTAGGTCTCGCCTAAGCAGCGCGCATGCGCTGCCCTAAGAGATGACCTTTAGAAATTGGTCAGCTCTTTTCAAGCACTCGTGCTTGTGCTGGCATCCACCTTGTGGGAGCGAGCAGCGGCGCGCGCGCTAATTGAAAACAGATGGCTCGCGCGCCGCTGCTCGCTCCCGCAAGGTGGATGCCAGTACAAGCACGAGTGCTTGAAAAGAGCTGTTTGCATTTGCCTACTCGCGGTCGCTTTAACTTTCAGCGCGCAGGGGCCATCTGTTTTTGAGGTCGAGCCTACCACTTTACCCTGCATAAGAGTTCTTGTTTTTTTTTCATTGTTCTTCATTTATTCCACTTACATGTTCAATAAAGATTTTTCGTTTTGAATTCTCGAGCATTGCACATTTAATCTCGTTACCGAACGGCATATCACGTGTAGCTATCACTCTTCCATACGTCATTATGACACACCTCTAAAGGCGCTCCTGAAGGGTGAACACACTATAACTGCAGACGTGCCATGGTACGTTTTGTTTACTGAGACACCGCGAGACAGCACTTATCACTGGTGAGTCTTTCACCTCCCTACGTTTTCCACGACTCAGGCAGGCACTGATTTAATCGACAGCACAAGTAACTGTTGTGTGTCTTTTTTTGGCAGATTCAGCTGCACATTTGGCAATCTCGGTAAGAGACTTTGCTTTTGCACACGCTCCCAAACACGCTCGGTATTCCAGTCATGCTTAACTTTTCATTCTTCACCCCTTAGCTCACGTGTTCAGGATGCATTCCAGGTAGCAGCACCTTTGTGCTTCCAGAGGTATGCGATTATGTTGAGTAATTACATTCTATAAGAGTGGGGTGAATACCTAGAAAGCACGTTTTTTTTCTCTCCACTTGATTTAGGTACTCGTACACGGGCACACGGGCAACCGTGGTTTACGTTTAGACTCACAGGATTTTCTTCCGCTGCACCATCTTTCTAGCTCACATGGCACCCCTCAAGATTGAGTTTTCATTAGTTTGTTTCTGCACATGTACTTGTAAATACAGGCTTTTGAACGTTTTTCTGCAATATTACACATCTCGGTGTGGTTGAGGTACACTATGCCCGCGAGCAGTGATATGTTCTGACATGTGATTTGCTGTATGAAATAAGGAGCTGGGCCTCGAAACGGGTCTCTATCGGGCTCTGTTTTGGGCTCTGGCACAGGCGGTCCGTTTTTTTTTAGCGTTATAGGGGAAGGGAAATCCTTTAAAGAGAGTCCTTTTCTCTCTGGATTTCCCTTCTCTTTTTCAAACTCAGGGGCAGCAACATTGTCGTGGTGTCACCAGGGCTTTAAGTGGAAGCTTTTTCAATATTATATACAAGCCGTAGTTGCTGCTTATTTATCTTATGCAACTAACAACCATTGACAAAGCCAATAGTCCTGACTTGTTGTAGGTATGATGTTACTTATTGTATCATATATCTGGATGCAATGACAGAAGCAGAAAAATACCAGTCCGGTGGTAGACTATGCTAAGCACAGATTTTTAGCTTATGTGTTTTTAAACCACGCCCTTAATTACATTGGCCATGCCCCTTTGAGAGACCCCCCCAGTTTTTTCATCCCACTTAAAGCCCTGGTTGGCAGTATTACTACCGGACATCGTGTATTTTCAATTATATCTGCATATAATTATATTTGAAAATTACAGTGTTCATCTCATCTCTTTCATCAACTAGGCACTAACAGGCGCTCTTAAAGCAGCATTCTCTGTAATATCATTTGGTCTCATAGGTGTACAAGCAAGACAATATTCCCAATCTCTTCTAAGTAGATATACGCCAGAAACAGTGGTGCAATTTTAAGTGTTTCAAATCGGATGTGGTGAGTTGCTTTTGTGTTTTTTATAACTTAACAGGTTTCAAACCACAAATGTCGATAAACTCCCAGACGATGGCATTATATCTTGTTTGTGACGTCTGGAGAGTGGAGGAGAAGTGCTTGTTTTCAGGGCTTCTGAGTACTGACAGTAATGCAGAACTTCTACTTTTACGGAGGCAGGAGGCTACAGAACGAATTCTGTGGTAACACTGTACCACCAGCCCTAGGCTGTACTACAACAGAGTGGAAAATAAATAGCTGTGGCATGTTTTAAAGGGTTATTTAAAAGTGTGAATACCTGGCAGCTCAAACTTTAATTTTTACCTTGCGCCATAGTTTACAACACAATGTTAAAGCATCCTGTTATTTGCTATTTTAAAAAATAAAATGCAAACGACAGCATTCCAAGCTTAAAAACTACAGGGGCGTAAAATTGTGTGGCCGGATTATTAACAGGATAATGTGCTGCATGGCTAAAGACTTATAAGATCCCAAAGGCGAGACCTATTGGCTATGCCAATGCTTGTTTTTTGTATGTAGTGGAATGATGATATTTGCACAGCGCTATTGTTATTCAGATAGACACACATAAACGTGCAAGCACAGATACAAAGAAACACACATACACAGACACAAACACACACATAGACAGGCACACATTTGGAAGCAGCTGCATACACAGATAGATGCAACCATATAAGCATACATACATATAGTCATGCACACATATGCATGCAGGTACGAGCACATATAAACATAGACACACACGCGCACATAGATATGCACATAAGGAAGCATGCACATCCATACACAGCATTACCAAGAGGAGATATATTTACACACTGACACACGCATGCACATATATACAAGCATACACACACAGGCATTCCTAAATACCTACGCATATGTGCACACTTAGACATGCATGCACATGCATATATAAATGCACACACTCTGTCTTTTGTCTCACCCATGCTTGGATTGCATGAACAGTTAAACTCTTTACGGTGCGGAGCGGAACTGAACTAAACCGCACCTTCTGGGCAAAACTGCACTTCCAGGGCTGTTAATGTGGCTTGAGTCCTGTAATTCGTGTTTTCCAGTTAAAGAGTGGATCCAGGGTCCAGCCCCTGCGGGTTTCGCAGGGAGGTAGATAATTTGTTGTAGTGGGTTAACTGGGGGCAGGGAGGGGTGGCGTCACTTAGAATTGAGGGGGGCAGTTATGAGGTGTTACTGCTTGGCTCTTTTTCTGCAGTACCGAAAACGGAGTTCCAACCGGTGCAGTGTGCTACCTATTTAGCGCTTTAGCGCCCCACATGGGGTAGTAACCTTAGCTTAAATCACTAAGCCACCTTGCTGAAAAAAAATTGGAATGGCTGAAGGAAAGAGAACAGACATCCGTTGGAGAGAGATGCAATTTGGAGAGAGAGGGTGAAACAGAGAGAAAATAGGAGGCAGGGAGAGGGACTTGAAAACGTAGAGAAGAGGAAAAATGGGTAGAAGAGCGAGACACGATGGAGACTGCGGATCTGGCAGAAGCACCCCCAACTACGTACTGCATCAGCTGGCTAGGCGTGTCGAGGTGACAAAGCCCCTTTCCCACATCCCTATGCCAAGGAACCCTCACCTGAGTTTGCCGCTCTTGCTTCCTGTGAGGGCCTCTTTTTGCACGCTCAGAGGCTGCGCCGGAAAACAGGGAAGGAGTTTACTTGATGTGCAGCCCGGGCCACCGCCTCCTCAGCACTGTGGAGGCCACAGCCCGGGCACAGCGAGCCGCAGAGGTGGCAAGTGAAAGCCCAGGGGAGGGAGGGACACGAGGGAAGCACCGAAGTAGCATGGGGCTGGCAAACGGCGAGGAGGGTAAACCTTCCACCTAGGAAAAACGAGCGCGGCAGCAGAAATTGAAACAAGACTGCTGTTTTTTTAAATATAAAAGTGTGCGCCGTACACCAGTAGCAGATGCGCTCTGACCGCCGTAAGTCACCAAACCTAAGCAAGCACCGCAGCCGCCATCTTCGGACGGAGCTTGGAACAGAGCATTTACTTTTATTATTAAGTATGGTAATCCGCCTGTGCAGCTCCTCTCACTCCAGCTTCCGAAAATCTAAGATTCTCTGAAGAGCGTGACAACAGGGTGTCACTTTTGTGCCAGTTGCGATGGTGGTTTTGTGGTAAAAAAGTTCGACGTTGGTTTTTTAAAATCGCACTTACGGCATCTGTAGTCTCTGAATCATCTCGCTGCGTCCAGATTTCTCCCCCGTCGTGTCTTCTCCTTCACCCTGCTGACCCAGTCTGATAGGAACGCCTGCGCTCGCGCCAAGCCGCATCACTGGATATGCAGCGAGCCTGACATTTTACACATATTTCACAGGAATTCCCCACAGTCCATTAAGAGCCTTTCAGGATTTCGTCTTCTGCCTGCTTTTAGCTTTCAAAAAATAAGGCTTTGATAAAGTCGAGCGGAGTTTGTCACCTCGACCTTCTTAAAAATACTTCCATTGTACACTCAGCGAGCTTGTGCGTCTTCCAGGGGGTCTGACGTCATGGTGTGCATACAGACATGTTGATGACTAGCTACTGGCGGCCGTGCGCGTACTGGCAGCCGTGCGCGAGCCAAATATCCAGTCCGGGTGGGCGAGCCAGAAAGGAGACAGGGAGGGGACCAAAAAGCCTCTGTCCAAATGAGATGCGAGCGTTTTACATAAAGTATGACGCGCGCAAATGAAAAGCGGAGGCGGAGCTTCCACCCCACTTCCGAAACAAAACCGACGACGATAGATCTCGCAGAGCGAGCAGCGCATGCGCTGCGACGCTAGGCGAGACCTAAAAAGGGGACCGGAGTCCCAGTACTCAACTGGCACGGCTGACAGCAGCAAATAAAGAGGGCAATAGATGAAGGACAACGCGGGATGTACACCATGGCAGCACCAGATTGGACATGGACTTATTTGTTTATAAACTTCATTGTTTCCCTGGGGTTATGGGAAATGAATGTTTTTCTGGTTGTTGTTTATAGTTAACTTGGCTGCTGTGCTCAATAAAATGAAGAAAGAAGAGCATGATTCTCGCCTAGAAGGTCCTGACATAGACTCCTAGTTTAATAGAGCCTATAAGTACAATTGAGATTATGAAACATAGAGCTGCATGTATGAAGAAAACGAGGTAAAGGCCTGTCAGTTAAGGGAAATTTAAGAAAGATGATATTTGCGGGAAGGTGGTCAGAACCAGGAAGTGAAAGTAAAGTGAAATGTTTTAATGTGTTAACGTGGGACACACGTCAATTAATGTGGTGTTTTATGAGGAACTTGATATCTAGAAATTGTGCCAGAGTGCATAAGATGATTTAAGTTCAGCTCGTAAAATAATAAGAGGAAAGAGACAAAAGTTTATCTTACATTGAAAAGTGTGCGAAGTGAAGAGGATGAAGAGTGATTATGCCATAATAGGAAAGAAAACTGGATGGAAAAAACATCAAAAATTTGGATGATTTCAGGTCTCCAGACATGTTGGCAGGAGACAAGGAGTTTAAAGGATTCTGGCGAGCTACCTGAAGCAGGGTTTGCACTTTGGCGTCTACACCCTACAGCAGAGCAGCAGCGTCGGAGTGAGCTTGAGTTGGTGTCCCTTCCTGCAGCCCTGAGACACGCTGGCAAGCCAAAACTCCCCTACTAGTCTCCTGTCAACTCTTGTCAGCTCTGTGGCTCCACGTCTTCGCTTTCTGCGTTCTGCCCGTACTGCCGGAGGTTAAGAGGGCAATCTGCTGAGGATGGTGAGCTCTATGGTCTGGTATGCTCCGCCACACATGAAGGCGGGATACGGGAGCACTCCATACTCCCAAAGGCAGAGGGTTGGGAGGCTGGTGTGGAGAGTGTGATCAAGACGTGGCGGAGTGGTGGCGGCGCCCAGAGCGGCTTGCAGTTCTTTGTGACCCCCCTCCTGGGAGACACCCCTTCCCTTCTGCTTCACTACTCTTACTCCAGAGAAAGGTTAACCAAAGAGCCCTTGATATTTTTATGGATTAACTTATTTCCTTCGTCCCACTAGATTTTGTCCACTATCTGTGCGATATAATCCTGGGGGTTCTGGGAATTTCCATTTGACCACAACAAGGAATCAGGGGGTGTTGTGGTCCTCCTTTCAGCCACTAACAGGGCATCACAAATCCCTTCGAGACTCCAATATTCTTTATCTTTCATTCTTTGTTTAAATTTAAGGCTCCCAGTTTTTCAATAAATACAGATAAATGCAGACAGAAAACAATCTATTTTCTTATCTCTATTTTTGTTTACATTTGGAAAAATACTGAAAATAGGTTTTCTTCTAGACAATTCTCATTACTGTAAATTATGTGTACTAGGTCAATAGCTGTGTAGAGTGACAAATAGAAGAATTGAACAAGGAAAAAATTTCCTAATGAAACTCAAATAACTGCAGCAGTACAGCTGTTTAAGCTGCTCTACAATGCAAATGATTTCAGATGACTGTATCATACTGTAAATGGCTAAAACTAATTGGAGATTCAAACATGAGTAAACATTTTTCAGTTAAATAAATGTGGAAATAAAACCTTTGCAGCTTCATTTTTAAAGTAAGCACAAAATAAATCTGGATTAATACAAATAAAATAAGCAAACAATAAATTAGATAAATACAGACGGAAATGTTAAAAAAATAAATATCATAAAACCGGGAGCCCTAAATATAATCCGTAAAATCTGCAATTCTTTCTCTATTAATCAAGTGGGATTATAAAATGAACAGCTGCACCTGAAGTGGCCTAGACCTGGGCCACTGAGCCCATAAGACCCAAAGTAACGGGGCTGGGCACGCGGCAGGGCCCATAGGATCAAGAACCACTATCTTTTGAATAGTGCAACTCATTTTTGGAATAAAGTCAGAGGAGTTCTAAGTAAATCATTAAACTTGTCACGGTGACAATTTAAAAAAATTAAGAAACTGGAATATTGTCCTAAAGACACACATTTCTTTGAAGGGATCAAAGGGTACGAAAAGGGATAGCAAAAGTCCTTACATATTGATACAGTGGTCCAACTGCCTCAAATTTAGATCTTTTTTTCCAAAAATACATGAAGAAAAAATGGTTAAATGCCGCTTACCCACCTTAAACACAGGAGAAACTACTTCAAAACCTGAATCTCAAAGGTTGTCCAAAGGCTTGAGAGTATTAAATGCTGTTACCTCTACTAAACTCCCCATACATGAAATGGTCAACAATATGACTATGCCGGTGAGAAATATGGAAAAGAAAAAGGTAAACATTTCCTCTTTCAATTTTCATGGATTTCATTTTGCCAGATATCAATCTGGAATGCCTTGTCCACTCAAAAACACAAAGAGACATGAAGGAGACTTTAGGACTCTTTGATAAAAGTCCACACCCTAGTGAGACTTTTGGGACTCTTAGATATTAGTCCACTCCCCATGGATGATCTGTCTAAAACACCTGAGTTCCCAATAAACACAAGTTCTCATTTACCCTGGGATTTCGTCCATGTATCAGAGCACTTCATGTGTTGCAGGGTATCCTGGACTCTTATGAAATGTTTGGAAAAAATAGCTTTCAACTCCAACTATATTCTGGAACCTCTGTCTTCCATTCAACTGTCACTAACGAGTAAGTTCTCTGGAACAAGCCAATCCAACTAACCCACTTTCAAATCAGTACCTCCTATAGTGTTGTGCGAGATTATCTAACAAATGAAAATAGAAATGGAATAAACATGGCCATCCAATTGGGAAACCCTATGTTGGGAAAAGGAGTGCGGGAGAAAACACTTGGAAGTGAGAAAAGACATGACCTACTCAAATTATTTTCGCAAAAGGATCTTAAAAAAGTAATTCCACCAAACCGTGATCCTTTATCAGTTATGGAACCGACTGTCCCCTATTTACTATTCAAAAGGCAACTTAAAAAATCATAACGATATAGTCCAATCTCAAACAGCTGAACTGGCTAGAGGAACAGAAGGGGATGCTTCTAGGAAAAAGACAAAGAAGCAAGTAAAGGAAAAAGAAAAATCTAAAAAAGTAGAAAAACAAAAAAGAGGTAGACTGATAAGATTCCTCTCAGATTATTATTAGTCGAGCAAGCTAGAAATAGAGGCAATTCCACTGAAAGGACAACAACCTTTACAGCTAATGAGCAGCTCTTAAACAGGGATGATGTAAAGACAAGGGGACCACCACAGAATGCTCCACCACAGGTGATGGAGACTCTACCTATGGCTGGCTGGTCATAGATTTTATCCTCTATCAGGAGAATTCCATATAAGCTATCCAATGCACAATATTGAAAAGATCACTTCCAAGCAGCTAAGAAATGACAATGCACATGTATGCTATGAACAATGTTGCTCAGACTAAAGAATGAGACCTGTCGCTACACACCACACGTATAATCAAATTTACAGAATTGCTTCCAGGCCACTGTGGTCCATTAAACAGATCATGGATACTGAATTTATTGCATAAGTTCTCTCAGCTACGAACACTATCCTCAGTAGAAATTAAAAGTGTCCTGTTCTCTGATGAAAATGATCTATCAAAAGAGCAGATTTCTGGTAAAGCCACACCCCCATAACAATCCTGAATAACTGTGATTTTTTTTAGAACAATGGCTATGAATTATCTCCTGTACATCCCTAGAAAAACATTCATAGATAGATCGGAAGAATTTAATGCGTTGATTGAACGTTCACTCGCACTAAAACGTATGGCCTGTTCGAGCTATAACAGTAAATGAAAGAGTAGATTTAGATATAGCTGCCAACATCACCAGACATGGTCCTTCAGGATCCTCAATAAAAGATTATGTTATTACAGCTCATATGTCATATCATCTAATTTCCTAAATGAATATCACAGACACAATATATAGTGACCACATCATAATTCAAATTGCACTTGAATTAACTCTCAAATAACTTCTGATTGGTAACTGGAAACTAGATCTGGTCAAACAGATATCCAACTAAATAATGCCATACTACACTGGAACCTGTAGAATATAAAAACTCTATAATGGACTAGTAGTATCATTTCATGTAAATTTACTTAATGCTCCCTGAAATGATCCAATTGGTGTCTTTGAAATATAAAAAAATTGCAAAAGCATAAAAAAAATAGGAGTTCAACCAAAAAATGAGTATGTGTTGCAGGTACAATTATCAATTGAAAAAAAGAAACAGTTTCTTTCATATGTTGTAGAACAAATGAAAATAACTAAGATCCTTAGGAATAAACGTAAAAGAAATCGTGTCACACAAAGGAAAAGATTTTTCCATGTGAACTGACAATCTCCATCAAGCTGCAGAAGAAATAAATACAAGCAACTTTTGGCGAATTGTTGCAATACACTGTGGATTAAAAATCACAGACACAGGAAATCTAGATTCATTATTTAGTTTACAATCTAACAAATATATTTCTAAACCAAACTGTTGTCAAATCCTCATTTATATAAATAGAGCAAAGTCTTCAGCAGCGATGGGCCTAGATGAAATCTCGGAAACTGTGTTGAAAGGAATGTTGAACTACGGGCCAAAATACGCAGACTTATTTGCATACTGCAACAAGACTGGTACTATTCATAAATCATGAAGAGGGAGTGTTATTATCCCTCTTTATAAAAAGTGTTGTAAAACAATTCCTGGGAATTATATGCAAATTGTCCTTTTAGATGCAGTGGGAAAATCTTTAAAAGGAGTCTATTGGAACATTTGGAGTCATAGGCTTCCAAAGTGATTATCGTTCCTCTTGTGCAATCAGGTTTCAGACTAAATTGATCGGTCACAGATAATATTGCAGTGGTTCAGACTGTTTCATACAAATATTTAGTGCTAAAGAACTAGAACTAAATAATATACACAACTCTTATTGGCTTTTCAACTGCTTTCGACTAAGTGAACAGACCAACACTTTAGTGAAAATTGCTGGGTATACTAACCAACAAATTAAGACATAATGTTTCATTACACACATCTACATAGTGCAAAAAACGTTTTGGGGGAAATAAAGGTCTTCCTCTTTCTATTTCTGCACATAATGGCTTGAAACAGGGATGTGTGTTGGCATCAATTTTATTGTCCTTATACCTGTCTGATTTACCACATTAATTCTCAAATTTGTAAAATTTTCCACCAAAACTAGAATCAAAGGGGCACATGCATCAAGCATTTTTGCCTTCGCAAACAGGCCGATTCAAACCTGTTACCGAATCGCAAAATGGGTTTGCGATTCGCTATTAGGAAGGGGCGTGTTTAGGGCGTCCCTTCCTAATATCGAATCGCATCGGTATGTATTAATGTTTTGTGACTGTAACGCAGTCACAAATCATTCGCATTTTACCACCTGCTTTACGTAGATGGTAACCCATTCGCAAATGGGAAGGGGTCGCCAAGGGGCACCTTCCCCTTTGTCAGGAATACTATTGCTTGCCTTCTAATCTGTTTCCCCAAAAGGAAAAAAACCCTTTTTGCACTTTACCCTCGTTGGTACCTGCAACGTTTCCATTCTAAGACGTTCTTACTCCATTTACTGTTCAAAATCGCCAGCACTGGGTTTCCCGGAATTTCAAGATGGCGGCCATCATTGAAACAAATTGTAGCAGTCTAGTCTTTCTGCTCTCGCGCTGAAGTGTTTCTTCCAGCGTGCGAGCCCTTTGAACTGCGCACTTCAACTGTGGAATTTGTCGGAGGAGCAGCGTCTTCCTTGTGTGCCGGTTCCAGAGGAGAATTCAGGTTTTCTGTGAACTTCGTGAACTTCAGCTTTTTCTTGTAAGCTCCGCCCATAAATAGCGGTGTGCACACCAGAGACTACATTCTTGGAGACTAGTGTCTCTATATTTCTGTCACCTGAGAGAGTCTTCCTCGAGATACAGCTTAATAGAAGAAGATTCTTCATTTCCAGCACTTCAGTCAGTTCAGTCTGAATATTCTGAAGAGATTCTTGATTTCAGCTCTGGAGTCAAAACTGTAAGAATGTTCTAGTTTCTTTTGCCTAATTCAAAGACTTGTTACTGCGTGTTTTTTGTGCGTAATTCAAAGTTAATGAGAAAAGTACTGTAAACAAACCTTGGAACTATATATATATATATATATATATATATATATATATATATTTTACTTGTGGAGCACTCGTTCTCTCAGACCACCATCCAAAGGTTCCAGAGGTTTTCTATAGACAAGGTGTTAAAGTTACTTCAGTCTCAGAGAGGGGCTAGCCTTCCTAAATATCCAGGTGTGTGTAGAGTTTTAATATTGTTAAGAATTATTCTCACATGTACAACATGCCTGTAGTTAAAGATGCAATTTAAGACACAGTACTAATCAGTGAACATTAATGTTTGTACAGGTTCTGCTTCCCTTTATTTGATGCGAGTTCCAATAAGCTCTAGTACTGAGAGGAGCAGAGGATTACTGGATCTGGAGGCGGTCTCTCATGTCTTCCCATTCCCCTTTCCCCCTTGTTGGTGGAGCTGTGCGGATTGTTGCCTAAGTTCGCCCACTCACCTGCAGGAGGGAGTTGGGATTTAGCGTCTGCTCCTGTGGAAGGAAATTGTTCTTAGTTGGTGCGCCCTGACAGATTGAAGTGCCACCTACTAAATTTCCACCCGAGCAGTATGACTGAGCGAATAGACCTAAATGCCATAGGGCCCTTATGGATGGCATGCAAAAACAATTGACCCTAGCCCTAGAAGAGAATAAGAGTCTCAGGGAAGAAATCAAAAGATCACATGTGGAAACTCAACAGCTAATGCAAAAAGTTAATGATTTGACTTCTCAGTCCATGGGTTCTTCAACTAAAACTTCCTCCGCTTCGGCCCCAGAAATTACTACTCAGGTCATCCATTCCATTTCCCGGTAATTCCCCTAGCACCTCCTGAACGCTTCCATGGAGACCCACATAAGGCACAGATTTTCATTACCCAATGTTCCTTACACTTCCTTTGTAGACCAGTCATTTTTGCGGATGATCAGTCCAAAACAGCCTTTATATTGTCTTATTTGAATGGGGACGCTGCGTCTTGGTCCATGCCGTTGGTCTCTCAAGATGATCCTTTGCTCTATGATTTTGTAAAATTCAAGGCGGAATTTCTCCGAATTTTTGACTGACGAGCAATTTCCCAGGCTACAGACAACGAGTTACTTGACCTTAAGCAAGGAAACCGGGATTTGGTTGCTTATCTCGCACAATTCAATAAATTGATTGCGGAGACGGAGTGGCCAGAAAGTAGGAGATCTGCAATGTTCTACCGAGGGTTGCTGATGAGTTAAAGGATGCCTTGGCCCAAATTCCTGATCGTCCAACTGAGGTTTCAAAATTGATTGATCTAGTGTTGCAGATTGATCAACGATTATTCGAAAGAAGATCAGAACGCAAAAGAGAATTTCGCCCCTTACCTCCACGTTTTGACAGAAGCAGAGCGGAGGTCTCAAAAACTGCTGATACTCATCTCACAGAAGAACCAATGCAAATAGGTAGTGTAAGAGTATCTCTTACAAAAGAAGAGAAGGAAAAGAGAAGATCAAGAAATCTATGTATGTATTGTGGTCTTTCCGGGCATTTCGTTAAGGAATGCCCAAAGAAACCAAAAGGAAACAATTCGGTAAAAGAGAAGTCCCATCAGTGAAAAGGGTTGCCCTGATGGAAGATCTACCTAAGTCAACCCCTGACCTTCAACAAGTGGCAAACACGTTACAGTCTGCGTCCCCACATCTAACAGTTTCGTTTGAAATTACTTTCGGAACCAAGAAATTACCGGAGGTCTCAGTCATGATTGATTCCGGTGCTACTGGAAACTTCTGTGATATTCAGTATGCCAAAAGAATCTGAATTTCTTTCGTTAAGAAGAAGATTGCGGAGCCAGTACGAGCTGTTAATGGCACCAACTTGTCTTCCGGCCCTATCACAGACGATACAGAACTAATTGAATTAAAGGATTCTCAAGGACACCGAGAGAAGATATCTTTTAATTTGATCGACGCACCTCAATTCCAGTTGATCCTAGGCTTACCTTGGTTGACAGAGCACAACCCAAAGATAAACTGGGAAAAAAGAACAGTCCAGTTAAATTCCAGTTACTGTCTTCACCACTGTTATGAATCTCCAGAAGAAGATCACGGTTCTTCTCCAGCGAAAATTTTAGCCACAAGATCAAACCAAATCTGTGCTCTAGAGACAGAGATCATACCACCGGAGTACGAGGATCTAGCAGCTGTATTTGATAAAGCGGAAGGAGAGAAACTGCCCCCCCACAGACCATACGACTGCAAAATTGATTTGGAGCCTGGGGCTAATTTACCGTGCAGCAGGATCTACGCCCTTACCGAAAAAGAGAATACATTCTTAAAAGAGTACCTACAGCAATATTTGGCTAATGGTTTTATCCGCCCCTCCCAATCTCCAGTTTCTTCTCCTCTTTTTTTTGTCCCTAAGAAGAATGGAGAATGAAGAACTTGTATAGACTTGCGTGCAATCAATCAAGTAACAATCAAGAATCGATATCCATTACCCTTGATTTCGGTTCTGTTGGATCAGATAAAAGAGGCGAGAGTGTTCACCAAGCTAGACCTTCGTGGTGCCTACCATTTGATCCAGGTAGCTGAGGGCTATAAGTGGAAAACTGCGTTTCGTACCAGATTCGGATTGTACGAATATCAAGTTATGCCTTATGGGCTGTGTAATGCCCCGGCAGCTTTCCAACACTTTGTGAACGATGTGTTGAGAGAATTTTTAGATCATACTGCGGTGGTGTACATAAATGACATCCTAATTTTTTCCAAAAATCAACAGGAACACACGACTCATGTTAGAGCAGTTTTGAAGAAGCTTTTGGAAAACAATCTCTACGTGAAGTTAGAAAAATGCGCCTTCCATGTGACAAGGGTGGAATTCTTGGGATTCATCTTATCTGAGAATGGAGTTTCTATGGATCCAGCTAAGATTGAGACCATCCTGACCTGGCCCTCCCCTAAGAGTGTGAAGGAGGTACAGAGCTTCTTAGGTTTTGCAAACGTCTATCGTCGCTTCATCAAGGAGTTCTCCAGAAGAATTATTCCAATCACCAGATTGTTGAAGAAAAGAATTCAGTTTCTTTGGTCTAATGATGCAGAAGAAGCCTTCAATTTCCTTAAGAAATCCTTTACTTCCGCGCCGATCTTGCTTCACCCCGATCCTGAGGAGCCCTTCTACGTTGAGACAGATGCCTCGGATTTAGCCATCGGAGGGGTCTTGTCCCAGCGACACAAGGAAACTGGACAACTGTATCCAGTTGCTTTTCGCTCTCTGAAGTTGACTCCTCCCGAGATAAACTATTCCATTGCAGACAAGGAATTGTTGGCAGTGAAGGACGCCTTCCAGGAATGGTGGCACTACTTATTAGGTGCCCTCCATGTTGTCACAGTTTTCACTGACCACAAGAATCTCCAGTTTTTAAAATCTGCCAAAACCTTAACCCCCAGACAATTGAGGTGGTCCCTGTACTTTGCGGATTTCAACTTCACAATTACCTATCGACCAGGTTCAGCTAACGGTAAGGCCGACGCTCTCTCAAGAATCGGAACAGCTTCTGGGGGAGGAGAAACGGAGAAAATTCCAATCATTCCTGCGGACAAGTTTGCCTGTGTTCTACAGTTTTCTGAAATCCAAGAAAAGATTCGTGAACATATGTCCGACGACGAAATGACGAAGTGGGCGATGGAAGGTGAGAACAGAAAGATAAAAGAAAAACTTCCTTATGTAAATGACGCCTTGTACCTACCCACCCAAGAACTTCAAGAAGCCATCCTTCGAGCTTGCCACGATGACCATTTGGCTGGTCAAAAAGGTGTTTCCAAGACCACGGAGCTCGTGAAAAGACAGTTTTGGTGGCCAGCCATGATCCCTCAAATAAGACAATATGGACTGACTTGTGATAAATGCATTAGAGGGAAAACCAATCGACAGGCCCCAGAGGGAAAACTTATGCCTCTTCCAACAGCTCCTCACCCTTGGCACACCATAACCATGGATCTTATTGTTGACTTGCCTCTGAGTCAAGGGTTTAATACCATTCTAGTGTTTGTTGACACTTTCTCTAAGATGAGTCATTTTATTCCACTAAAAAGAATCCCTGGGGCTACGCAACTTGCATTGCTATTTTCACAACACATAGTAAAGGCACATGGAATTCCAGTAGTTGTGATTCCTGACCATGGGGCCCAATTTGTTTCTAAATTTTGGAGAGCCTTCATGCTACAATTGGGTATTGATCCTCGGTTTTTCACCAGTTATCACCCAGAAACGGATGGTCAGACTGAGAGAGTTAACCAGGAAATTGAACAGTATTTGCGTTTATACCTCTTGGAACAAGAGGGAGAGTGGTCTGAGATGATTTGGACGGCAGAATTTGCCTACAACAATGCTGTGCATTCCTCCACTGGTTACTCTCCCTTCTTTCTTAACTCTGGTAGACACCCGAATGTCGTTTTTGGAAAATCTGATGGTTCCGTCCCTGCAGTGGAAGAATTTAGTAAAAAAATCCAAGAAAGTTATCGCTCAGCGACAGAACACTTAGAGAAAGCCAAAATCTCTTATAAGAAACAGACAGACAAGAGAAGGAGAAGTAATCCAGATTATTCTGTGGGAGATTTGGTCTGGTTGTCAACTTGACACCTCCACCTAAAAGGAAACAAAAAGTTCCAACCACGGTTTTTGGGACCTTTTAGAGTTTTAAAGATCGTGAATCCTGTGATCATTAAACTAGCCTTGCCTCCTCAAATGAAAATCCACCCAGTTTTCCATGTTTCTCTTTTAAAGAAAAATTCTCCTAACGTTAGGGTTTCCACCCCTCCAGATCCTGTCGTCATCGATTCGCATCTAGAATATGAAGTGAGCAGAATCTTAGATTCAAGGATCAAGAATGGGAAACTATTCTACCTTATAGAATGGAAGGGGTTCGGCCCTGAGGAAAGGTCTTGGGAACCATCTCACAATGTGCATGCTCCTAGATTGGTCAAACAATTTCACACTGCTTACCCCAACAAACCTTCTTTGGGAGGGCCTTCTTTAGGAGGGGGACTGTCAGGAATACTATTGCTTGCCTTCTAAACTGTTTCCCCAAAAGGAAAAAGACCCTTTTTGCACTTTACCCTCGTTGATACCTGCAACGTTTCCATTCTAAGACGTTCTTACTCCATTTACTGTTCAAAATCGCCAGCACTGGGTTTCCCGGAATTTCAAGATGGCGGCCGTCATTGAAACAAATTGTAGCAGTCTAGTCTTTCTGCTCTCGCGCTGAAGTGTTTCTTCCAGCTCGCCAGCCCTTTGAACTGCGCACTTCAACTGTGGAATTTGTCGGAGGAGCAGCGTCTTCCTTGTGCGCCGGTTCCAGAGGAGAATTCAGGTTTTCTGTGAACTTCGTGAACTTCAGCTTTTTCCTGTAAGCTCCGCCCATAAATAGCGGTGTGCACACCAGAGACTACATTCTTGGAGACTAGTGTCTCTATATTTCTGTCACCTCAGAGAGTCTTCCTCGAGATACAGCTTAATAGAAGAAGATTCTTCATTTCCAGCGCTTCAGTCAGTTCAGTCTGAATATTCTGAAGAGATTCTTGATTTCAGCTCTGGAGTCAAAACTGTAAGAATGTTCTAATTTCTTTTGCCTAATTCAAAGACTTGTTACTGCGTGTTTTTTGTGCGTAATTCAAAGTTAATGAGAAAAGTACTGTAAACAAACCTTGGAACTATATATATATATATATTTTACTTGTGGAGCACTCGTTCTCTCGGACCACCATCCAAAGGTTCCAGAGGTTTTCTATAGACAAGGTGTTAAAGTTACTTCAGTCTCAGAGAGGGGCTAGCCTTCCTAAATATCCAGGTGTGTGTAGAGTTTTAATATTGTTAAGAATTATTCTCACATGTACAACATGCCTGTAGTTAAAGATGCAATTTAAGACACAGTACTAATCAGTGAACATTAATGTTTGTACAGGTTCTGCTTCCCTTTATTTGATGCGAGTTCCAATAAGCTCTAGTACTGAGAGGAGCAGAGGATTACTGGATCTGGAGGCGGTCTCTCATGTCTTCCCATCCCCTTTCCCCCCTGTTGGTGGAGCTGTGAGGATTGTTGTCTAAGTTCGCCCACTCACCTGCAGGAGGGAGTTGAGATTTAGCGTCTGCTCCTGTGGAAGGAAATTGTTCTTAGTTGGTGCGCCCTGACACCCTTTGTTAATGTTTGTTACAGCGTTTTTTAAAGTAGGCAGTGGTCCCACGGACCACTGCCTACTCTTAAAAAATGAAAAGAAAAGTTTTCATTTAACTTTTTGTAAAGCATCTCATTTTCCTTTAAGGAATACAGGCTGTTTTACAAAAAAAGATTGCTTTATTTAAAAGCAATCACGGACATGGTGGTCTGCTGACCTCAGCAGGCCACCATCCTGGTGATTTTTGCGATTCCTAGGGGGTCGCAAATTGCGATCTACCGCATTAATATTAATGAGGTAGAGCGATTTGCGACCTCCTAGGAATCGCTATCTGAAACTCTTTGAGTTTCATACATTGTAAATTGCGATTAGCTAATTGCGATTCTCAGGAATTCGTAATTAGGTATTCGCAATTTACAATTTTGATACATGTAGCCCTAAATCTATACACACCCTCTTAGATGAAACAATACCACATCATCAGCATATAACACCAATAGGCCTACAATCAAATTTGACAGAATTGAATAATTATGCCAAAAGCATTATTTAAAGATTAATATTTTAAACACAAAGATTTTACCCTTTAAGGGGAAAACGAGGCTTAGCATATGATTGGTTCTTGAAACAAGAAAAACCAGAGGTAGTCAAAATATATATATCTAGTAACCTTCTCAAGTAATTTACGTGGCAAATCACACTTGTCCTATCTAGAGACTAAGGGTTTGGCTCATGCTGATACCTTATAATACTTCTCCCCAGTGGCTGGGGAAAAGACATTTCAACCATCTACTGAATGTCTACAAAATAAAAATACCTTCCACCCTAGCCTATGCACTTGAATATATTTCAATCTCTAAATGTTTTTTTAAAATATATATGAAAGGAAGCTCTTATGAAACATTTGTACCTGAAATTCAGCAATTCCTATACAACTACTCCGGTTAGAACTCGGATTATCCAGTGCATATGCTCAAGTGCTGGCAAAAGTTATTTGATGGGGCTATCAGCTACTGCATGCTTCAGAAAAATACTTAAGGACTTCCCTGTATAAGGGCTCGGTCAGGTGCTCTTAGGACCAACAGACTTTTTCCATGAAATTAAATTTGCATTAGATAATCTTGGTTGTAATACTGAACTGCTCAAATTATAGACTCCCAGGCACCTGCGATTATTTTACAGAATTCAAATCGCACAACTGAGCTACAATCTGGATGTAGAACACTGTGGGAATTTGAAATTGTGCAATGCGCTTTCTGCAAATATTCCATTCGGTTATGCCCAACCTTATCTCTCCTATTGTATGGAACACAATGTAAGACAATTAATAATGAATCTCCACATTGGTAACTTGCCTCTTAAATCCTTAACAGGGAGATGGGCAGGTTGATATCCCGACTCCCTTATTTGTGATCTCTGTCAGGCAGGGAACCAGATGTGTTGCAAGCATGTCCAGCCCTAACTGATTTTAGAAAACAGTTTTTTAATTCAAGAATTGCTAATCATAAAGTCAAAGCTCACAATGAATTGATTCAATTTATTATGAATCCACCAAATAAGCAAGATTATTGTAATGTGTTTACATTGTTTTGAAAATATTTAGAGTATGTATTCGACTGTATATTTCTGATGAACAAATGGTGTTTTAAATTTTTTTCATTTAAAAAACTGTAATAATAATCTCAGACAATATCTAAATAAATGTTGATAAACTTGAACAAGGAGTTTGAGAGAGAATTTGGTATATGCTTGTAGGAACAGATATTATTCCAGGAGGATATGGCAAACACTGATCTGGGGGGCATGTTATGCATGGAAGTGAAACTTCAGTAAATAAAAACAGAGGTGAAGGTGTATGCTGCCAAAAGGGATTATAACTTATTCAGCTAGTGATATCAGCCAGACCTAAGGAGAACACTGAACCCAAATGCCAAAGAGCATGTAATGTTTTTATCAAAGGCTTGCAGGTGAAGTCATGTTGGAGAAATTCCCTCAACTTTCTTTTAACAATGACTTGGGATTGCTAAGAGATTTAACAATGGGTTTGTGCTAAAAGGGAGGACTTCATCTTCTGAAGTATTAGCTGAGGGTGGAACTAGAAAGATTACAAAAGGCGGGCAACATTGAGATAGAGGCATCAGAGTAGCTGGAGCCAATAGTTCTGACAGTCAAGACATTTGCTTATGTGTAGACTTGCGTGATCTTTATAAAAATACTGAGTAGATCAGTATCCTCTTCCAAACATTTATGAGACCTTGACTATACTAGATGTACAAGTGTGCTTAGCTTGATGGGTTCGTCATCTGCCTTGCATCAGGTGCTGCTGGAAGTAGTGGCTAAATTTAAGTATGAAATGAAAAATTTGCTACCTTGCACTGATATTGTGATGTTCGTCCAAGATTGCATTTTAATTTACAGTGATGGTGTTGGGGAACACAATGCAATGTTAACAAACTCTTAGAGAAGACAGGATAAGCGTAGCTTGACTGCACAGGCAAAGAAATATCAGTTCAGAGTATGCTCAGCTAAATATTTGGGGCACAGAATAAGTGGAGAAGGGATAAAAGCAAGATTAAAAATTGGTTGAGGCAGTATAACACATGTGGGTGCCTTTAAAGAGAAGGCAAAATCAATTTGGGGAGTAGCAGAGTAATACTCCAGGTTTGTCCAGAGTTCTGAAAGAATTCTTACTCCTCTTGAAAGGTTGATGAAGAAAGGGGTCAGGTCTGACTGGACGGGTAAACATTAGTAAGCCTTTGATGTTATTTACACAGAGATCACTAATGCTACAACTTTTAGTAGGTTTGGTGTGACGAAGATAGTACCTACTACTGGTGCATGTCTGAAAGTATTAAAAGTAGTTTATTGCAGCTTGAGAAGAAAGGTGAAGTAGTTATTGTTTTGATTCAAGAGAACTGCGAAGACCTGAGGTAAACTATTCAGTAATGGAGAGGAATGCAATTGCATGAAGCTGGGCGACTCAACATTTTCAATTTGTTTTATGGAGTTTACCTTATCTGGTAAAGTACGACAACTGGTGCAAATGTTCCTATCTAAAGATTCAGCCCAGAGTACACAAGGATTTCTAGGTGGATTGAGGAGTAAAGGAATTTGATTTCCAGATGGAGTATGCCGCAGGAATGCACACTACAGTTGCTGCCTGCTTATTGAGGTTTCCCTAAGAGAGAGAATAGGGAGAGGATTAGATCATGGAAGGCGATGGTAAGATCATGTGGGTGAGAGAAATGGCCATATGTAAAGAATACAACAATGCACAAACAAGAGATGTGTTGAAAAGAGATGAATAGGGTTATAGAAGGTTGGCGTAGGAGAAGAACTGAATGTGGATGGGAGTCAGATTTTGAAGGGGTAGAGAATAATTCCACTAGCTGTACTGTGAGAAACATTTGTAAAACCTATGACCAAAGTGAAGGTCACAGATTTTTATACCTTTGGCCTAAGGAGTTTGTGATAGAATGCCAACAGTGTGCTGCTAGTGACAAATCTAAGATAGCACGAGTGCCTTTGTCGCCCGTTGAAGCGCCAATGATTCATTGGAGTACACTTGGAATAATATTATGGTCCCCCTCGACTTGCTAATAGACTTGTTACCAGCTTGTGAAGGTATACTTTCGCTGTTTGTGAAGAACTATTTTAAGTGGATTTGGCATAAGAAACGGTGGCACTTTTACTACAGCAACAGTAACTCAACAACAGTCATTGCTTCCTGAAGGAGGAGCTTGCGAGGGAGGGTAATTATCACTAATAATGGGGATTCAATATGGATCTGAAGACATATGAATTTTGAAAATTAAGCTCTGGAACATTTTAGAATAGCATTGTATTCTCCCCAAGCCAATGGATTAGTAGAGAGAATCAATCAAATCATCAGGGCTTATATACAAATCGGTTTAATGCAAGGACTAGAAGTGAGGGAGGACAATTATCCGTGATAATGGGGATTCTATATGTATCTGAAGACGTCGATTTTGAGGATTAAGGCTCTGGAACATTTTAGAATAGCATTGTATTCTCCCCAAGCCAATGGATTAGTATAGAGATTCAATCGAATTATTAGGTTTTATATTCAAATAGCTTTAATGCAAGGAAGGAAAGTGAAGCCTTCTCAACAACAAATGTTCTGAGCTCATCGTACTGCTCCGAATGCTGTTACAAACACAACCCCATTTGAGTTTTTGAGAGGAAAAGTGCTAAGCTCAAAATATTCTCCTCTAAGGTTGCAAAGGGGAGCAGAGGGTTGAGTAAAGTAGATCAGAAGTTGAGAGAAAAGGTTATGTGATACTTTTAAACAATATAAAACAAGGTGTAATGATAATAAGGGTATCTGGAAAATGAGTGGCACTGTGGAGACTGGGAGTGAAGAAACAGAGGTTCGGTAGGAAAGGACAATTGCAATTCTCGTGTCAAAGATTGTGGGAGTGAAGATGAATGTGGTGCTTTTGAGCAACTGGGAATTTGGAGCATGTCCAGAGTGTTTAAAGCCTCAGATATAACTGGTGATGATGAGAAACGTGAGGGTGAGGCATGGGTGAAATATGTTATGTTACATTTATTTACAGAGCGCAATGAACACCGAAGAATCCTGGCACTAAGATAACATTAAAGGAAGATAACTGCTTAATTAACCTAAACAGGTTCTAAACCATTTGGTGGCTGCTATGGAAAAAGTGCAGGCAACAAAGTAAACAGTACATGTTTTTAGGATCGCAAGAAGGAAGAGACTTGATGTTCTAAGATTGCAAGTGCAGCAGTGTAGGTCAATTTCTTTATCTAGGAAGGCTGGAGTATTGGCAAAAACTGCCCTCTGCACAATTATTATTGATTTAAAGATGATCCTAGATTAACTAGGGAGCCAATATAGAGATCTCAATAGCAGCATAATGTGAGCATATCTAGCTGCACTGGTCACCAAATAAACTGCAGTATTCTGAATTAAGCTAAAGTGGATGAAGAGGAATGTCAGAGTCAGCTAGATAAACTACATTGACATAATCTGGCCATGACTGAATAAGGACAACAACAGAAATATAGAGACTAGGGCCTGATTACGATCTTGGCGGATGGGATACTTCATCACAAACGTGACAGATATCCTGTCCACCGTATTACAAGTTCCATCATATCCTATGGCAGTCGCGGCCCCTGCAGGTAAGCGCAGTGGGGCAATGCAGGAGCAGGTTGGGGGGAAGTGACAAACGATGGAATATGGAAAATAAATAAATAAATAAAACCACTTACCATGCGCTCGCCGCATCGCTGAGTTGGCAATGCGGCGAGCGCAAGGTAAGTGGTTTTATTTATTTATTTTCCCTATTCCGTCATTTGTCACTTCAACTACCCCCACCCCGCCCCCGCCCTGCCCTCCGAGCTTACCTGCACGGTCCGCCACTGTACTATGGAACTTGTAATACGGCAGACGGGATATCGGTCACATTTGGGACGGAGTATCCCATCCGCCAAGATCGTAATCAGGCCATAGGTGTTATAAAGGGAAGAATCTTTTTTTTTTAAGGTTCTGAACTGAAGAAAACAAGTATATGCTATTTTAGCAGCTTTAGGTTTTAATTATAGCGTGTCGTCCTAAGTTATGTGTAATTTTAGTCGGGTTGGGAGGAGGATCCATGAGTTTGTGCCAGCAGGGTGGTTACTAAACACTTGAGGCACCACAAGGATCCCAGTCTTTGCTGATTTCAAGAGCAAGAGGTTGACTTACATCTACCAGAAAACCCTGGACAAAACGCTGCAAGAAGGGAGTGACCTTGTCCAGATTAAACAGGGAAGAGCAAAGATCACTGAGTATCGTCTGTGAATGAAATCTGCATTTTCTGCATGGCCATCCGGGACTTTTCACCTTTTCCTGCACTTTACACTTGCTAATCAGCAGTAAATGGCTTGTGCTCTACTTTTAAAATTATTAAATTGATACACGCCTAATTGGTATATTTAACTTGCCCATAAGTCCTTAGTAAATGGTACAAAATGTACTCAGGCCTTTGAAGTTAAAGGACAGTAATGGATTGTAGGACCTATTGTGCGTACACTACACTGAGAGAGCAAACATGGCTTCAGGCCTACCATTGTAGATGACCATAGCAGTGTAAAAACTGCAAATCAACCTCTCAAAATAAACCCTTTGACAGGTAAAAACCTCCTTTTTAAATATTAATGAATTAACCTCTATGTAGGCCTTGTACCCTGCAAGGCAGAGTGCATTGTTGGACATGTAGAAATGTAATATTAACATGTATTTAAAGTGACTAGCATCTAATAGCTATTTTCACTGTGGCAGGCCTACCTGTGCTATGTAGCAAACCAGAGTACAGATTAAAATGCTAATACTATATCTCAGGATTTGGAGCACCTAAAAAAATTATTAAACAATAATTTTTAATAGTTATTAGAAATCCAATTCAATGGTGAAGTCGGAGCCTTATAATATTAAGGAAAAGTAACTTTTAGAAAGTTACCTTTTCCCTGCCTGATGTTCTTGGGGGCTAATTTGCATTGGCTCTCCAGCTTTTCCCAGCCAGTAATTACCCTTGAATAGGTGTGAAAAGGTGTGAAATGCCTCCCAGGAGCAAACAATAGTCTGACCTAAATGGGTATTGATGTCTCATCTGAACTCCCCAGTATATGCTGGGGGCCTTTTTTTTTACCCTACAGCGTCAAATCCTGCATGAGTATCAAATACTGCTTGACAGCCCTGTTGGGTTCACATATAACACTTGAGGCACACCTCAAAGGGGAAAGAAAAGGATATTAAGACAATTCTTGTGGATCCACTGTCTGGTTGCCAAAGAACTATGCTTTTGTTCAACTAGACTTCTGTCTCTGTGTTTGTTGTAGGTACAGTGGCTGCTTCACACTGGATTTTAGTGTTAGATGTAGGACACTATGATTACCATAGTACACTTCCCACACAGAGCCCCAGCTCTCAGAGCCCAAGTTTAGTGTGGCCGAAGGCTTTTGCCATCCAGAAAATGCTCAAAGTGGGTACCAGGTATAAATGTGGCACCACCTGGCACTTCTTGGCCTGTGGAAGATCAGAAAAGGATTGAACCTGATGTCTATGACCTGAGAGGAGCCCTGAAAGACTGGACCTACTTCCCTTTGTACCCAGGACAAAGAAGTGGACTCCACGAGTCACTTGGCTGAACTCCTGTGCAAGCTACAGGGCCATAACAAGCTGCAAAATGCCTTTTCCTGGAAGTACCCAGCTGACCAGTGGCAGCTGGACCTGGACTGGAACCTGTTGTTAGCCTCTGACTGACACCGGGTGAGTCTTTACGTGCCTCTCCTAAGGTCCTGGTAGGCTTTAGAAGTGTACTCCTATTGTGGATTGGGAATTAAAAGACATTGGGTTTTATTTAGAGTTTGGCATGAAGATTACTCTGTCATAAAGGCAACGGAGTACTCTCTTCGCCAAACTGCAGTTCCGCCCGCCTCATTTAGTGTCAGGCAGTCAGTGGCGGTGCGTCCATTAGGGCGCTGGGGCGTCGCCCCACAAGCCGCCCACGCCCGCAGCTCCCTCAGCGTCTCTGAACTTAAGTAAACTCTCAGTTTACTTAAGTTCAGAGACGCGAGGGAGAACTGACAATCATGTCAGTCAGCATGACGTCGGACCGCCCACCCCCTTCAGAGTCTGAAGGGGGTGGGCGGTCTAGGCGTCATGTTGACTGACATGCATGCATTGTCAGACCAGGGGCAGGCAGCAGCACAAGTGCGCATGACTGGTGAAGGTCGGCAAATTTTTCTGACCAGCCCAGTCATGCGCACTAGTGTCTGCTCAGGCTGCGGCTGCGCATTAGGAGAGCGAGGGTTGAGTAAAGGCTCAAACCTCGGTCTCCTAATGGGCAGGCGGACGGCGAGCAGCCCTGCTAAGCCAATCCTGGCGCTGCTGAGAGGGTTTGCCAGCAGTGACGCGGCTGTTTGTAGGCACCAACCAACAGGACCCCGGAGCAGAGGCGACGCGGACCCGGTCAGGTAATTTTTTTTACTTTATTTTAAAACTCCCCCCAGCCCCCACCCCACCCACCCCCTCCCCCGAGTACTGTGAGCCGCGACTGGATGTCTGAATGCATTAAAGGACTCCAAGTAGCCACGTTTCGATATTTTTCCAGTGGATTAAAAGGATATATGTGGAGAGCTATTGGTAGATGTAAAACCGGCCAAGCTTTCTAAGAACTAGTGAGATCAGTGTTGTGGCTCTATGTAAGAACTTATTTAAACTTATTTTCAGTAATTGGAATCAGGTTGAGGTGGCTGTGCAGTTATGAAAGTTTCCATGTTCATTTAAAGGCTGATGTGCACTCCATTGTTTCTGGCTGAAGATGTTGAAGGCATGATATCTGAGAGGCAATGGGCAATGCATAGCGCTGGGGAAGTCTAGAGCAGGGGAGGGCTGCAGGTACTGTGGATGGAAGCATGAAAATAGACAGTGCTTAATTTATAAAAATGTAAATGTCATGGCCCCATGTATTTATTGGGAGGCCACTGTGGTTGCTACTACTCACTACCCCTGCCAGCACTGGCAAATATTAACCATGGTACAATATATTTGTGACATTTTGGCTATTTCACATCGAAGCCACTGCTTTTACTTTTTTTTTAAGTATATTGAATACGTTGTTGATGGGCTCTGTTGAAAAATATACAGATAGCGCCACCATATGGTAGACTGTCATAAATAAGTGCTTGTGCTAAGCACCGGCAAAAAACGGCACAAATTACTGAAAATATATTACGCCCATTGTTCATACATTTAATATATATGCGACAGCCACCTTCTAGTGGTGTCTTGCTTTGAGGCAGTATGTGATTTTTCTGGAGGTGAGGAGTGAAGGAAAGAAACAAAAGAAGGATTTTGGTATCTGTGTAAACATGACAAGAAAAGCTGAAGAAAGTGTTGCTATTGCCAAGAGATGAGGTATTGATTGACAAGAGGAGAAGGCTAAAGACTGAACCAAGGGGGGCACAAGTCAGGAGAGATTTTGGGATGGATGAGGAGAAGCACCACGAGTCTGAAAAGAAGCAATGAGTGAGCGCGGGAGAAATCTAGTAGAGAACTGATTCTGTGATCCTAAGATTGGTTAGGCCTACATGCCACTAGACCCGATTCAATAAGAGTCAACGGGGAAATACATTCTCCCGATTATTTTATCAGACTCTTCCCTCTTTTCTCTTCTAAGATGTTGGCATGTATGGTTAGGGTGTCCTGTAGAGTGGTGGTCTATGGGATCAAATGCTGCAGAGAGGTCAACAAGTATAAGAATAGAAGTAAAGTGTGTGTGAATCGGCAGAGGTTATAAAGTTGGATAGGTGAGTGAAGGCAGTGTCTGTGGCGTGCAGCATCCTGAATCCAGATTGAAAGAGGTGAGGAAGTCTGTGAGTAGTGAGGAAGTAGGTTAAACAATGCTAGTCATTCAAGAACGAGTGAGTCAGGGAAGATAGACGTCTGGGCATGAAGGGTCATCAGTGTTATTTTTTTAAAGGCTTTAGAAGACAACTGCAGAGATTTGAAGCAATAATAGGTGGCTGTGTTGAAAGGATGATAGAAAAATGATATCATGCAAGATAGCAAGAGAGAAGAGGGTGAATGGTTTGGTGTTCTGGGAGTTGAATTGGTCACACTGTGCATATGAAGGCTTAGCAGATTTGAGTATGATAATTAGCTCAGTAACAGATGGGTGAGAAAAGGCAAAGTAGTGTCACAGAAAGCGTGAATAGTGTGGGCAAAATGTAAGCACAAATACGTGGGCCTAAGGAAATGCCAGGTGTGTTCTGATATCTAAGCCCTTTGAGGAGAACTCTGATGCAAAGTTATTAAGTGAGAGGGAGGAATGCGAGACTGATGTGCAAGGGATGAAAGAAGAGCAATAACTGCAGAAGTCAATCATTAAAGGTGGAAAATTAACATTAGGCCCTGATAGAAGATTTGATAGACCTGAGGGTGAATGTGAGGGCATGTTTGTGTATATCAAGATGTGCTCTAGTTTGGTTTTTTTCCGTTTATGGAGGAGTGCACATATTTTCCCTTTAAAACATTGATATTGATTGTAATTTGAAGCTGGTTTGATATAGGTTTGATATCATTTTGAATTTGGACTCATGGCAGGGCTTTTGTTGGTTACCAAGAACTGTTTTTCAGCTTAACAAAAAAAACCTAGCTTACCTCGCCCAACCAAACAAGACTGTGCTTGAGTGCAGTGCAGCGAAGGGTGAGTGATGTCTGTGTGAGTGCAGGTTGAGCAGTGTGCCTGTGTGAGTCCAGGGTGAGTGATGTGGATGGGTGAATGCAGGCTTAGTGATCTGTCAGGGAAGGGTGAGTAATGGGTCTATGAGTGCAGGGTGAGTAGTATGCCTATGTGAATGCAGGGAGAGTGATGTATCTGTGCAAGTGCAAAGAGACTTGTCTGGCTACTCCCACAGATGTGTTCGCCAAGCCACCTCTTTCTCAAATTTGCTTGAGAATGCACCATTTGCCCACTCTTTTTTCAAAACCCCTTGTAGGTGGTTCGGGCTCGCTCGCTACGCTCGCTCGCCACAGTGCAGTATTTACGCCTCACCACTTTCAAATGTCACCAGCCGCCACTGTACCCGAAGATGTCACTGTCTGGATGTCAGTCAGAGCGCAGCGCGGGGGATGATCACAATTATGAATGATGCATTGTAGCACTGGTCTGTAGTTGAGTGTGAGCCTGCCAGCAATGCCTTAATTCACGGTGCGAGCCCCAAAGCCTGCAGAAGCACAGCACACACAGTGCACGCCACGAGCGGCACACTGCCAGCTGCTGACTTGAGGCGCTTCCACTCAGTGACAGAGACACACAGATAGGCGTGACAATGCATTTCAGTGTGGTAATGCGGAGTACCACACTGAAATGCGTTAGTCTAACGCCTGATGCGTGGTACTTGGCAGGACTGCTGGTAAAAGATTTTACCTTCAGACTTAGACCCTACGCCTACCAGATTTAGATATGTAAGCTGCCCAGCAGACCTCTCTTGCATTGGCAATAACTGCCAACAAAGCGGTTCCTGTCAATGCATTGAAAGTTTGATGGGTGGCTCTGTCAACATGACAGAGCATACGGAAAACAGTCAATATTTTTTTTTTCTTCAAAAACAAAACCCCAAAGCAAAATTGTCTTTTTGAAAATAAAAAAAGCAATGATGCCTTCGCCATGGGCGATTGCTCCCATGGCTTGGGGGTCATTTACAGGTTTTTACTGTCCCTTACCACCAGATTTTACCTTGTGGGGATGGACAGTGAAAAGTGACCATTTGACTGCCCACTCTAAATCGGGCAGGCGATCAAATGGCCAAAGCTCTGACGGCCTTTACTCTGTACGGGTCGTCGAAGGTGTATGTCGGTGGCCAAGATGGAGTAGTCTCCTCCGCTGACATATTTCTGTACGATCGGGTAGTGTCTAATGGCTAATACCGAGACAGCCCGTCCAGTCAGATGCCTGGTGCTGTAGGGGACGTCACATCCTGCTGGAAGGAGCGGGGAGTTCAATTTGAGGAAGGCGGCTCTGGGCTGGCTGGTTTGGGGCAGATGTCGCCGTGTAGCTCACTCAGCTGTTATTAATTTTACCTCCCTCTACCCTCAAATTATTACAGCCGACTCGAGGGAGACCAACTAAGTCAGTGACCCGGGTTGCAGGGCCAAGCGGTGGCCAGGACAGTCTCACTGGATGGCCCGCTTGGGAACTGGAGTCAGCCAGGACAGCTCGATCATTGCGGAGGTACCGAGCAGCAAACCTGAGTTGCCGCCTCCCACGGTGTCTCACGGCCTTGCCTGTACGAGGTCAGCTTGCCTGCAGCCAGCCCATGCAGACCAGAGCACCACCCACCTGCGCCACAGTCCAGACTGACACAGACTCATCTGGGCCGGGCCGCGGCCCAAGACAGTAAGTACCAGCCATTGTGAACCTCTGTGTGTTTGTTTGTAAGACAGTGATGAGGGCAATGGCAGCGTACAATCACATCAGGCAGCTGCAGCCGGTGCATGCCGGTGTTGAAGTTGTTACTCTAGGGTGACATAGGTGGATGGATCCAATCAACCGGCGTGACGTGTTTGACTGTAGCTGACAGCCCCGCCAGGGAACTGGAGCAAGTTAATATTGTTGTTTGTGCCTCTCTGACATCGGCCGCTCCCGAGCCCTGTTGGACCGGGTCACTCACATGATGTCAGAGGCCCTGTGTCTTGATGCTCTCCTGATTTTGCCGGCAAGGAAGGGGGCCCCACCACAAAGGCTGGCAATCTGTGTTTTGTTTTTCTGCAGGCCTGCCCGCCTGGCAACAGTAGGTACCAGAGGAATGTGTTGTTGGGACCTCACACATGCTCTTTGGGCCATGTCCCATGTGGCAGAGAGGCTCTGGATGGAGTGATGCTCTAAGCAGCATCATTAATTACGAGGGAGGAGCCAGGGAGCCCAGTCCGAGTCACCAAAGGCTGGAAAGAAGTATTCTCCCGGCCTGCCCAGCAACACAGATGTCCAAGCAGGTCCATGATGTTTTTGTTCCTCAGTTGGGGCCTCACACATCCCGTTTGGGCCAGGTCCCACGCTATTTATATGTTTATCTCGTCTTCATTACTTCATTTTGCTTGCGAGAAAGTGTCACTCATAGTCGTTGAAATGTCACTCATAATTACACTGAAATTATGAAAATTTCACACATAGCAATTTGAAACCTTGGCAGCTATGTACCAGGACGAACCTGGTTGTTGCATCAGACCTTTGCTCCAACACGGTCAGCCTCAAATTGTTCCCAGGTCCCAGTCTACCAAGACCTTTGGCTATCATTTGTGCTTTTTGGTACTATTCTACTTAAAATTTTGCATATCTCTAGTTCCCCTTATTGGATTTATGTTATTTTGATTATTACATGTTCATCCATTGTTCTTATTCAGAATGGAATTTTTATTGTTTTGCATTTTGTCTTTATTACTGGTTTGGTACCCCATAAATACTTTACAAATTGCCCTAAGTTTAGCCTGCCTGCTCTGTGTCATAGCTACCAGGGGGTTGACCTCTGGTTAATTTAGTGACTTTAAAGGTTTACCCTGACAAGGGTTGTGATTATTCCTTGAGGTGGGTAGTCAGACACCCCAAATAATAATACAATTTCTTACAGTCTGCATATAAATAAAACCTAGTATCCTGCTGGTGAAGAAGTGAGACAGGAGGGTGCAGGTGTGGATTAAACAAAACATGGGACAAGCAGAACCCTGAGAGACTCTCTGCAAGTGAGGCAACACTACCGGTTGGTTTCTATCAGCAAGAAAGTAATTAAACCACTTAAAAACAATAGCTCTGTATCCAGCTTCTACCAAGGTAGAGTATCAAAAGCTGCCAAAAGACCTAATAGGGTCAGCATTCCTATAGCTCGTAAGTCAACAAGCTTTCTCTGATCATCCAAGATAGATATTACTACAGGTTTGGTACTGTGCCGTAGATAAAACCATGCTCGAAATTCATCAAAGAGTTATGTTCAGTAAACTTCTGTAGATGGAAATAGTTTTTCTAGACCTTTACCTAAGTAAGGAAGAAAAGATATCATGCGAAAATTGCCCAGACCTGAAGGGTTAAGGTAGGTTTTCGCAGCAACAGTTTCACAATTGCAGATTTCAGAGATATGGAATGATACCATGAGTTAGGGAACAATTATAAAAAAAATTGAATCACCTCTCAATTATATTTGTGTGTAATGGATGTAAAGGCTTGTATATAGCCTGCGTTGGTATAATGGCTAAATGATCACATCTAGGAATATGCTCTTTAATAATACTCCCCAATTAGAAAGATGTTATATTTGAAAACCAGGCCATATCTTCAAATAATTGGTGGGAAGGGGACTACATGGATAGGATGTTTATGGTTTTTTTTTTTTTACTTTTTATTGATAAACAGACATCAGCATTACAATCACATTTCAGAGGAAGTGGTGCATCAGGCTTCATGGGAACAGTAGGTAATACACGTTATACTGAATATACTGTGGAAGGTCTAGGGTGAAGGGGGATCTTCGTAACTAAAGACTAGGGGGGGTCGGCATATGTCTACTCTGTAAGAATTCCACAAACCCCAAACACGGGTCCATTTCTTGGGACACCCACGGGCCACATACACTGTCTTTTCCCGAAACATTGCCCAATCCAAGTCTCTTTCCCAATCCCCCACCGTAGGAGGAAGCGGCGCTCCCCATCGCTGGGCAATGTTTCTCTTGGCGAGCATTAGTCCCAAAGTGACCCAAAGTGTCAAGCAAACGTTCGAATCTGTGGGCTCCCAGATATTTAATAAACACCTGCGGGCCTCCACGCGGAGGTGTGTGGATAAAACAGTGTTGATAATATCGTGGATATTGCGCCAATATGATTGGATCAATGTGCATTCCCAAACTATATGGATAAAGGTACCCAATTGGCCACATCCTCGCCTACAATACCCCCCGTCAACCCTCCCCATCCGCACCAATTGGGGCCCCGTCACGTACACCCTGTGTAGGAGTTTTAGTTGCACAAGTCGGAGACGAGCTGGTATTGCCACTACTTTGGGCGAGGAGATAGCCTCCTGCCACTCCTCATCGTCCATCTCTATGCCATCCCTAGACCATTTCTCACGAAGGGCCTGGAGGGATCTGGCAAGTTGTTAACCAATTTTTTGTATATCAATGAAATGGTGCTGTCAGGGATATGGCCGTCCAATACTCTATCCTCTAATGGCGAGGATTCAGGTGGTGTGGCCCCGGGCTGCAGATGGGTGCGGAGAGCGTGTCTGACCTGTGTATAGCGGAAGAGCTCCGAATCGGCCAACTTGAATTGTTGCTGCAACATGGCGAATGTCTTAATGTTCGACTTTTCCCACAGGTCACTTATACGGGAAATGCCTATAAGATCCCATTTGTCGAAGCCTTTACTCTTCCACAAATTACCCAACTGTTCAGAATCCCATAATGGTGTCGCAAGTGTAAGCCTCCGCCCCCAACCAAGACAGTTAGTGGCAGTGTGCCAAACATGTACAGCATGTTTAGTGGGGCCTGTAAGTGTAGAGCGCCGGGGCTTAGAGT
Organism: Calotriton arnoldi; assembly: GCA_963921515.1. Classification (NCBI taxonomy): domain Eukaryota; kingdom Metazoa; phylum Chordata; class Amphibia; order Caudata; family Salamandridae; genus Calotriton; species Calotriton arnoldi. The sequence goes on from CAWUFW010012640.1 coordinate 474,701, forward strand.
AGAGGGCTCTGTTGAAGTTCCCCCCAGAGAGGAGCCATCGATCCATACTGTAACCCGGGTCTCCTGGTGGGGCGTAGGTGCAGTGGTTGATGGAGGAGAGGTGGGCCGCCCAGTAGTACAATTTGATATTAGGAAGGCTGATGCCTCCGTCATACCAGTTCAGGGAAAGCTTACCGAGAGCGATTCGCGGCATGCCATTCCATAGTAGATCTCGCAGGAGGCCCTCCACTTCTCTAAAATAGGATGCAGGTATTGGGTCTAAAGAGTTTTGCAGAGCATACAAAAACCGGGGTAGAGGCATCATTTTAAAAAGGGCCGCCTTCCCCAACAGGGAAAGGGGGAGCGATTTCCATCTGTCAATATCTTTACGCAGCCTGAGCAAGGGGGGGTGTAGGTTACGGGCATATCGGAGGGAAGGGTCTAGGGAGAGAAATATTCCCAAATATGTAAATCCATCTTTGCGTATCTGTATAGGGCAGTCCCGCGGTGGGATCGGCGGCTCTCCTGCCACTACAAACAAGAGGGACTTGCTCCAGTTTGTGGAGTAGCCGGAGTATCTACCAAAGATTGTGAGGATATCTAAGACCACGATCAAGGAGTGCCTCGGGTAGGCGAAGTAAAGGAGAATATCGTCAGCGTAAAGGGAGATACGGTCCTCCCATTCCGGTGACCAGCGCATGCCCCGGATTTTCGGGTCTCTGCGTACCCAAGCTGCCATGGGCTCTAGTGCCAAAGCAAATAAAAGAGGAGATAGGGGGCATCCCTGCCGGGTCCCCCTTCCCAACTCAAAGGTGGCCGATTTTTTATTGATGACCACAACCTGGGCCAGGGGTTTGGAATATAATAGCTGTACCCATTGTATATATTTCGGGCCAAATCCCATTTTCTCCAACACCGACCACAAGTATGGCCATTCAATGGTGTCAAAAGCCATGGCGGCATCTAAGGAAACTATGGCTGCCGGCTCCAGGATAGTGGCTGCTCTGCCCAACACACCGTGCACCCTGCGCAAGTTAAGCGCAGTGTTACGATGCGGAATAAAACCGGATTGATCCGGGTGAACTAAGGTCTCAATCACAGTTAAAAGCCGGTTGGCCAAGAGTTTGGCCAGAATCTTGGGTTCTGCGTTTAATAGGGAAATCGGTCTATATGATTTGCAATCGGTTTTAGGTTTCCCCTCCTTATGGATAGTCACAATAGTGGCTGTCCTTTGATCTAGAGGTAGGTGTCCCGAGTCTCTAGAGTCCTCATACATTGCCTTTAGATATGGGGCCAATCTGTCTGGTTTGAGTTTGTAAAGTTCGATCGGCAACCCATTGGGGCCAGAGGCCTTGCCCGATGCAAGGGACCCGATCGCTGCTGCTATCTCATCGTTAGACAAGTTACTCTCCCTGAGATTATGGTCATCCACTGACAGTCTGGGCAGTACTATGTCAGCAAGCATTTGGTGGGAATCTTCTTTAGAATAGGGAGCAAAATGGGTCGCAAACAGGTCCACTATTTCTTGCGGGTCCGTAATGGGTCTACCGCCCTGCCCGTGGAGCTCCGGCACTAGGCTGCTTGCCCAATCTTTTTTGTCCAACCATGCTAGTAATTTCCCTGCTTTATCACCCACCTCATACAACCGTCCCTGCACCGCTCTCCCCAGGGCCTTAGCCTGGTCTGTCGCCAGTGCTCGATAGTCCTGCTGCTTGAGTTTGAGGAGGTGGAGTTTGTCGGGTGAGACATCTAATTCTAGGTCTAGTTCTAACTGCCTGACTTCCGCCTCTATGTCCTCCATCTCCCTCCGGCACTCTTTCTTTTTCCCCGAAATCAAAGAGAGGGCCTGGCCCCGAATTACCGTCTTGAAGGCCTCCCATAGCGTCTGTGTGGATTCCACAGAGCTCTCATTCTCGATGAAGTAGTTGTCTATAGCTACAAGGAGTTCCCTACGGATGTGAGGATCCCGAAAATACCACGGGTTAATAGGGACCACCCGTCCCACCTGTTTGTAATTAAAAGCCACATGAAGCCAGACCGGCGAATGATCAAAGATGCCCCTAGCAAGATGTTTAATTTCCCGAACATGGGCAATTTGAGAGGCGGGAATCAAAAAATAATCAATCCGTGATAGACTCCCGTGTGCCCCGGAATGGAAGGTGTACTGTAGAGTGTCAGAGTGAAAGGCCCGCCAACCGTCCGCCAGTCCCATAGTCTCGAGGAAATCGGGTAGCCAGCTAGATGAGCGAGCGAGCTCGCGTGGAGGGTGACGATCTAATATGCCTGAGACCACTGAGTTGAAGTCTCCCCCCAACAGTAACAGACCCTCCGGTATGTTCAATAGTAGTGTTGCCAGGTCCCTAAAGGTGACGGCTTGGAGGCCCAGGGGCACGTAAACTGACAAAAGTGTAATTGGATGTCCCTCCCAGGTGCCCGAGACTCCAACATATCGCCCCCTGTCATCTGCCCAAGTTTCCTGCACTTCAAGGGGAAAGGACTTCTTCATCAGTATAACTACCCCTCGGGAGCCTGTGGTGAATCCTGCGTGGGTCAACATCACGTAGCCCCCCCTGTGCAGTGCCTTACATGCATTACCAATTAGGTGAGTTGCCTGAAGTAGGATAATGTCAGGGGCTTGGCGCTTTATATATTGAAGAACCACACTACGTTTTATCTTGTCCCCCAACCCATTGACATTCCAACTTAACAATTTAATCCCTCCGTAACAACATGTTGCCATAGTGAGTTATGAAATTTTCCATACCAGTTTCGGAACTTACAGTACCGGTTTCTACTTCCCCAACTAATGTTGCAATAGGAGTTGCTGATGTAATAAATGCTACGTAAAACATAACAAAACACCCCCTCCCAACAACCCCCCACCCCGCTGCCCTGCACTCTGGGCCTAGAACTGCCCATCGATAAACTTGCAGAGTGCCTGTCGCCCCAGAAAGAGTTCAAGATAGAAAAAGAAGAGAAAAGGGGGGAATTAAAGCTCTCCGTGTCCCGGCCCCGAGCAGGTCAACTGTACACCCAAATGAAAGCAAATACCACAGGTCCAATTGAGTCCACGAATCCCAAACAGTGCTAAACTAGAAACCCCCCTCCCAGGCCTACTCCATCACAGGCCTCATTTACTCAGTTCAAACTTCGCTGCCAAACTGGTCACCGTATCAGGCTGGTCGACCATCCGCACCATCTCCACCGCCATGTTCGACTGGACACCTCACTCTGTGGCGTTCAAGCCAGTCTGCCGCGGCCTCAGGATGTTCGAAAAACCACGCTCTCCCCTCCGCCTCAATCCGAAGACGTGCCGGGAACAACATGGAATATTTCAGACCACGCTCTCTGAGGTCGCGTTTGACCGGCAGGAACGACCTCCGCTGCCGTTGTACCCTCTGCGTGAAATCCGGAAAAAAGGAAATATCTGCATTGTCATACCGGAGGGGTGCGCCCGTCCTAGAATTTTGAAGGATTATGTCTCTGTCACGATAGTTGAAGACCCTAGCCAGCATGGGCCGTGGGGGAGCGCCCAGCTTGGGACGGCCGCCCGGGACCCTGTGGGCACGTTCAATAACAAAAAACTTACTGAGGCCTTTGGGCTGTAAATGCTTCAGAATAAGGTCCTCGACAAAGAGATCAGGGGATTGCACCTCCGATTTTTCCGGAACCCCAAGGATGCGGAGGTTGTTGCGTTGCAGGCGTCCCTCATAATCGTCCAGCTTGAGGTCCGCGAGCTTGCGGAAGTCCTGGAGGTCTCGGACCTCACCCTGGAGCTGGGTAACATCGCCAACAAGACTAGCAGTGGTAAGATCCACTTGCTTGACCTTCGCATTCAGTTTTGCCATGTCAGCCCTGATGAGATTAACGTCGATCGCCACTGTGTCCAGGGAGGTCTTAACACCAGTGATGGCATCCATTACGTCCTTCAGTGAAATGTCCTGTTCCTCATCGCCCAAGCCCCCTGAGCTTGCATCTCTGGTCAACCGGGGCTGGTTCGCATCTTTAAGAACAGTATATCGGTCCAGTTTATTGGATTGGGTGGTCTTCAGCCCGCGGGCCCCTGTGGTCTTATTACGCTCCATTGCGTCGCTGACCGTCTACTACCAGCCTGTTCAAGGGCACCCAAGCCGGGCGGCCACCTCGTCAACGACAGTAGGTTGGGAACTGGCCGAGCGGTGAGTATGCCGATGTGCCCCCGCAAGTGGTCTGTAGGCCCGCTCCAGGTCTGCCCACAGCCGGTGAAAGTGCCGCCCCCGCACCAATTGCAAAGGCGGTGGGGGAGCCTGGGACTGCCACCGGGTCTCTTATGCCAGCAATATCAGGGTGGGGGCCCTCTCACCTCCGTCGTGGTGGGCCCTGCCACTCCACTGATGGCAATGCGGGGTTTCTACTGCCCCGCCTCCACCCCGTCGAAGATCTCGGGGCACCGCAGGGCGTTATGTTGCTGCAGCCGAGGGCCCCTGGAAGGCCAAAGTCAGCTGGTGCGGCCGCTGATGACCGCCTGCTGCAAGGGGGAGAGAGCAGGAATTAGCCGAGCCGAGTGGCGCTATGGCATCTATGGACTTGCAGCAGCTGCCCACCGGGTCTCCAGCACAGGTCTCTTGGCTCTGTCCGGGGCACCACCTCGCACTGGACGCACCTGGCTGGGCCGCGTGGGCCTCAATCCACCCTCGGAATGCGACCCTCCACTCCAGGCTGTAGCGCTCTCCAGGCGCGGCGCCACCGCGGGAACCCTCTGGAGCATCTGGGTCTCGTGCTCGGCCCCACGCAGCACTGTGGGACCCGGCGTGCACGCTGAGGGAAGGCCTCACTTTTGCGGCGGCTGTAGCATCGGCCTCGGGAGTCGGAGACGAACCAGAGTTGGCGGGATCGTGAACGCGAGCAGTCCGACACACAGAACAGCTGTCGGACGGGCCGGATCTGTTTCAGGATAGGCGAGAGAACGGGGCCGGTCGCGGAGCTACGCTTTACGTGGCCATCTTGCCTCGATGCCTGGCCACGCCCCGATGTTTATGTTTTTAAAGTGGTAGAAAACACTTTGGTAAGAGCAGTGCAGATATTTCCTAATATTTCACTAGGGTTCCGATTGAGTGTTGTAAGAATATTACTGGATATCTTAACTAAAGCAGCAGTTAAAACTTTATGTTTGCTTTTCTTCCAGTAACGACCTTTCCTTCTTTGGGATTCGCTTTGCAATTTACTGTGCCAAAGTAGAGAGTTGGCAAAGAGAGGAATCAGGTGGTATATAGATTAAGATCAAAACTGACTGTTTCATACCAATCTTTAGCCCTACTGATAAAGACTCACAACCACAACCTAATAGAGCATAACTCAATTGAGAATGCTCTAAATGTGCAATAATCCCAATTTTGGGGGGGCGTGGCCAACAGCCGTTCGAGATGGCTCCTTGCTCAAGCGGCTCAGAGGCCCACCACAGTGAATCCCTCACACATCCGTAGCTGATCCGCGCACCGATCGTGTCGGAAGTCAGCAGAAGACGGTCAGAGGCGGCTGCCGAGATATTGCCCGCCAGGAGCCGACTGATACGGCGGCAGAAGAGTGGAGGATGCGGCGAACCGAAGGCCAGGTGGAGCCGCGGCCTCGAATGAATTGACAGACCGGGGCCTGCGGGGCGGTGCTGGCCCCCCTCCTCCCCCTCCTATAATCGGCACCGAGGCGAGGGGGCGGATTCCCTGATTCCCCCCCCTCCTCCATTACGAGAGCAAGGTGAGGTGAGAAGAAATCATCGGGTGCCGGGAGGACGGCACCGTGATACTGCGGCTTGTGAACTGCGGACGCCGCGATGGAGGTAGCTCGGCCAGCGGAGGGCTGGGGGGCTGCACTACCGTTCCCCCCCCTGGATCGGCAGGGCCAGTAAGCCCTGGCCGCAGGGGGGGACTGGTGAAAGACTGACCGGCCTCCCCACCTGTGGAATAATCTTAAGTGCAGCCACGTCCCCCGTAGGCCCGAGAGGTGCTCAGGGCCCGGGGTGGCAGTGGTGTGGTGCGGCGACTGGTGGTGCCCCCGGCGTGTTTGGCTTCCCTCCTAATTCCTTTTGAGGGGAGCCCCCCCTACCCACACATGGCATCGTTGGGGGAGGTAACCGGGAGAACTTTTGGTCCCCCCGCAGAGCTGCAGCAAAGGGGCAATGAACAGCCGTCAGGCCTAATCCTGCAGGGCAGTACCCAGCAACAACCTGACCTGGTTGAGCTTTTTGGGAAGCCTTTTAAGCCACGCAGTGCACCGAGGTGGGCCTTGCGGGCCTGGCAAGGGGTCAGGGACCCAGAACAGTGGTAGCAGGATATTAACCTACAAGCTCGGCTCCTTTTTCGGAGGGGGGCCTCCATCGCGTTGGGGGGGGGTCCGGACGTGCCTGGAAACACTAGGACGGTATTGTATCCCTGACGCAAACTCTAAATGGTCAGACCGGAAGCCACTGAACAAAGAAGTGCAGTCCTGGGTTACGAGAGGTGGTGGCGCATCAACCTGGTGTGGCTGCGTGCCGCAAACCCGTTCCTTCTCTTTTGAGGACATCGCGTTGCCTAACTACTCTTTCAACACCTCGACCAGGTGTCTTGTCCCAGCAGAATGACAGGTGGGAAGGTCATGAAGGGGTCCCACCAAACAAAAATAGACAAATTCGCCCAGTCCAAGGGGCCAGACAGCTTGCCAGACCCTCAGAATCACTCAGTCTTTGACACACGCCAGGAGCCGGAAGAGGCCTCGGTCTCCTTACGGGACTGCATGGCCGCAATACAGGGAGTCTGTACTGTCCTGGAAGTCCGGATCAACACAGTCACAACGGAAGTCTCCCTGATGCGTGCGGACCTCCGCAACCTGGGATCCTGTGTTAAAGAAATCGGGGACACAGTGTCCACCAAGACACAAGCAACCTTAAAGCACATGTGAAGGACTTAGAGCCCTCTAAAAAACTCCTGGAGGAACGACTTGAGGACTATGAAGGAAGATCCCGGCGCAACAACGTTTGCATTTTGGGGGTCCCGGAACACGTGGAGGGACCTGCAGCGGACTTGTTTGTGGAGGACCCCGTCCTCAAGTATCTCCAACCCCGCGGTCTTTTCAAACTCTTCTCTGTCGGGAGGTCACACAGAGTGCAAGGGGGTCGCCCCCGTCCGGGGGCCCCACCGCGACCATTGCTTGCCCGGTTCTTTCACTATAGAGACCGCGATACCATCCTCCAAACTGAAAGAGTAGCTCCACCGGACCTGTATGAAAACACACGCATATCCTTCTTCCCAGATTTCACGTTAAAGGTTCAGCGTCAAAGACTGAGTTTTCTTGAAGTTAAGAAGGTGTTGCGAGAAAAGGAAGTGAAATAGTCGATGCTCTTCCCAGCGAGATTATGCATCAAATCTAAGAGCAAGACGTGGTTCTGTACAACCCCAGAGGAGGCATGGTAATGGTTGGAGGGCTGGCGATCCGTGGGTGGCACGAGAGGTGGAGTGCGCCGTGAGAACAGTTGGAGGATTAAGGGAACACAAGGTCCATGAACTGAAAGAAACCCCCTGGCATGGGGTGAAGAAACACAGCAAAGGCATAAAGACTGGCGTGGGAGGAGATAATGATCCCTGGGAACTTCACGTCCTGCCAGAAGAAACAAAGCAACAGTTCTAAAAGGGACACTGACACTTGCAGGTCGGCCTGGAGGTGCAGAGTGGACCTTGGGAGCTTCACGGCGGACCAACATGATCTTCTATGGTCACACTTTTAACTATTATTTCAATGGGTGCAATTCATTATATTCAACTTGAGGATGTGTGGCTGGCTGTGGGTATGGCCTACGACCCTAAAGTTTCAGATGTTAGGTTGGGGTGACAGGCACTCTGCTAAGTTGGGGGTGGAGGGTGGGCATTTCTACATCCGTCATGCAGGGAAGAGGGGAGGGGGAGGTTTCTCGTCTTAAAAGTTTTTGCATACCTTTTTTTCGGGGAATGTTATCTCCAAACATGTACAAAATAACAATGTTGGTAATCTAGGGGTATGGCTGTGGTGGGATGAACAAGACTCACATATAGGCAAATGACAACTGGAATAGATGTAAAGGTCCGCATTTTGTTGTGGAATGTGAATGAACTAGGTGACAAAATTAAAAGGAGGATAGTGTCACAGTATACGTAACGACACTCCCCACACATTGTCTCATTGCAGGAGACACGCCTCCTGGGAAACACATGCAAGGCTCTCAATCGATAGGGATACAAAATGACAGTTCACACGGGTTATACCTCCAGCTCCCGAGGGGCGGGTATAATCCTTAAAAAGAGCTCTCCAATCACGAGTCAAAACACATGGGTAGACAGGCAGGGCAGGTTCGCCGCACTAACAGAGTTTGGGATGGGGAACAGATTAACATAATATCAGCATATGTGCCTCCTGGTCTTCATACTTGTACACTCCCGGAGTTGGGAGTGTTCCTGCTCCAAATGCCAGATGTGGAGGTCCTAATGGGGGGAGACTTCAATAGGACACTGGACGATAATGTGGACCAACACCCCCCCAGACAGGCCTTTCCCTCAACCACCCAATTAGCAAACTTCCTAAAGGCACTGGGGCTAGTAGATGTCTGGAGGACCCTTAACCCGTCTGCACAGCACTTCACCTTTCACTCAGGGGCCCACGGTAGTAGGTCTCGAATTGACCTCCTCATCTCAACTGCCTCTTTTCTTATAAAAATTAGAGAGGTGAAACATTTAGCGAGAGGAATATCGGACCACTCCCCCAAGTAGGCAAGATATTGTGGGGGTAAACCAAGGGTAAGGGATACAATTCCCATAAATCTGTGGTTTTTAAAACTCCCAGCCATATGAGAGGGGCTTCAGCAACACACTAACCATTATTTCCAAGAAAACGTAAACTCCGTTACCTCTTCCCAAACTCTCTGGGAAGCCTACAAGGTGGTGATTCGGGGACAGGCCATGTCCCTTATGGTGGGACACAAGAGAGACAAAAAGGAGAAAGTGGAAAAGCTCGAACAAGAAATTCTATTGTTGGAAACACAAGTGGTGCAAAATGCACCAGTAGACATACAACATCGCCTGAGACTGAAACAGCAGGAGTATAGGGACTTGGTGACAGATGCGGCTAGGAATAAGCACAAAGCCACCCGGCACAAGATCTATGAACTGGGGGACCGATCAGGGAAACTGCTCGCCTGGCTAGAGAGGCGAGATCGGGCTAACAGATGGGTGGCAGAAGTAGAATCTCCAGACAGAGGGTGCCTGAGAGACCCACAGGATATTGCAGACTCATTCGCTACCTACTACTCACAAATATATTCCTCTGATGCATCGACTTCGGAGCGTGACTCCTTGATCTTTTTAGCGGACAGGCCCCTCATGACCTTATCTCCGGATGAGGCAGCACTTTTGGAAGGCGACCTCACAGAGGATAAGCTTACATTAGCCATCTGGTCGCTACAGCAGGGAAAGGCTGTGAGGCCCAATGGAATGCCAGTAGAACTGTACAAACTTACAGCAACCACAATTGTATCTTATCTCTTGAAAATGTTTGAGGAGAGCAGACAAATAGACACACTACCGAAGGAACAGCGACTGGCCTCAGTGGTGGTAATTCATAAAGAAGGCAGGCCTCCGCATCAGTGCGCATCCTATAGGCCCATATCTCTGCTCAATGCATAGCTGAAAATACTAGCTAAACCCTTGCATTCCGATGGACGCCATTGATGACGAAACTGGTCCATCCTGATCAATCAGGGTTCATTCCTGGCCGCAGCACGATGTTGAATTTACGACGAGTCTATGGAGTCTTGGGGCAAGCGCACAGAATCAAGGAAGACGCAATGATACTGTCACTTGACACGTGCATGGCCTTCGATACAGTTAAATGGCCATACATTTTTTCTGTGCTTAAACATATGGGCTTCGGCCCAAAATTCCTTTCCTGGCTTCGACTGCTATACTCGCAACCGATGGCACGAGTGGTGGTTAATGGCAGAGTCTCAAGGCTTTTTCCGCTCCACAGGGGAACGCGTCAGGGCTGCCCCTTTTCTCCTCAGGTCTTTGCCTTGATTATCGAACCGCTCGCAGCTTGGGTCAGAGAGGACCCCCTTGGTTCTTGGCTTGCGCTGGACGGAGGACTGGGAGGACAGAATATAATTGTATGCTGACGACATTCTCCTGTACATTGCCTCTCCCAGGTCCACGGTCCCCAGGCTAATGGGCATCCTTTCGATCTTTGGGGAATATTCTGGGTACCTAATTAATTGGTCTAACTCTGTGATGTTTATCCTTCACGGTCAGGCGCCCCGCTTTCCTCCTGGTAGCGAGATCCGAGAGGCCGCAGAGAGTTTTCGATACCTCAGTGACCACTGACCCCAGGGTATTTACTGTCAAAAATCTTACGGGCCGCCTGACATGTCTCAAAAGTGATGTTCGACACTGGAGATCCCTCCCACTCTCCTTATTGGGAAGGGCGGCGCTGTTTAGGATGATGGCTCTGCCCCGCTTCCTATGCATCCTGCAGAACTCCCCCTTCCCAATACCAGATACATATTTCAAAACAGTTAATAGTGAACTCAGGACTCTTCTCTGGGATGGAGGCTCTCCTCGTATAGCTTTGTCAAAGTTGACCCGGGGTTGGTATGTCGGAGGGATTGCCCTTCCGGATTTGCAAACGTACTACACAGCAGCCCAATTAACAACAGTCAACTACTGGGCCCATCATCCCAGGGACGAACCTGCCTATCGCATGGACCATCTGGTCCTTCAGCCTGGGGGTTATTGTTGAGCGCTATACACTAGTCCATATCATTTATCCTTGGAGGGACCAACGGCCCTAACGGTCGCCCTCTGGCATTCTACCCTACGGAACTAGGCTGGGAGAGATGACTTACACGCAGTCGCGGTCGGTGTAGGAGTGCCGGCCGGGCGGTGACGTGGGGCGGGGGAGGGCAGGGTGGGGGTAGCAAGTGCATTACGGACCTGTACAGGTAAGTAAACATTTAAATCAATGAAACGAATTTCGTTGCGCGCACTGCATCACCAAATGCGATGCAGTGCGCGCAACGAAATTCGTTTCATTGATTTAAATGTTTACTTACCTGTACAGGTCCGTAATCCGTACTTTGCTACCCCCACCCTGCCCCTCCCCCGCCCCACGTCACCGCCCGGCCGGCACTCCTACACCGACCGCGACTGCTTACACGTGCCACCCCCCTATGGGACTCGGAACTCTTGGGCACGATGGCAAGAAGACAAGGTTTCAATAAGTGGGAACTGATAGGGATCTCCACGGTGGGAGATATATGTACAACCAAGGGGGTAATCCCCTTCATGGAGCTACAAAATACATACGAACTAGCCCCAAATGAGGCTTTTCGTTACCTACAGATTCGTCAAGCTCCTCTGGCAGTACTTCCCCCTGATGAAGCCTTATTATAATCGTCTTCTCTGGAGGATAGATTGTTGGAAGAGCGCTTCTCCACCAAAGCAACCTCACTCACATGCTGCAAACTCATAAACAATTCCCCAGTCACACTGGCCCAGCTCCGGCTGCGCTGGTACGCATAAGAGAACTGGGCTGAGACTCTTGTCTCTCTGCGAGTGGTTGCCGTAAGACTCCATTTCCGGTTAATACAGCTAAAAATCCTGCACAAAGTCTACGTCTCCTGCACCACACGGGTCAAAATGGGCAGGCAGACGGACACGGGTGCCTTCAGGGGTGTGGCCGGGTGGGGACCTTCTTTCAAATCTTGTGGGAATGCCCAATGGTCCAAACATACTGGAACGGGGTGCTAGCATGCATTAGTGAAGTCATCAACACTACTACTATAAAGCGCTCTGATACCTCCGGGTCTAGCCAGCGCTATATAAATCCTTTCAAATGTTGACTACTAGTCACCTATGCTACCCATATACTACTATCTACCTCTTTTGTACTGAATGGCGAATACCGAATGTATGTATACTACCTCAACCATCTAATGTTTAATAACTGTATATTGTAAAGCGCTCTGATACCCGCGTGGGTCATGTTCGCGCTATATAAAACTTTATAAAAAAATAAAAAAATAAATACTATAAAATCATCGGCCAAACTATGCCCGCTCAATATCTGGGAAGCCACAGACTTGACACGAGCAGACCAAACATGGGTAATGTTGGGTATGATGGTAGCTAAGCACCATATTGCGCAAAAGTGGGGGGCGATGTCTACTCCCTCCGTGAACGGCTGGAAGGGAGACATGGATTAGTGCATGGTGGCGGAGAGATAAGTGTACGAGAGCAGGGGATGCCTCAGAAAATGGGAGAGGGTGTGGTGAAGACGGAATATATACAGAGGCAGCCCATGTATGGCCCCAAGACCATGAGATGACAAGACGACACTGTAGGCTCTATAATGTGGTCGCAACACAGGAGGACAGAAGTGTTGTACAATCACCTGCCACTGTTTGTTCTATGTGTAATGGACTTGTGTCCCGCAATCCTCTTCAGATCAACAGTCAGAGACGAAGCTTACCCAAAAATGTGATATTATATATTCCCAAATGTATACAATTTATGGTTCATGTTGCATCATTACAACGGCCCTGTGATGTTTCTACTTTTGTGTTAATAAAAAGAAATTAGGGGGGCGCTAGAGGGCGCCAGGCAAGATGGCCCGACCTTAGTGCAGCTCTGCCCGGCTGATCTACTATCCGCCCAATATCGGCTGTAAATCATGGCATCCATGGAGTCCCAGTGAATAACCTGCATGGTGTGACACGCCCGCTGCTGGTGGGGGTCACAAGAACTGTTGGAGCCCCTGCGCTGCAAGGAAATTGGTGAGAAAAGCTCAGACCGTCACGCAGCCAAAATGGCGGCCGCCATTGAGCTGAGCTGAGATGGAGCGCCAGCGGGTGCTCCGTGGGAAGAGAGCGAGCAGTGCCCACGGAATTGTGCCCAGTGTTTGTACTACCGGCGGCTGCCCGTCCCGGCCTCCCTACGCTGCTGCCTGTGGGGGCTTAAGTTTGGCCGGCGGCTCCTGGACGACTCTGCGCCCTTATACGGCTGCTGGTTGCCTGCGGTACCTGAACGCCGCGCGGAGCCTTGAAGAACCTGCAGAGCCCACCTGTGGTCCTTGATTGCCGCTGCGGGAGATCGTCTGCGCCCGCTGCGGTAGGTGGGGCGCGGCTCTCGCCTAGGGCTGCAGCTGCGGAGGTGGGTGTGGGCCTGGGCTGTAAGTCGCAGCCTGCTGGCTGTGGCCTGTGTGCGTGGCGCGCGGCGTGCGCGGGCCTACCTGCATTGGCTCCATCCTTGACTCAGGTCGGGCGGGGTGGAGAGGCCCCTTCTTGAATGCTGTGAGTTCCGCAGGCCCTGACATGTAGCTGCTGCCCGGGGGCTTATTAACTGGTGATCTAGCCCCCGCATACTGGACACCACCTTTTGCTCTGCGCCCGGGGCCTGTGTCTAGGGCAGGGCGCCCCGTGCGAACTGGCATTGCAGAGCGGCGATGCGCGGAGCTCGCATTGCCACGGTCATCTCCCCTGCGGTGGAGGGCTTTGGATTGCTGTGGTCGGAACGTTACCACAGTGCCCCTGGATTATAGGGCTATATTGATGAAAATTAACATTGGTGGTCTGTTGAGAGGGATGGCTCCACTGTAGACCTGCACTATCTGCCTCGCACAGACGCCTCTCCCACGCTTTTCTGGAGTGACTTGGCTCTGATTGCTGGGGTGCACGGGAGGCATATAACTCACGTGCGGCAGGAAGAGTCTACTGCTGCTGGCTTATTGCACCGCTAGAACCCTACTCATTGCCCGTTGCTTGGAAAGTGCGCCCCTAGTGCCTTTGAGTGTGTTGCCCTATTGTCGGGTCTGCTGTCTCATACCCGTATTCCACACCATCCACTATGGGGAAGCCGGATAAGTTACAACCTCACCTCACGTTTGAGGCGCGAAAATCTGGTAGGACCCAGCAAAAAGCAGCTTCGGACTCTGAGGCAGAGGTACAGGGGGAGGGCCCGACCACTCTAGAAACCACGTTGCTGGCAATGCAAAAAAGCCTCCAGTCCATAGAGGGTAGCATGTCAACCATCAATCACAGACTGGACCATATGTCTGCGCAGTTGGAAAAGCAGAACGCACGAATGGGGGAGGTGGAACAGAGGGTCTCCACCGCGGAGGATGGTCTCAGTGAGGTTGCCAGCAAGACGCTTAATATGGAAAAGGTATTGGCGCTCATACAGGCCAAGAACGAAGATTTCTACGGTCCCGTAGAAATAACATTCGGATTACGGGCCTTCCCGAATCCACGAATACTGGTAGGATGGAGTCCTTTGTCGAAACTCTGATCAAGGAAGTATTTGGCCCTGAGAACTTGTCCTCCATGTTTATAGTCGAGCGCGCCCATCGTTCTTTGGCAGCGCGACCAATTCCGGGCGCTCCACCTCGCCCTATAATTGCTCGGCTATTGAACTACCGGGACCGTGATATCATTTTGAGACTGGCCAGAGATAAGGGTACCATCTGTCATCAGGGGAATACACTGTCCTTTTTCCCGGACTTCACTGTCGCAGTCCAATCTGCGCGTCGGGAGTTTGGTGCGTTAAAAAATTCCTTCAGTCCGAAAGCATCCCAGACGCAATGTTGTATCCTGCGCGTCTGCGTGTGGGGCCGGAGGGGAACTTCAACATTTTCACAACCCCTAAGGCGGCGATGGAGCACGCCAAGCAGTTGAAGCGGCGTCGGCGCGAGGCCACGACTGGCCATGATGAGGAGGAACAATGATGTTAATTGTGGACTATAAATAAGTCTTCTTTGTTGGCCATCCTGCTGGTGGGACTCCCCCCTTATTTCATGTCTCTAAGTTCACTGCTCTCGCACATGTATGGCCAGGGGGGGGGATATCTCCTTACTTATTTGTTGGGTTGGATGCCTTAAGATTATGTATTCGCTCATTGATCCTAGCACAGGTACTAGACCTGATCAGCCACCTCCTAGACAGTAGCACTCTGACACCCCCTGTATGGGAGATCCCCAAACTATGCACTCTCTTTGTTGTTCCTGTTGGGGTTTGTTTAGCCAAGACTGGGATGGCTTTTGCAAGTTGGGCATGCCGAAGTGGGTGGGGGGTCGGAGGGGGGAGGTGGGTTGGGTACAGTTGGCACTTTTTTATTGTACTATATATGTACCCTGGCGACATGCTCTAAAAGTTAGATCTCAAACCGGTATGCTTCTGATGTTTCATATGGTACATGGGTAGTAATTTCAGATTCCTCACTTGGAATGTACGTGGTCTTAACAGTCCCAAGAAAATTCGCACTGTGATAGCGTGCCTGGACAGGTTGAATGTCCAGGTGTGTTACATTTTCTTCTCTTCAATGATCTCTCTCTCTCTCTCTCTCTCTTTTCTCTATTTCTACCACTCTTTCACTATGTGCCTGTCCACTATGGCATGCGCTATGTTTACCCTTAAATGACATTCTAGATTCTGTAGGACTGTGTTATCCTGATGATTCTGTTTGGCTGCCAGTTGCATCTGGAGCTGGATCTGTATGGACTTGTTTGCCGTGCTGAAATAAACCTACTTAAGATTTACCCTTTGGATCTGAATATCATTTTAATATTGGCGACGAGCGGAAGAAGAATCACTCTTGTCATCATCAGACAGCACGGGTACAGAGTGTTTTCTTGGACCCATGGATTGAATTTCAAATTGCCTTTTAATTGGAAATATCTTCAGGTATTTTTTTATTCACTTTATTCACCTACGTCTATTCATAGCAACCACTCAGGTTCCTGTTCCCAATTACTGTTATTAACAATTTTTAAATGTGACATGATTACACCGGCGGCTGTTTAATTTTTGCTTTAAGTGATCTGATTGCACCTGCGGGAGTTGGGAGTGTTTACAGCAATTAGAACATCGATTTTGCTCTTGCTACAAAAATTTTCATTGCGGTGGAGTGTTTACCTGCCGTATTTAGCGGAAACCACAGGCATACCTTTGCTTCGTTGCTGACGGCATTTTTCAATTGCGGTGGAACCTTCTGAACCTCGCCTCGCTCTGTCGAGCGTCAAGAGAACAAGCTTCGCCTCAGCGCCAACGCAACACGCACTGCGTGTCAGCGTCAGGAGCGCATTACGTCTGCGGCGGCCATTTTGAATTGCCATGGTAACCGAAAACAATTCCCTGATGATGAAACAGATCGCAAAATAGCATTTTTCAGCGCTGTATCAAGTAACAGAGTAGGAGTATTGCGCACCTATATTACTTATACATTACTTCATGTTGGAGCAAAACAGTCTATTTCAAGTGAGTTGTGCATAAATATATTTAACTATTACGCGTTAAAGTACAACATTACATTGGTGAGTTGAGCATAAATACCCTCACCAATTACTCAGTAAGGCATCATTTTAGACACTGTGTTTATTATCAGTTTATTCACATCTCCTATTATTTATCCAAGCTTATTTATTCTGTACTTTTTCATCATTCTACTGTCAGTCAAAGTTTAAACTGCAGCCACAACATGCAGTTTGACCCACCAGCGAAATTTCTTCAATTAAAAGAGGATCCACCTATGCCTTGGTCAAGGTGGAAAGAAGAATTTATTACATACATGAAAGCTATAGATGGGGAACGCATGGGAGCCGAAAGAAAAAAAAATATTTTCTTGCACTGTTTAGGCTCTGAGGGACAAGTCATTTTCAGAACTTTACCCCAAATTGTTGCACCTAATGATGGAGGAGGAGATAACATCAATGTATATACAGAGGCTTTGATGAGGATGGAGAAAAGGTTTAAACCAGCCATGAGCATTGCGTTGAATAGATTCAAGTTCTACACTAGAGCACAAAAAGAGGAGGAATCTTTTGATGACTTTTTGACTGCTTTAAGAGCATTATCGCTACACTGTAACTTTGGTGCGATTACGGATGAAATGATAAGGGACCAAATAAACGTACATGTCAAAAATAAGAAAATACAAGAGAAGTTATGGGTTATCTGTGATCCTAATTTAACTGAAGCTATTACAGAAGCTAAAGCATTAGAACAATCCGAGAAGTGGATGGAAGTTGTCAAACAAAATTCTAGCAAAACCGGAAGAAGAGATATGTGTTGTTAATTTTTGAAAATTAAAACACAAATTTTCTCAGCCACTTCAGCATTAATTTCGTGATTTCTGTTTGTCATTGTATGTTATAAAGTTTTACATTGTATGTCATATCTATGGTAGATATATTCTTGGTGTTATATTTATGTATGTTTTTTGTAGATTTTTGTGTTGTCATTATGTATTGTTAATGTTTTTCAGGCATTAGTCTGTCCTGAAATTTTATGCATTTTCAGTAAGCAATAAAATGAAAATTTGTATTTATTTGTGATGTACACTGAGTCTAGTCTGTCTCTTCATCAATATGCTGTGATATGGGCTTGAGCACTTAACTAGCCCCATTTGTTGCCTAGGATCGTTATTGTTCAAAATTGATGTTTCCCTGTCCTAGGAACTACTAGAATTTACAGGGGGTCCCTTTGTTTTTTGCAAATGTATAACACAATATTTACATTGCCGCTCACTGGGCACTAGTGACATAGAAGTAATAGCGCAGTCATTGTAATATAACCCCTCACAGGGGGATGATTGGGGAATCGGTCTAGGTTTCTCACAAAAACAGTGACATTTTGTGATAGTGTTACACAACAAAGCAGGTCTTACATAATATGTACATTAATGCGCATTAGGCACTGGTGCCATAGAGGTGATAGTGCAGCCATCGATCGATTGGTAAGCCATCCTTATAGCTTTACCCAACTGTGCCTGATTATTAATTAATTCCACCGGCCTAATTTAGACTGTTATTATTATTTACAGACCCGTAACGGCAATATGTTGAGTAATTAAGTTACTCATTCACCGCATTGGATACTGACTGTCACTGTACTTATAGACCGTGGCGGCAAGATCTACAATAACTGAATTACACACTCACTGTCTGAAATTGGTGAGTAGGGTCACTGACCACTGTATTAAGTTAATATTCCTAAGCTGTATTTTTAGGTGAGGTAATTATACCACAGATTAAATCCCTTTTTACTGACTAGGACCTACGGTAACCTTGAGTTACTGTGAATACTGCCTGAAGCCATACAGAGCGTATTCTTCAATAGGGTAAGCCTTTCCACGAGCACCTCATTCACTTGCGCCAATACATACACCAGCTCTGGTGTTTTTATTCACTCGTACCTATGTCCTCGACAGGAACCAAATATCATGGATATTACCAAGAAGTACTCTGAACTGTACTAGGAAGATTGATTCCTCACCTCGGGCACCTAAATAGTGCTGCTGGGTAAGCAAGTTTGCCCCTTTCACCCACACCCCACAGACTGAATTACCTTCTCACTCATATTAAAACTATGTCTTACTTCCAGTCCCCAGAATCCCCATCCTGAAGAGACCCCGTATCACGAGGGTCGAAACGTCGTTGACAACTGTAAAGGAAGAGCCTGAGCAAACTAGGAGTTGCTTATCAAGAATTGATTGTATTAGATCTCCAAAAGACTCCCCTTTAATTACCAATAACCATTGCCTTCTTTCTTTATTAGCACTACGTATATTGCACTGCTTTGGTTATGGTCACTTCACTGGGGTCACAAAGCCACGTCAAAATTTGGAAATGTATATAATGAAAATACACAAGATTTTTATGTCTCTTTTTCTGACTTGAAATACTGTCTTTGCAAAATAAATTACACTCACTTTGGCTGAAGTGGGTACAGCTAGAAAAAGTTGTTCTGTAGGTTTCTACAAAACTTTTGCTACAAAAGTGATAGGCCTAATTCAATTATGGTTTGATTTTTCATTTGTGTTGTCTTTGTTTAAATCACGCAAGATATATTACTCCTTGCAAAAAATCTTATCAATTGGTTCAAATGAGTTCCTTGTGAACATTGTTTCAACCGCGTGTTGGCCCGGATCCTTGGTTTGCTCCGCTGGAACGGTCCGGAGGTCGGACTTCCATAAGTTTGACCGGGAGCTCGTCGCAAGGCAATCCGGCGAACCCTAACCGCATCTGGACTGGCTGAGAGCTTCAAGAGACCCCGGGAAGAAAAGCTCCAGAAAAGTTTCGAAGTCAGAAGGTAAAAACATTGACCGAGACCTACCACGAGGGGTAGCCGCCCAGGGCTCCATTGCTGTCGGCCTGAAACTTTGACCCGGTCTATCGCGACCAGATGTCCCGATAAGGCGCTATAGGTTTCCATGTGCTGTATAGTGCTAAATCTTTCAAAATTCATATCTCCGGTTCCCTACATTGGATTTTTGTTGTTTTGGTGTCATTTGAAAGATAACAATATTTCCTATTTTTATAAATTGGTGTTGGATTTTTATTGTGCATTGTGTCTTAATTATTTACTGAAATTGTGTTTTTAAATGCTTTACATACCTGTCTTTGAAGTTAAGCCTGCCTGCTCGCAGCCTTCATCATAACAGTCCATCTGCTGTTGTTATGGAAAAGTGCAAGGAAGTGATTGCGCATTTGAAACAAAAAGTTCAGGAGAAAGAGGTGAATTGAACAAAGCTCATGGGGCTAAGCAGGAATCAAAAGAAACAGTGCATGCTCATTATGAGAGGCTTATGAAAATCTATAAAAAGTATAGTGGAGTAAAAGATCCAACAAAAGATGGCATTAGATTTGTGTCAGGGTTTGCGACGGGTTTACATCAGAGCTTAGTTGTCATATACAGCAGAATATAGTATGCTGGCAGACTAGGAGTATTGCTGAAATACTCAAGTATGTGAAGTACTGCAGTGGTTACTTTGATGCAAAACAAGGAAGTTAAAGGAGAAACGCATGACAGCACAAAGAAGTAGTAGGAATCAGGAAATCGATTCAGGCTTCGATGCTGGCTCTGGTTGATGGTGCAAATTTGAATATGCAAGGAGTAAGCATACAGAGAAATGGGAGGATGAATACTGTTCTAAGGTTTTTGTAATTGTTTTAATGGAACAAATGCAGACATTAACATGTTGAAAAAGAGTACCCATTACCATTGCTATGGGTGCACTGGATACTAGAACCGTGAATAAAGACAGAATCCAGATCGAATTCAAAAAGATTTTGTTCCCCAGATGCAGCAGATTTCAAACCAGATACAGCCAACTGGGTTTGTTGACCCAGTATGACTGCCGTATGTGCAGACCATGCAAAATCAGAGGAAATTCAATGCGATTATGCCTGTAGCTTACGTAATGCAGCAAATATACAAAATAGCATGCCTATTCTTCAAAAAAGCCCTTTACTGATTATTAATGATTTTTCACAGTTTTCAGGAACTACAATTAATTCTCAATGACAGTGGCTGTTCAGGAAGGAGAACTGCATGCTTGGTGCAGTCCTTGAGGTAGTGGCCCATATGTATATGGTGAGGTGGCCAGCCACTTAGTATAATTTCTGATTGATACTGTGCTGCCCGCTCCATCGTTTATCCCATGAAGGTTCCAAACATAGCCCTCTCAGGAAAACAAGTCCAATTTGTTGGAATAAGTAACAAACAAATTACAAATCAGGTCTCAGCAAATGTCCCAGTACAAACCAGGCTACTGAAAAATTATCACAAATGTATCATTTATGATATGAGTCCAGTAAACCTTTTATATAGATATCTTCTCTGCAAATGTACATCGGACGGTGTAGCAATTCAAACCCAGGAAGAAGACTCTGAATTTAAAATAAAATCGCAAGAATCAAAACTCCATTTGTTCCCAGTTTCCATAAAAGATGATTAGCCTCCTGATATAAGTCACACAGTGAAAGAGCTCTGAAAGCCTGGAACGACATCCTACTCCATATCAGAACCTCCTCCTCTCTTCTTGAATTCCGCAAGAAGCTGAAGACCTGGCTTTTCAATTAACCAATCTACTTTAGCTAGCGCTAGAAACACACACCTAATCAGAGCCAGGATACCCTCGCCGGTAATAGTGCGCTTTACAAATACACTTAACATAACAAGAGGAGGTATGGGATTTCACAGGTAAAGAGATCAGATTAATAAAAAAAAGAGCAGAGCCAGTAAAAATTACTGTGAAACCTAAAGCATTTTACCCTCAAACTCCTCAGATAGTCAATATAATTCTTTGAGTTCAGATTCCACAGTCAAGTTCTTGTGTGGTGCTGTATCCCACTAGGGTACATGGAAGCCACTCAATCTTTAGTCAAATGCTGGGGGCCTGGCTAACCGAGCTGCGTAATGGCCGCTTCCTAAGCAAGCTCCGCCGGCCAAAGCAGAATCCTTCCAAATCCTAGCACATGGAGTGCCAGCGCATCGTCAAAAACACACCGGAGTGTCGCCTGAGGAGGGAGGTGCCAATTTTGTAGTTACCTGGTGGCGGGGGCCGATCTGTCCTTGTAGGAATCCTGGGGCGCCACCCTGCTGACCGCACTGGAGAACCGGAGGCCAAGACGAGAGGCAGTCGGAGATTCCCTCGTGCTCCCGGCTGTGCGTCCGGCCACAACAACAGTGCCTAAGGAGAGGTGGAGGTGCGTGAGGAGATCCTGTGACTAGCGGATCGGTCTCCTCTGACAGCTATCAGCCGGAGCGCCCGCGAGCCTGGTGAACGAAGACGCCATCTTGGAGCCAAGCGTCTCGGCGAAAGAGGCCCCGAGCGTGAACAGCTGTTACGCCGCTGGCGCCTCATCAGCCCCCAGGTTGGAGCCAAGGTAAGTGGCGGCCGCCACGGATATCGGCCCCCCGTCGGTGCCCAGTGGGGCTCGCGGAGGTACCGCCCCCTGGAGGGTGGCCGGTGAGGCTTTGCAGAGCGGCCCATGGCAGGGAACGCGGTGTGCCGGGAGTTCCACCGCCAAGGTGAAAGCTGCGGGCGTAGGCACGCGGAGTGATGCAGAGGCAGCGCTGGGGCATGTTGTGTCACTCAGGAATAGAACCCGCTGGCCTGCGTATCGGAGCCCAGGCTTGGTGTGAAATTTGTCGGGCGTAGTTGGATTTCCATAGCTTGCGGAGGCACTGTACAGGGATATAGTGCATTGATAGATCCTCAATTGATGGTATCTACTTGACGCAGTACTGGACACACTGTGGGAGAGGTTGGGTCCACTGTGACTCGGTGGAACAGCTGGTTCTGACAGACCCACACTCAGATATTTTGGGACCAGCTGGCTATAGGCTCATTCATTGTACGGAGTGCGGGTCAGGCTTGCCGCCATGGGCAAAAACGACGCCAAGCAGCCCAATTTAAACTTTGAAACTAAAAGGCACACGAGACTGATGACGCTCAATCAGAGGAGCAGGGCGAAGACCTCTGCACGTTGCTTCTAGAAATGAGATCGAGCTTAAAGACAATCGATGCCAAGCTGGATGTTCTTACCACTCAACTGGAGACAGTCAAACAACAAGTTGACACTCATGAGCACCGCCTAGATGTGCTGGAGAACCGCAGTACTGATCATCACGAGTTCCAAGTCGAAATGAAGGAGCAGCTCCTACAAATGGATAAGGTGCTAGGCCTGATCAGGGCTAAAAACGAAGATTTGGTAGCCAAATCTAGGCGGAATAACCTTCGTATTACAGGCATTCCAGAGACCACCGCCATTTCAAAGATGGAGTCCTACGTGGATGAACTATTGAGGGAGCTCTTTGGCCCGGGGCTCTCAACAGTGTTCGCAGTTGAGAGGGCTCATCGTATGTTAGGCCCCAAACCGCCTATTGGTGCAACACCCAGACCAATATTAGCTCGCATCTTAAACTACCAGGACAGGGACACGGTGTTGAGGCTGGCTAGGAAGCATGAGTCTATCAATTACAAAGGTAATAACATCTCATTTTATCCTGACTTCACCCCTGCGGTCCAGGCCGCCCGCTCAGAGTTCCTACCTGCAAAACGCATTTTACTACAGGCCAAGATCTCATACGCCCTACTTTACCCGGCTAGAGTCAAAGTGACACACGAAGGTGAGGTCCACTTTTTCATGGACGCCAAATCTGCTTTGAAGTATGCAAAACACGTGGGAGGGAAGAAGAGTACCAACAGGTCGAAAACTGGTCCTGCCTCTGACGCTGGTCTGAGCGACAATGACTGTACTTATACAGATATCTCTTCTCTACGATTTTGTTCCTTCAGATTCGCTTCGTATTTTAAACTGTATTGCTATGTGTTGTAATGGGTTTGGCTGTTACAGATAACTGTTATTGTGAGTCGCCTTCGAGTAGGCGGCACTCTCTGTAATTAAGCTGCAACGTGCTGGCACTTCACCTTGAGTTTGGCCACCCTACCTTCGGGCAGGGTAGTACGCCAGTAACCTCATGCCCTCCAGGGAGAGTTCCCATTTGCTGCTCAGGTACCATACTTCGAGCATAATGTTGGGTCAATGTTTAGGGAGGGTAGGTAATTCACAACCTGTTTGGGGGGTTGATGTGGGAGGGGGGTTGGGGGTAAGGTTGTTGTTCTGTTCACTGTCAGTATTGTATATTCTATGCATTTAGATAAGCATGACGCCAGCATATTTGTTGTTAAGTATGGACTGCGGAGCATTACGGGGGCAAATAGTACACCCACTGCACGCCAGACATATATTGGGGGCGTTGTTGTGGTAGATAGTCGGGCCGCAGGACGCGGACAGATACCTCATGGCCAGCAATGTTGGCACTGAATTTCCTCATATGGAACATTCATGGACTTAATGACTATAGGAAGACAAGGTTGGTCCACGCTTTTTTGCTTAGACACAATGTCTACGTCTGCTTTTTACAGGAGACACACCTGAATTGCGCCCCATCCACTAGGCTTAAACATAAGCGCTGGGGTCACGTATATTCTGCAATATATTCTAATTACTCAAGAGGGGTGGCAATCATGGTGCGACAAGGCATTGGTTGGAAGCTGTGTGAGTCGATCATTGATCCCGAGGGGAGGTATGTTATATTGATGGGGTCCTTTAGGGGCGCTTTGATAACACTAGCTGCGATCTATGGTCCAAACACTGATAGGCCGGAGTTTTTTCAAACAGTATGGGCAAAGATTAGATCTCTGGGATGTGACACGATGATCTGGGGAGGGGATTTCAATGTTGTGCTAGATGACACTATGGACAGGAAGGGCTCGTCCCGTTCCCTCCACCCCAATTCTAGCACTGCTCTCAATGCCATCATATCAGACGGTAACCTAATTGACATTTGGAGAAATCATAACAAAACACACTTGAGGGAACGTGTATATCGGAACACCATAGGGCTTGGTCCAGGTTGGACTTCTGGCTGTTGTCCAGGGATGCAGCCTCGTGGACACAAGAGGTACGCCACCTACCCAGGACACTGTCGGACCACGCCCCCTGCAGCCTACGCTTGTCTCTTCCCAATACACCGAATACAATGTTCACCTGGAGGCTGCCCCCTAATGCCCTCTTTAGAGAGGAAATACGAGGTGATATCTCTGAGTTTTTTCACCTAAACATTGGATCGGTCACGTCACAGGCCTCCTTGTGGGAGGCATTTATAGTGGTCATCAGGGGCAAGTGCATCGCTCGTCAGGCAGGTGTGTTGCGGTCGATCAGGACCACGCTAGCTTCATTGGAGGCCCGCATCAGGGAGCTAGAGACGCAATTTTACACTAAGGGGGACCCTGGCTTACTAGCTAAACTAAAGACAGAACTGCTGGAATTTGAGGAAGAGGCGCAGCGCGAGGTTAAGTTTTTGGGCAAGTACACGCAGGCTCGACGCTATGGGGAAGGGGATAGACCAGGAAAAACGCTCGCGAACATGCTTCGTGCTTTGCGTACTGCCACATTTGTAACTGAGGTAAAAGGGGAACACCAGACCCTGATCAGGGACCCACCTAAAATTCTAGATAGATTTACGCAGTTTTATACTGACTTATACACTTCCACTCACTCCAAGATACCTGATTCTCTACAACCTTTTCTGGACTCCTTGGAGCTCTTATGTTTGGGTAGGGGGCATAGAGAGTATTTGGACGCCCCATTCACTGTTGAGGATGTGACTCAGGTAATACGTGGACTTCCATCAGATAAAGCACCCGGGTCAGACGGTCTCACCACAAATTTCTATAAAAACTACGCGACAGAGATGGCCCCACACCTTATCGCAGTATTTGAAGAGGCACAGACCTCTGGTATCCTCCCACCCTCAATGCGTGAAGCCATTATTATAACTTTGCTTAAGCCCGGGAAACCAAGCGATGAGGTGGACTCGTATGGACCACTCTCTCTGATTAATGTGGACGTCAACATTTTTGCAAAGCTACTTGCGCAGAGACTAAAACCTCTGCTCCCACTAATCACACAGCCTGATCAGTCAGGCTTCATTCTTGAGCATTCAACGGCACATAATCTCCGTACTTTTTTCACTTTAGTACACTATTTACATCCTAACACTCAGGCAGTAGCCGCATTTTTGGACGCTACAAAAGCGTTCGATTCTTTGGAGTGGACCTATTTGTTTACCGTCTTGGCAAGAATGGGCTTCAGCCCCCTCTTCCTGGGTTTTATACGCCTGTTATACACAGCGCCCTCTGCTCAAATCAGGCTAAATGGCATGCTATCGGGTCCCTTTCAAATTACACGCGGGACGAGGCAGGGTTGCCCCCTGTCACCTCTTCTCTTCGCTATAGAGATGGAGCCACTAGCAGCACGGATCAGGCAGCACCATGCTGAGAGAGGGCTGGGCTTCAGCACGAAGGGACTGTTGATTTCACTCTACGCAGATGATATCACGCTGTATATATCCGATCCTGTGAGGAACACTGCCCCCATTCTCCGTGAACTAATAAAGTTTGGCGGGTTATCGGGTATTTCCATCAACTGGGCGAAATCCACTCTCTTTCCGCTAACGGAAGCTACCACTCCTTTCTCCACCGACTACCCACTTCAGTGGGCTAATGGCCCAGTAAAATATTTAGGTATATGGCTAAGCCGGGATGAGCAGGAGATTTGGGCCCTGAACTTCGGGCAGGCAGTCACGTGGCTTGAAGAAAAGATAAATGCTTGGGCTAAGCTGCCTCTCTCCCTAGCTGGCAGGATAGCAGTTGCCAAAATGGTAGTTTTGCCTAAATTACTATATTTATTTGTCAACATTCCGATTCTCTTCACTCAGGTATTTTTTGGAAAACTACGCGCTCTACTAATTTCCTTGGTCTGGGCGGGCAGACAAGCTCGAGTTTCTTGGGAACTCTTAACGCTGCCACTGACGCAGGGGGGACTTGGTGCGCCTGATTTTCAGTTATATGCCTACTGCGCTCAAGCACAATTTCTTCATTTCTGGCTGCACCCTACCCCATTCCAGCCGCACATTGCGGTGGAGATGGATGTTGCAGCGCCAACTACCCTTCAGGGGGCGGTATACCAGCCACACAGACGGCCATGTGATGCTATTGACACAGTCGAGACCCTGAGGTGGGCGTGGGGAAAACTCCGTGATAGAGCCAAATTGGCGATCCTTTATGCCCCGTCCATCATGTTGGCGCACAACCCCATGATCCCTGCCATGGCCGAAGGGGCTAATAGAATTCAGGCCAGGAGGCTAGGTTTGACTACCTTTGCTGATATATATATCCCGAAGACAAATTCTTAGCGCCAATTGGCTCAGTCGAGGGAAAGACAAAGAATTTTTCAGAGCTTTTTTTCTACTATAAACTCAGGGCATCCTGCAAGCAAATACATGAGACATTTCCTACCCCTCCGCCGATACTACAGGCACTCGAAAATATCATTCAGACAGCCTCCCCGTGGAAACTCGTGACTTTATAGTCAGATGCAGAACACGGCCCCTATAACCATGCCTAAAGCGTTCCAGGCTTGGAATTCAGAATTGCCTGCTCCGTTGACAGAGGAACAGTGGTCCTACTGTTGCGGCCAACTGACAGTTCTTTCCCCCAATTACAAATTGTGTCTGATCCACTTTAAATGCATTCACTTATTCTATAGAACCCCGGTGCAATTACATAAAATGGGAATAAAGACAGATGGGGGATGTTGGAGATGCGGTCATGATCCGGCGGATTTCATGCATCTAGCGTGGAAATGTCCCCAGGTGGTGTCATTTTGGACATCGATCTTTACCACAATCCATGGGATAATTGGCACATCAGTGGACCCAGAGCCGTACATACCCTTGTTGGGTTATGTGAGGGACACATCGGTGGAAACCCGCAAATTGTGTGCTATGCTTCTGCTTTTCGCCAAACGCAGAGTGCCCATACATTGGGGTGGAAGGGGGGTTCCCAAGATTGAGAATTGGATGCGGGATGTATTATTTTGCCACACACAACTCTCCACATTCTGGGAGTTGATGCCGCCCTCATCTAGACCAAGAGACATATGGGACCCTGTTAGATTTGGGGGTCTCTAGTTGGCATAGGTAGGTACCTGTGACAAATAGGGACCCTTGCGTCTAGTCAGGGTGAGGGGCTACACTCCTAAAATAACCCCTGCTCACCCCCTTGGTAGCTTGGCACGAGCAGGCAGGCTTATCTCAGAGGCAGTGTGTAAAGCATTTGTGAACACATACAGTAATACAGTGACAACACTACAGATGGACACCACACAGGTTGTATTATAAAAATAGTATTTTTATATAGACTTAACACAAGACCAAACGACAAAAATCCACAATACTGTACTCAAAAATAGACTTTAAAGTGTTATAAAATAGCTCAGTTCTCTCAAGTTGTAGATGCGACACTTTACTCTCAATGTACCTTGAATGCGTAACGCAAAGAAAACAAAAGGGTCGCAGGGAAGGTGATGCGTCGGTTCCTTACACTCAGGGGAGTGGATGCGTCGGTTCCTTACTGCTGCGCAGAGGAGTTGATGCTCGCTTCCTTACTGTGTGGGGAGGTGATGCGTCGGTTTCTTACTGCTCTCCGGTGCGATGCGACAAGATGGCACCTCGATGCGATACTCTTCTCCGGTGCAATGCGACAAAATGGCGTCTTGGCTGCGATGCGACAACGTTGGTGCGATGCGTGCACGCCTGACGGCCGTGCGGCGACTCGATGATCTTGGGAGCCGCGACAGGCCCTGCGACGCGCTTCTCCGGTGATGCGACGATGTCCTTCGTGGCAGCGTCCCGCTTCTCCGGCAATGCGCCGCGCTTCGGCGATGCGATGATGACAGCGGCAGCGGCGTCTCGCTTCCTCGGCGATGCGATGACAGCAGCTGCAGCGGCGACACGCTTCTCATTGTTGCGTCGCGCTTCCAGCTCCCAGCGACACGCAGTCTCTCAGAAGGCCCAGCACAGCAGCAGGCACTTTAATTCCCAGCAAGGGAATTCAGGGGGGAGCTGGTTGGTGAAGTCTTGTATCCCTGAGACTTCAGGCAGGAGGCAAGCTCTAGTTCAAGCCCTTGGAGATTCTTCTTCAAGTGGATAGAAAGTACACTCAGTCCTTTTCTCCTTTCTTTGGCAATGAAGCAACCACTGCAGGCCAAACCCAAACACACAGCACAGGGGTAGTCTCCTCCTTCAGCTTCCTGGTTCTTCTCCTCAGCAAAGGTTCGTCTTGATTCCCAGAAGTGATCTAATTTCCTAGGGGTCTGGGTCCCCTTTTTATACACAGTTTCTCTTTGTTCTCTGAAGCCAGAGAGGCCTCTGCCTAGTCCAAAACCAGTTCTAGTCAGTCCTGGAGCACTTTGTTTTTCTGACTCCTTCTTTCCTTTCAGAATGGGGGGCAGAGTGCTCAGCCGCCCGGCAGGAGGTGGAGCCAGCATTGTGGAAGGCAGGCACAGCCCTATTCAGACCCAGGTGCAACTCCTCCCTCCACTCTGGATGCAGATCTTTCTATTCAGCCCTGCGCTGACTCACCTTGTCTCCTGTAGCCACCCCCAGCCCCTGTCACTCAATCTCCAGACAAGGAATACACAACCTAGCAGAGGCAGGCTTGGATAGTTAGGCAAGAAAATACCTACTTTCTAAAAGTGGTATTTTCAAACACAGAATGTTAAAACCAACTTCACTAAAAGATGTATTTTATCATTCTGAGTTCAGGCGTACTAAACTCGAATTTCTACTGGGTTCCTGAGTCAGTTAGGATTATAAGATGTAATAATCTAACTGCCCATTCTGGCCTATGGGGAACAGGGTAGCCTTGCAATAGTGAAAAACGAAAATGGCTGTAATTCACTATTAGGACATGCCACACACACCAGGGCATGTCCTACCTTTTACCTACAATGCACCCTGCCCTTGGGCCTACCTTAGGGGTGACTAATATATATAAAAGGGAAGGTTTAGGGACTGGCAAGTGGGTACACTTGCCCAGTCAACATGGCAGTACCAGACTGCCCACAGGCTCTGCAATGGCAGGCCTGAGACACACTTTACAAGCTGCTCCGGTGGGTGGCACAACCAGTGCTGCAAGCCCACCAGCAGCATTTGATTTACAAGCCCTGGGCACACGCAGTGCACTGTACTAGGGTCTGACAGTAAGCCAAACAAGCCAATCATGGAGTCACTAATCCATACATCAATTTACCATAGGGAGCACTTGCACTGTGGCACTGAACAGCAGTGGCACAGTGCCCAAAAGCATCTAAAACCAGCAAAAACATAAGGGGCAACAGCAAAAAATGGAAGGGAGACCCACGCCAATGGTGCCAGGTCTAACAGACCCCTTCTTGACGTGGGCAAAATCCCAAGGCGAGAGGGAGGACACTTCAGGAACTCAGGCTACACCAAATGAGTGATCATTGTATTTTGGGGCACTTATACCTCAGGGGCCAGGGCGTTTGGTGTGATTTGGAGATGGGCCCAACTCTTTGCCATACTGATGATCGCAGCTCTACACTAGCCTGCTGGCCTCACATGTCACAACGTCCCAGATCCCTGATTCCTGCCATAAAACCCAGATAAAGAAATGCTATTTTCTGTTTCGACCAAGACGTGTAATGTTATTTGTCTGCTAAGGATTGGAATGTTATGTATCATAATGCTGAGTACATGTACACACACAATGTCCAACTGACTGTGTTGTTTAACTGTAATTGTTTGTTGAATAAAATGCCAATAAATAAAAAATAAAAATCTTTAGTCAAATGTTAAAGAAAGTTTGGAAAATCTGCATTTGGCCTGCAGTACATAGAAGACCTTATACTCACATCTAAAACAAAGGAAGTTTGCAAGATGTGTACAATTGCACTCTTGAACCATCTTGCTGATAATGGTCAGAAGGCATCTCGCACAAGAATGTAGTACTGTTGTCTATTTGGGACAGCATTTTGAAAAAGGTGCGAGAAAGTGTCTGAAGAACACGTTTTTGCAACCCTGAGAAAGAATCCTCCGAGCAAACAAAGAGAGGTGAGAATGTTTAGGGCAATGGTTGGCTACTGCAGACAGTGGAGTCCAAACTATACCCTCAATGCAAAGCATTTACTGAGGCTTAGTCATAGCGATGGTTCTGATCTGGTGGCATTTGATGAAGAATACATGAGCACCTTCCTCGAGCTCAGAGACAAGCTCTGTAGCTCACCCTCTCTTGGAATGCTAAATTACAAGAAAGATTATCTATTTTACAACAAGAGAAAAGGGTGTGCACTATCTGTCCTTACCAAAAACATGGCGAAAACAAGAGGCCTGTGGTTTTCTTTTCTGCCATATTAGATCCATTTAAAGCCATGCTTAGAGGCAGCCTTTTGTTTTGCAAAGCATCAAGGTGAAGGAATTGTGATGGGTTATACACTTTGTTAGACCTGGCAGCCTTAGGGTGGTCTTCCCCCAACCGTTTTGCCTTCAGCCTCCTATTTTTCTGACGTTCTTGTTGGCCTTAGAACTCTGTGCACTTTACCACTGCTAACCAGAGATAAAGTGCTTGTGCTTACTTCTTAAACACAGAAGAATTGGCTAATACCTGATTGGCATATTTAATTTACTTGTAAGTCCCTGATAAAGTAGTATACCACATACCCAGGGCTGGTACATTAAATGCTACTAGTGGGCCTGCAGCACTTATTGCACTACCCACTTAAGTTGCCCCTTAAAACATGTTCCGGATCTGCCACTGCAACCTGTATGCAGTTTTAAACTGCCAATATGACTTGGCAAAATAACCCATTTACCAAGCCTAAAACTCCCTTTTTAATACATACACGTCATACGTCACCCCTAAGGTAGGATAAGGGAAAGTACATTGTAATTAAAAAGCAGGACATGTACTTTTAAATGTTACATAGCCTGGTAGTGAAAATCTCACAAATTCGTTTTCACAACTGCGAGGCCTACCTCTTCCATTTAATAAGATTGGGTTACCCTATTACATTGAATAAGTGCTAACTTGTGATTGGGAGAAGGTAGCAAAGTCATGTATGGTATCTGAGGAATTGTAATTTAAAATCCTCTTCAATGATAAAGTTAAATATTAAGTCACAATTCTGAAAATGCCACTTTTATAAAGTTGGCATTTTCTTGCACTAACCATTTGGTGCCTGCAGCCTGTTCCAGGGTCACATGACTAGGTGTGGGTGGCAGTTGGTCTTTGTATATTCCTCCTAAACAGCCCCACATTACAGAGACTAGGTATACCTGAATGGGCCGTCACTGGCAGGATGGTGGGGCAGAGCTGTGCAGAGCCCCACTTGCACATCAATAGGCAGGCCCTGCACAAAAAGAACTTCACACTAGCCTTTTATGTTTGTAGCCAGGCTGGAGCCAGGGCAGAGAGGCAGGAATCTCCAGACACTTCTGTGAGGGGAAATCCTCCAGACGTTTATCCTAATTCAAAGAAGTCACCAGGTATAAAAGTGGGACCCTCAGACCCACTCTTTAGATTACTTCTAGACCTGTGGAAGACTCACAAGAACTGCTCTGCTGCCCTGCTGCAAGAAGTACTGCTCTGCTGCCCTGCTGCAAGAAGGACTGTTCTGCTGCATGAGGAAGAAGGACTGGTCCTGCACCGTGAACCCAGGACCACCAGAGTGACTTCAAGGGCTCCAACAACGTTGAACCCCGCACCTTGACTCTGTCTCTTGTGAGTCCCATCTGCCCAAGTTGTACCTGCCCAGTCCTGAACCCTTGGAAAATGGGCTAAAGGTCCACTGCCAGCTCAGCTGTGGTCCCCATCAGAACAGACACAGCTCAGAGCAACTTGAGGCAGCCCTCTATTGCTTCTCGGAATAGCGCTGCGGGGCTCAAAACCCCAAATCCAGGACATAAGGTACAATTGTCAGCGGGCCTAACCTGGCCCCTGTATCTGGCATGCACTCCATCGTGGTCAGCCTGACCTTGTGAATTTGTCCCAGTCCGGCACAACCAGATAACCACAGTTAGCACTTTGTGCATCTAGGCACTATTTTTACCTAAATCTTTAAAATTGCATATCTCCGGTTTTACTAATTGGATTTTTGTCGTTTTGATGTCAAATAATTTATTACATTTTACTCTATTTGTCTAAATTGGTGTGAGATCTTTTTTGTGTTGTTTTCACTTTATAGCGGTTTTAGTGCTGCATTAGTACTATACACAATGCCTAAAGTTTAGCCTGACAGCTATTGTCCCAACCTATCAGAGGGTTAAGCACAGGTTAATTTAGTGACTGTTGTGGGTCACACAGATTAGGGATTGTGGCTGTTGCGTGAGAAGGGCTCACATACTCCTCAACCAACAACCTAATTGGTCCCACACTTGTGTCAGTCGCTCATTCAGTGGAGATTTTGCTGACTCGTACACAAACACAGCATTTGACAAACAGCCGTCCAAATATGAATACACAATTCTAGTGTTTGATATTTCAATCAGAAGATGCAATAGTCTGAATCCTGCAACGCTATGCCAGTTGCAAATGGGGATAATGATGATGAGGACTGTAACCATGATTGTATTGATGTACCAAAATTGTGTAGCAATCTAAGACCAGGCAAACAAGCTGTTCCACTTCAACACGCTGATCAAATTTTGTTTGTAGGTGGTTCTTGTCTGAGAGACCATTATGAAACATTGAAAGCAGCGTATACAGTCTGCACAATATCAAATATTGTGGAAACAAATTTGTGTGCTGTAACTTTAGCACAAGAAGTAGAAATTATTGCACTTATGAGAGAATGCTATTTGTCTGATGAATTATGTTAAAAGCTACACTGACGGCCAGTATGGTTTTGTCATGGTCCATGATTTTGGTCAGTTATGGTCACAAACAGGTTTTATGACATCCTCTGGTACTCTTGTAAGAAATTCTGTTGTAAAATGTACTTCCCATAAAACAAGGGCTGATATGGTGAAACATGGGAACAGATACGCACATGAGGTAGCAAAGTATTGAAGTCTTGAATTTGATACGATTAACTTAAATGAAGAACAATTCATGAAAATGTTAATTATTTCCTGCTAACTTCAGTTTAAACATTGAGTGAACTAATAGAGCTCCAAAGGAGAAAAGAAAACCTGAAATTGCAGGTTGTACAAAAGTCAATAATGATATGTGGGTGACAGCTGAAAAGTAAAACAGCACAGCTGTTTCCTATGAGTAGGCAAATTCACGGTCAAACACATCTTGGACAAGATTTCATGGTTCGGCTCTTTAACTATCCCTGCTTTAGGACTGTTTCTGAAACTTTGAGCCAACGCTGTGTTATCTGTCAGTGGAATAATCTGGGAAGAGGACTTTGGTGACAATGAGCCAGATAGGCAAGTCCAAAGGTCCTTTTGCTCTGACTCAGTTGGACTCTGTAGAGATGCCAAAAAGGTACATTCTTGTCATTGTGTGCCTGTTCTATAGATGGGTGGAAGCCTACCTTATTAGGGAAGCAGATAGCATGACAGTAGCCAAACTACTTATGAGGGAATTGATCCCTAGTTTTAGTTTTCCAATTTCATTAAAGTCAGATAAGGTAACTCACTTTAAGAACGAAGTGAAACTGTTGTGTACAGTTTTGCAAATTGAGAAGTTCCATTGTAGCTACAGACCAGAAGCATCAGGAGCAGATGAGCCTATAAACAGCACTCTAAAATCCAGGCTAGCGAAAGTGTGCGTTTCAACCTCGTTGAATGGGTCGGACACACTTCCACTTTGGCTCATAAGCCACAACAGCACACCAGATACGAAGTTGCGACTCTTGCCCATTGAGGTCCTTATAGAGAGAGCCACGCAATTACTGCAAAGGTCTTGTCAATGTCGTGCACTCCATCTCTCATTAGGTGAACTTGGCAACACCTTCACCAAAAGAAGAGCAGTGTCATACCCGCCATCCTGGTGACTGGGTTTTGGTGAAGAAGCATGTTCCCAAGTCCTGTTTAAAGCCAAGGTAGAAGAGCTCTTATCAGGTCATCCTTGTGAAGAACACTGGAGGATTGCAGTGGTGGATCCATGCATCTCACACAAAGAGAGTGAAGACTGCAGATGAAGTAGTGGCAACTACTAATCCACAGTGTTAAGCTTGAGTTCGCTGCGTGGATCCAGAGGGAGATGAACACCAAGATCAAATTGAAATCAAACAGAAGGCCAAGAAAATCAAAATCAGACAGTGAATTTGAAAATTTGACTTGTTAGAATCCCCAGAGGAAAACAGTTTGTTGTGGAGGACAAAAAGCAAAATGTTCCAGAAAGAACTGAAAATCATGTGGCAAGTGAAGATGAAAAAACATCAGTAGTCATACGTGAACATGAAATTGAGAATGTGCAGCAAGGAGACAAGTGGCCTGATCCTAGAAATCGAAAACGAGTGCACAAGATTCAGAACAAGAAGTGTTGATGGATGTATTTGATGTTTACTCCTATTTATTTGGCTTTGAATGCGGTGAAAATTAGGAAGTGGTCTACTCTCGTTGATTGTTTGACGTATATCAAAGCTGGTGCATTAACTAAAAGTAATGAGGAGCTAATACTTATGCGTGTGATGATTATGCAAAACTGCCTTGCTTTAGATATCCTTCTAACGAAGGAGGGCGAAGTCCATCGTGTGTTATGGTCTCTTAATGTTGCATCTTCATTCTTGATAATTATAATTACTTTATGCATAATTGGTCGCATTCTTTTGCTAAACTTCTTTCAGGTATTCTGCTTTAATAGGAGCTCAAATTAAGGGTGCGTAAAGAAAGCTCCAGCAACGTCTACAAAGAAAAAGAAGAGACGAAATGTTGAAATAGATGCAAGGTAGAACATGAAGGCTCGTGTTAATGAGAAATGCGCTCCAGTGTAATGCTGTGTTGACATGCTGTTCTCAATCAACTCCAGAGGAAGCTTTTGCAACATTCAAGGCTGCCCGTGTTACTACAGGCCTATTCATTTCACTGTGAATTTAATTATAAACTGCACTAAAATTGGAGGCGAGCCGTTCTGGTTTGCCCTTACTGTAAGAGAGCAGAACTGCGATAGTCTGTCTTTTGCTTTGTGCTTAGAATCTTTTAGCTCGGAGGCTTGACTTCATGTTGGATTATTTGATGCACCCGATTGAACCTTATGCTAATTCCATATACTGATTCATCAAGCACTTCGACTATTATGTTTTTGAATTCTGTATTGCACGCTTATTATTTAATTCAGATTCATGAGTTAAACTTTTAGAAGGCTCATTCCCCTTTCTTGTTTTGAAGCTTACTTTACTATGCTGACTTGTTTGCTGTCAAACTGTTATCTGTTGGGACACATTGCCCTACATATTCTTACGGTTACCACCGTCTCCGATCCCGTGTAGGCGTTTTATCTTAGATTACCTGATAAGAAAGTCGGCATTTTCATCTTACCAACCATTTGCAGAGTCTCACCCTAAGCGTCACACCTAACGCCTATTAATCACAATAACTGCAAAACTACTGAATTTTAAAACCAAAATACTTTATGCTTCCTGTCTCCCATCTAAAATTGACAGCTTCAATCTAAAGCAATGGAGAAATACATTCCCTCTATCTTCCACTGTCCAAATTGAAAATGATGCTATGTGTGAAGTAGCATGCTACTTGCTGAAAAGTATTTCAACGCCTGGACAGAGGCAGGAAGAACACCTAAAATTGCCTGCTTCAATCTAAAGCAATGGACAAATACATTTCCTCTATCTTTCACCTTCCAAATTGAAAATGATGCTATGTGTGTAGCATGCTACTTGCTGAAAAGCACTTCAACGCCTGGACAGAGGCAGTAAGAAATGCAAATACAATACAATGCGTAAGGGAACCATGCAGAATGGCCCTGGCATAGGTGCCAACCCATGCCACTGGAAAGTAAGCCTGTGCAGTCATGCCAAAAAAAGTTAATATACTGTTATGCATGCCAGGAAGCAGTTAAAGTATCAGCAGGATGTGCATCGAATCTGTGTCACATAACATAGGGGAGAGGATGTCCGTGGGCTAGACTGCCGACTTTGGTGCTGGAAACCAAGGTTCGAGCCTCGGGGTCGCATCCACATCCTGTGATTCTGGGCAAATCACTTAATCTCCCCGTGCCTACCCAAAAATATATATATATATATATATATATATAAACGTGCAGACTAAAACGCAAAGGTGCACCACTTAGTAACAAGAAACAATAGACACATCACAAAACATCAAGTCCGTGTCCATAATATTTTCCATATATTTTCTTCTATTTCTCAAAATATTCTTGATATAAAACCACAGCCGACGCGTTTCGTCCAGTGATGGACTTCTTCAGCATTAGAGCCAAAAAGTCGGGCACTCCTGGAGATAAGTCAACATCGGAGTTCCACCCTCTGGGTATATGTTACGCTGAAATTGCCCAAAGCTCTTATCCTCTGGATGATAATAAAATCAAGATAATTATTCCTTAATTGGAAAAGGCAGGATTCATTCATGGGAATAGTACCCTCCACACGAATCCTTCCGAAGTGCGCCTCACTGTGATAAAGTGGGCCAACAGTAGAAACGGGCAATCTCGCAATACAGCCTTGATATTGCTAAGAAAAACGGCGACCTCGAACAATCTCCTGTGAGGACGAAGACGGTATGTTACATACCATCTTCGTTTTTCTTAGCCATATCAAGGCTGTATTGGGAGATTGCCCGTAACCGGTGCTCCAATACCTTCGGGTCGAGTTCGCGCTATATAAATCTGCACAAAAAAAAACATGACTACCCAGTGACAGTGAGCGCTAAAGAAGCCACACGTGCCTTAGCCAACTACCGCCCCGTGTCTTTGCGGGCCATGCCTGCACAGGTAAGGTTGTCACGCCTAGCCTGACAAAGGCCAAAAGGGAACGGCCGGATGTAACTAATTAACGAATCGTGACGAGGTCCAAACACGGCGAAAGTCTCTTCACCTGCACATTGCCCCCATCTCCACTCACCCCTCCCTCTCTCATATCTAGCCAGAACGATAGGTGCCAGCAGCCAAGCCTAGCCCACCCAGTTCATATCTAACTCAGTTCGACTGGCTGGAGCTCTAGCTAAGCCTCTCCTTCTCATGTGCCAGCAGCCAAACCTAGCTAGCCCACCCAGTTCATAACTGACTCTAAGCCTCTCCTTCTTCCGATGATGAGCGACGCCAGTCGATTGTTTATGAGACGACGGCTTTTGGACAACTCCACAGCCAATCGGAACGTCGGATATCTGTACGGCGCAAAAGGAGTGGCTCAGGCTTGCACTGCTCCAATCCTAGGTCAGATTACGCATTAGCAGAAGCACCCACTCACAGACGACATCCAGGACTAGTGTTTTCTTCCGCGGGATGTTTGCTATACGACCCGGAAGAGGTAACCGTTTTGGCCAAATGACTTGACAAGATCAGCTGCAGGTAACGGACATGAGGCTGAATTTACGGACGGTCCGTGTAAGTAGCCGCGGGCAGATGGTCAGTGCTAGATGGAGTACAAAGCTGTCAAACTTGGGCGAGCACACTCTAGTCATGCTGAGTTCCTGTAAAGCACATTGGTCGGAGCTCCGCCCCATTCTTTTACTGCTTGACATCTCGCCGTACCTAGGCGGTCAATGAATACATTGCATGAGCCCCCAAGTAAGAATTTACTTTAAGCAAATGGCTTGGAACTTGGCGGTGTATCAAAACCTTTATAGAGAAGCTTCTTGGATTTTAGAAAAGCAAAAAAACACCACTGTGTTGGTCTTAAAAATCTCTCTCTCTGTCAACTGAAGGGGTTTTGTAAAATGGTTTACCGGCTATGATGCATAGGGCACAAAGTGTTTACGATATCTTTGTTCGGTTTTAAAAGTATAGATACATAAACATTTGTGAGAAATAATTGGCAAACATTAAAAAGAGAGAATACCATCTATATTTTTATCTAATAAAGGTTTAACATGATACACCAGGATTACAATTATTGTCTTTCATAAAAAATGGTTAAAATTGAGAATACTGCTCCCCTCTCGCATAAGGTTTTACCTAGGTGTGTGATTGCTTTCCGACGCGCCTTCAGCTTTCAGGAGCTACTCTGCGCGCAGAAAAACTCTGAATAGTTCCATTTAAACCAAGTTCACACCAGATGTGACATTGTGTGTTAGTGAAATCTTCACCTAGACTTCTTATGTGAGTCGCTTGTGGTAAAAG
This sequence comes from Calotriton arnoldi, assembly GCA_963921515.1. Classification (NCBI taxonomy): domain Eukaryota; kingdom Metazoa; phylum Chordata; class Amphibia; order Caudata; family Salamandridae; genus Calotriton; species Calotriton arnoldi. The sequence continues at coordinate 513,118 of CAWUFW010012640.1, forward strand.
CGTTATTAATCCATCTCCTAAAGAAAGCTTTGGCAGATCCATTAGTGTCAAGTATTTACAGACCCTTATCTCGGCTGCCCTATCCAGTTAAAATCTTGGAAAGACTTGTGAACAAGAAACTGTTAGATTATTTGGAATGTCACGCTCCGTTGGATGAGGTGCAATCTGGCTTCATGCTGGCTCACAGTACTGAATCGGCACTAGTGCTGGCACTGCACGAGCTGCAGATGGTGGTGGATTGTGGTCAAACAGTGGTCTTGGTCTTACTTGATCTGTCGGGCCGCCTTCAACACAGTTAATCAAAAGACCTTAATCGCAAGGCTTCGGGAATTGGGTATAAATGTTCAAGTGCTTGAGTGGATACAATCTTATTTAGAGGACAGACTGCAAGCCATAGCTCTCTTCTCTTTTTGGTCCACATTTAAAGCAGTGGAACATGGTGTATCCTAGGGCTCCACGCCAAGCCCAACTCTTTTTTTAATATCTACTTGCACCCTCTTGCAACTCTTAGTATTAGATCCTTTGGCGTTAACTTCATCTACTGCGCAGATGGTACACAGCTAATTCTTACTTTGGACTACTCTCGGCCAGAGTTATTGGACACATTTCACAACTGTGTAAGAGAAGTCTCGATCTGGCTAAGTAGCAACTCCTTAAGGTTTAATGTAGATAAAACAGAAATCCTATGCTCAGTGTTGCCAGATTGGGCTATTGCCCCCACAAATAGGTGATATTTTTCCTATTTGTACGTGAAAAACACTCCTGTTAGGTTGTGTAAATTTGGGCAACATTTGCCCCAGTTTGCGCAATATTTGAAGAATTAGCAGCGCTGTCAGATGCTCTGCAGTTTCATGAAGGATCCTTAGGCTCTGTGCAGCCCTGTGTTTCAAATAAGGGGTGACACTTATTCATAGTGCTAAAGCACTACCCATGATGGTCCTGCATCATGTTGTTGGCCTGCCCCCCAGAGATAGTGGACTAATGTTGTTACAAGGGGCAGGCCTGCCATCATTTTAATTATTTTTTTAAAAATTTGAATTAAAAGTGCCTCGTGCAGTGCGGAGTGCTGTGGACTTAGAGGGAGGCGGAGTCAAGGAGGTTCATGGCAAGGGCTGGCTGGCCTTCTGTGCAGCCCGCTTCTGTTGTGTGCATGAGAGTCCATTTGCGCCCAGTAGTTTTATTAATGGTATGATAAGATTAATTATCTTGCCGGAAAAATCTTTTTTTCTGTAGTCAAAAAACATGAAATGTAGTCTCTGTCTATTGTGAAGTGCTTGCTCTTGTGTTCTGGGACGAGATTCACCCTATGTAACATTACCAAGGTAAAATATTGACTACTGACACAATATTAAATTAGATTCTACTGGTTATCTGCGCTCTAATCTCATCCTCCTAGAGTTAAAGCAAATTGTTGAGGTTTGATGCTGAAAAAGAGACCTATCTAGTGGTCGTATTGCTTAGTGTGAAACTGGAAATTCTGGGATCAATCCCAGCTTCCCTGTTTGACTAGATAGTAGGATCCTGGACAAATACTTTATTTTACTCACTCTCCTGTTTTTAGGTTCATGGTCACATACACGAGCACAGGATGTATGCTGTACAAAGATCTCTTTTGTGTTTAATTTAATTGCATATAATGTTGCGCTATCTATAGTAGGAATCTACGCTACATATAGGCTCCACGTGATTCTTGACTTGTCTCTTAGGGCCAGATATACGAAGATTAGGAATATCAATTTCCTAACTGCGATTTCTTGCAAATCTCAATTTGGAAATTGCTTTTCCTAATGTATGAAACAATTTTGAGTTTCATTAGAGATTCCTAAGGGGTCGCAAATAGACGTACCTAATGCATATTAATGAGGTAGGTCTCAATTTTCTACCCACTAGGATTCGCTGCCATCACAGGGATGGTGGCCAGCTGGGGTCAGCAGACCACCGTGTCTGTAATTGCTTTTAAATGAAACAAACTTTCTTTCTTAAATGCATCGTGTTTCTCTTAAAGGAATACGGGATGTGTTTAAAAGGGGAAAAAATGAAATGTTTGTTTCATTTTTTAAGAGTAGGTAGTGGTCTGTGGGACCACTGCTTGCTTAAAAAAATTATTTTTCAATATTCTCAAAGGAGGAACCCCTTCCCATATGTGAAAGGGTTACCTTCACTTTTTAAATGGTGGTAAAGTATTACAGTTTTGCGACCTGAATTCTGGTGCTAAACAGTAATCCATACTATACCGATTTGGTATTTGGAAGGGATGCCCAAACACTTTCCTCCCAAATACTCAATTACAAATGCAAATTGCGAATCGCTTTTTCTACATCAGCAAAAGTATTTTTGTTTGTAAATGGCCCGATTCTGTGAATTGGGATGTTTGCGACCGAAAAAATGCTTTGTACATCTGGCCCTTCGTTCATTAACAGTATTTTCATCAGGACGGGGGCAGGAATGTTTCCCAGTTCTTGTTTAAACATTTTCACATTTAATAAATACATCCCGATGCGGTCGTATAATTTGAGCGAAAGTAAAATGCTTCCATATGTTAAGAAAACACATTTTTAAATTGTCAAGGGACCTTATATTCTAACATGATTTTTGTTGCATGATGTACATGCAAATATTTTCATTTCTTGGTTCTAGCTAGGCTTGAACCTCTATTGTATGTATATTGCTCAGGTTGCTGCTTTTAACACAGAGATCCTTTTGTTATCAGGGTTCGAAAAATCATAAAAAGTTTACTAGACCTGCAGGTTTAGTAACTTTAATAATCTACTCAACCTAACTGTAATGTACTTGACCCGTGAACTCGTCTACAATTGTGTGATCCTAGGCAAATATTATGTCTTCTGGAGCCACCTTTTTCTTTATTAGCACATAAGAGAGCACCTTCAAATATGCATGTTCACTATTTCTGCTGTACAAAGAAACTCTTTATTTGCTGGACTAAATGTTTGCTCCATGTATAACAAGAATCAAGCCCATATATATGGTACACATGATCCCTGGCTTGCCTCTTAGTTCACTAATAGCATTGTCAGCTGACAGGAGTAGTAATAATTCCCAGTTCATGTTTAAAAACTCACGTCTCATTAATATATTACTAAAGCATGATGTGGTAGTGCACTGTCATTTACAGATAGCATATTTTCCATTGAAATGGCCACAAAACTCTTCTACTAACATAGTTTTACTAATAGCGCATAAACAATGTTTAGACATTGGGTTTCAGCAAAAATATTTAAAATTTGCACATCACCAAGTAAAGTGTTCTAATTTGTTTTGATCCTATACAAATATTTTTTTCACCGCAGAATTACAAAAATGTGTCTTCATAACTAGTGAAATATATTTGAAATGTTTGAACAGTTCACTAGGCTATTTCAATGTTGTGTTCGAAAAAAGCCTGACATCTTACAGCCGCCTTTCTTTTCACATGCTTTGCACAGTTCAGTTGTCACACAGTTCACTTTACAAAATCCTCTAACTTCAGTCACATAAAGAAAAATTAATGTAGGAAGACAAACTGACTTTTGACCTCTGTGTCTGAAAGCCAGCAAATGTGACAAGATAAGATTTAAAGGCATCTTTATTACTCTTTCACTTTGTGAGCAATAAAGATGCCTTTAAATCTTGTTATCTTGTCACATTTGCTCCACTTTCAGAGACAGAGGTCAAAAGTCAGTTTGTCTTGCTACATTTTACTTTTTGTTCTGTGACTAAAGCTAGAGGATTTTCAGCTAGCCAGAAAGGGCGAGTAGTCCCTGATTAAATCTTGATCGACAATGCCAGTTATTTGCAGTTAACATTTCACAATCCATCTAATACTGCAGAGTGAGGTATGACCCAACATCAAGGACTGCATGTAAACTGATCGGCATAGCTTTAGAACCTTGTTTTATGCTCAATCTTTTGATATTCCAAGGTTGTTAAAAAGGGTTCCTTTGGATAGTAAAATCTTCTTAGCACACTCAACTGCAAAGCGTTTTAATCTTGGCTTTGTGTTTCTAATGCCTACCAGTTTGCATGATTTATGACTCCTACACATTGTAGCCCTCATTGTGCACATGCATAATAGTGTTTTAATTTACAATTGGCATTTATATAACCATTGCTCTATGCACTCTCCTGAGAGGCCAAGGTGCATTTAGTCTGAACGCCTTAATGACCCACTAGAGGCACTGTGAAAAAGCAGTACTGACTTCAGCCTCGGGCTTCTCAATCGTACCCATCATAAATGTCCACTCGCAATCTGAACTCACCCAATACTGAAGGTGACTCATTTCAGAATTTGTACTATATTAGTATGTTTTATGAAAATAAAACTAGAGAAACACATCATCTGGAAAAAGGAAATACTCTTAGGGAGTACTGCATGAAGTAAAACATATGAAATGTAAACATGGACTGCTTTGCTTACGTGAATTACCTTAGGGTTTTTACAGTCATTGTTGAGAAATTAAAGTTAAGAGCATAAATATCTAAAGCCTTGTTTTGTGATGGGTGTAAAGAAGCCTCATAAGATGGCCCAGGCAAATGGTGGTATGAGAATGGGACAGAGCTAATGATGAAGGGGAATGGGATGGAAATAGAAGAGTGATGATAGTATTAGCAGAGTTGATGGAGTATTAGTTTTTAGGGTGTCGTCGAAAGTTCTGGGAAAATGGGTCATTTTCATTTCTTCAACAGCCTTGCTTTGCATACATTTGTACCCCAAACAAACCCATCTGCTCCTTACCAAGACTAGGAGCTTTAGTGTAGCCCTAACTGCAACTCAATGGAAACAACAATATCCTCTATAACTTTTAGTGCCAGAGTAAGTTGTCACGATGAGGGCATGGAATTGCCCATATTAAGTGACTGTTTCTTTTCTGACTTCTTCTTTACATTTTAACTGGAAAGGTGTGGAACTCTTGTCTTTATTCAGCAATCCTCAGTTTTCACACTTACTTCACATTTATGTAGACTTGTTTTGCGCACAAACTACTTTTCAGATTTGTCTGCTGCAATGTTTATTTTTGCTGCTGTTCCATACTTTCATTGTAAAGGAGATTTTTTTTATGTGGAATATCATCAGGCAAGTAGATAGAATGTAAGCCATGCCAAACAAGTTGTGTTGCAATTACTTTAATTCAGGGGGATGTTTTTTAATATGTGTATCATTGTGTGCTGTTAATTCTGCATAACCTTTTCAGTATTCTTTTTTGGAGCCACATTACTGAATTAGCATTCATAGACATAAGGTGGGTTATAATCTGCTCTTGTAGAGTTAATTCATGAATGCCAGTTTCAGGTTTGGATCTGTGGTGACAGAACTACAAGTTGAAAAGTCACAGTGGGACTGGTCTTGAAAATGAGTAGTTATTAACACAGGTGAACAGTTAACCTCCTCCCACTATCTGTATATTGAATAAAATTTAGATAGATCCTTAAAATGGTTTCTGATTGAACATTTTTGCATAATTTGAGAGTTGCAACTTTGGGAAGATTTTTGGGCTGACACTGGTCTGCATTAGGCTAAATTTGGGCTTATACTTTAGCGGCTTTGGGCTTGGGATGGGTCTCTAAATCTGGCAACACTGCCTATGCTGCACCCCAGTTAAGCCAGCAGTCAGGCTTCTCCTCAATTTCTGTCCTTGGACGAACAGCATTCGCCCGGAAGTGTCATCAGCAGTACGCAACTTAGAGGTCTGTCTTGATAATAACCTATCCCTGGAGGTCCATGTCACGCAGATGACAGCGACACATTTTTCCCTGCTTTGCAATCTGTGAAGAAAATGGTACCTTTTTCACCATCGTCTGAAAGAGCTCTGGTGGTGCAATCTGTGTTCTTGAGCAGACTAGAGCACTGTAATTCACTGTTGTTGGGCTCTCCAAATGTTTTACTCAAAAGACTGCACCAGGTTCAAGCTATGGCTGCCAAGGTTGCATTAAATGTGCCTAGACAATTTTCTTCTTCCCGAGCTATGGTTGAGCTCCACGGTCTTCCAGTGAAGGAATGGATTACTTTCGAATCGCTCTGCATGGTCATCAGAGTAATTCACAACAAACAACCCACTATTTTGGCGCAATACACCTCTGAGACATCTGTGCTCTTCAAAATCCAATCTTCTATGCATTCCCTAATATTACAAGGTTAGACTGGGCGGCTGGGCATTTTCAGACAGGGCTGCTCAGTTTTGGAACAGTCTTCTGCCTTCTCTTGGAGATCTTCAAGATCTGCTCCAGTTCAGAAAAGCATTGAAAACTTGGCTCTTTCTGGCTTGACTTGCTCAGACACCTTCAGGCTTTCTCTGTGAGGATAGCGTCAGCATACGTTTGAAGTCGCAGTGTGCACTACAAATCTCTGTTCAATTCAATCCTCTCCACTAGTGAGGGAAACTTGAGTTCTCTATTGAATTACACTATGTCGATGACAGACCTCAATAAGATTTAGTGTTCGACAAAATGTATTATGCCTTACCGAACATAAACAAAATCAGGGTGAAATTCTCTATGGGGCATGGACCACTATAAACAAATTACAAATAGTTTGTTGTTTCTACATGATCACTTGCAGGTGTAACCCACTTTAATTTCTAATACCTTGAAGTTAAACAAACCATTTTCCAGACCAGAGCACATTTATACTCTGTTTATCCTTGGTAAGCACACTATTTGTTCTTCATCTTCCCGCTCTATTCTAGGATCTAGTTAATGCTGGTCTTTCATGTGTCAATGGTGCATGGGGCTGCATTTATGGGTTGGCACAACAGACATTCACTATAAACTGGGATCCCCTGAATATAGTAATATCAAACGAAACCAGCAAAATGTAGTAAATATGCAGTAATCAAACTACTGTCCATTTATTGCTTTGAGTATTACTTTGAGAAGAACCAGGCTTTAACCCTTTTTGACACTTATGATGATCTGCTTTGATTACAGATCAGATAGCGATGTTGTCAATTTTTCCACAATTCTTTTATTGATGTGCAAATCCAAAATCATCAAACAGTTCAAATTTATGCCCTCATGCAACCATTTATGCTCATTCAGCCACAGCTGAATTAATTCCTGTGACAAATATGTTGTCATGAAAAAAACAGTACTACTATTAAATACATGTATGTGGAATACTATACCAAGAAAAATACTGCCATCAGAAAAGGTGGTCTCACAGAGCAACTAATGCCAAATGTAACGCTGTGCTATGAAATGGTGCTAAACAAAATAACAGGCCTACACCATGCTTACAGATCAATGGACCACATAATTGGTCCTCAGAAGGTCATACAGTAGAATAAGGTTATAAAAGAACAAAGATGATTTTGAACTAAAAAAAAAATAGAGGTCCTCTCAGGGATGTGGAATTAAAAATTTCCTAGCTATCGTAATGGAAATTTTCAATTCTATTAAGGACTCGGAGGCGAGGATTATGCTTTCACTTTCTTCACTTTAATGACAGCAGCCATTTTAAAGTCACCAAAACAAACAACTATTCCCAAGAAACATAGGGAATATCACAAAAACAATAGAGTGTCCATGGATAGAGTGTCCCTTGCTCTCTGCACCAATCACAGGGCTTTGAGGTGATGGTAGTACTCTTTCACTGTCCAATCTCCCTCTTTCGTCGCTGTAGGCCAGCCAGTCCAGAGGCTTCACGAATCTTGTTTACCCGAATCGCCTGAAACGCAAAACAGTCGTGGCTAAGGTTTAGCCTGCAAGGAAAACAGCAGAGCAAAATGTACAGTAACATCAGGTGATATCATAACCATCAAAATATACTACTTACTCCAGTACGTGGGCGGGAAGGAATCAAAAAGATTTTGTACCCTGGGTGGGATAATCCTCGCCTCCGAGTCCTTAATAGAATTGAAACTTTCCGTTACGATAGCTAGGAAATTTTTCATTCTATGTCCGGACCGGAGGCGAGGATTATGCTCGTTTAAAGCTTGCTCACCACCAAGTGAGCCATGTCAATAACCGGTTTAAAGTAAAACCGCTTAAAAGTAGAGTCTGAAGACCAATCTGCTGCATTCAGAATGTCTTCCAGACGAGCTCCCAGGGTAAATGCCTTAGAGGCCATCGTTCCTCTGGCCGAGTGAGCGCCGAAGGCTTGGAGGTCAATTCCGGCCTCTTGCATGACCCACCTTACCCATCGGGCAATGGTGGTGGAAGAAACCTCCTTATGAGGTTTTTTAAGCGCAATGAGTAATTGCTGCTCTCCCGGAGGATGGAACTCCTCTGACATTTCCTCATATGCTTTAAGGCAAGCAACCACACACAGCTTCGGAGAATCCGGGAACGCCGGATAAGAAATGGATCTTGTTCCACACTTTGTTCGTCTGCGAATGGTAAAGGTAACCCCCGTGGGGGAAAAAATTCTACTGGTAACATTAAGGGCCCTGACATCCGAAACCCTTCTGCATGAGATAAGGCAGAGAAGCATCGCCAACTTCGCCGATAGTTCTTTCCTAAAGAGGAACCTATTCGGCTGCCAAGACAGAAACAAATTTAACACCTGGTTGACATCCCAAAGCTGAGAATAACGAGGCTCCGGCGGAAGTGAGAGACGGATGCCTCGAAGGAGGCGGCAGACCAAGGGATGGTCGCCCACAGGGGACCCGTCAACCATGGTATGACCCGCCGAAATGGCAGAACGGAAGGTGTTGATAGTTCTATACGCCAAGCCCTCCTCCGCTAGGGAGGCCAAAAAATTCAGAATAAAGGTCACATCCGTTGCCACGGGATTGAGACTCCGTCGCACACACCCAACGATACCACCGTCTCCAGGTGGAGCGGTAGCGCTTGACGGTGCTGTCGGCCCAAGCCTTTGACATGAACTCTTCAGCCGCTCCCGAAAGGCCTGGGACCGCCCAGCGTCCCCTGTAATCCTCCATGCCATGAGGGCGAGAGAGCCCTGTTCTATCAATGGGTGAGGGACTCCGTCCGGATTGAGAAGAAGAGTCGGAAAGTGGGGGAGTGGGATTGGAAAATCCCAAGAAAGTTCCAGAAGAACCGGAAACCACACTTGAGACCTCCATATTGGAGAAATGAGAACCACGTCCGCATTCTGGCGTCGCACCTGGGCTGAGACCCTCGTGATCATGGCAAACGGAGGAAAGGCATAGCCCTGTTCGTCCCGCCAATTCTGAAGAAATGCGTCCGCTTGCGCTGCCAGGGGATCCGGTCTCCAACAGAAGAACTTGGGCAGTTGGTGATCCAAGCGAGAGGCAAAGAGGTCCACGGAAAACGGACCCTAGAGAGACTGGAGATCTGCAAAACCCCCCGGGTGCAATTTCCAAAGACTGCCGTCGTGGAAATGGCGAGACTGAAAGTCCGCGATCTGGTTGTCCCGACCCGGAAGGTATTCCACCGTCACGGACACGTGGTGATCCAGACAATACTTCCAAAAGTTCGCTGCCATGTCCGAGAGAGCCCTCGAGCGCGTGCCCCCAAGGTGGTTGATGTACCGGACGGCTGAAATGTTGTCCATCTTGAGCAGGACACAAGATCGTACCGAATCCTTGGTCCAACATTGGATCGCAAACGACCCCGCTAAAAGTTCCAGACAGTTGATGTGCAAATTTTGCTCCAGAGGAGACCACACACCTCCTGTTGTGAACTCGCCACATCGCGCGCCCCAGCCTGATCTGCTGGCGTCTGACTCGATAACGATATCTGGCGCGGAACCGAAAATCGCACGTCCATTCCAGGCTTCCATGTTGGAAAGCCACCATCGAATCTCCTCCCTGGCTTCCGCAGAGAGGGGTACCTTCTGAGAGTAGGAGAGGCCTTTGCGAAGGTGCTGGGCCTTCAGGCGTTGCAAGGCCCTGTAATGGAGGGGGCCTGGGAAAATAGCCTGAATGGACGCTGACAGAAGACCCACGATGCGGGCTATCTGCCTGAGGGAGAGCTGGTGCTGGGTGAGAGCCCTCCGCAGCTCGTGACAGATTTTCGTCATCTTCCGGGAGGGAAGGCTGAGAGTCGCAGCGACGGAGTCGACGGAAAACCCCAGGAAAACCACTTTCTGAGACGGAACGAGCATGGATTTCGCCTCGTTGATCACAAAGCCCAGGCTTTGGAGCAGATTGACCGCTGTGTGAAGCTGTTGAGACAGGGCCCTGGGACATTGCGCCATGAGCAAAATGTCGTCCAAATAAACTATGAGTCGCATCCCGGACGCACGCAGACGTTCGATCACCAGACGCAGTACCTTGGTGAAGCACCAAGGAGCGGAGGATAGACCGAAAGGGAGAGTTGTGAATTCGTACACCTTGTCTCGCCAAAGAAACTGCAGGAACCTCCGATGTGGGGAAAAAATTGGTATGGTCAGGTATGCGTCTTTTAGGTCTAGACGCGCCATTCAGTCGTTCGGTCGGAGAAGATCGCGAAGAAAATGGATACCCTCCATCTTGAAGTGGCGGTAAACCAGCCACTCGTTGAACTCGCGCAAATTGATGACGGGCCTCTTGCCCCCGTCCGCCTTGTCCACCACAAAAAAGATTGCTGATGAAGCCGCAAGCATGGGGAGTGGTTTGAACGACCGCCCCTTTGTGTAAAAGAGACTGGACCTCCTGATCGACCAAAGCGTCGTCCACCTCCGAGAACACCAGAGGGCGCAGCGGAGCCGGCTGAAAGGGCTCCCCGAGAAACTCTATATGAAATCCTCGGACAGTTTGGAGTACCCATGCGTCGCCCGTGACAGAAGTCCAAGCCTGGAAAAAATGCGCCAGCCGGCCCCCCACTTTTAGATGAGAAGAAGGGAGAACACTCACCGGAAGAACTGGAGGTGCCGCCGCCTCTACCACCACGGGTCTTTCCTCGCCGTCCTCTGGTAGGGTAAAAGTTGCCGAATCTGGCTTGATCCTGGTAAGCTGCTTGGTTGGAGCCTCCTCTCTGCTGGTTAGGACGGCCGGACAAGTGGCCCCTGCCTCGTCCGGCCCCTCGGAAAACCCTCGGGCGAAAGTCCTTCCGTATAGAAGTTTGCGCCCTGTCCAAAGACGTGCATGTATTCACGAAGCGCCCCAGTTCCTGCATAAAGGGCTCACCAAAAAGGCCTCCTTGGGCAACGGGTCCCGCCTCGGAATCCGCCAGATCCCCAAGCTTGGGATCCACTTTTATCAAAAGGGACCTTCGTCGTTCCGTCGATATGGCGCAGTTGGCATTCCCCAGAAATACCACCACGCGCTGGGCCCAAGACGAGAGGGTCTCTGGAGAGATCAAGGCTCCTGATGATTTGGCTTCTTCAGCCATATCGAGGATTTTTGTGATGGGCCTAAGAATGTCGAGGAGCTTGTCTTGGCAAGCCCTCCAAGACCTATCGATACCCTTTTTGGGGTCCTTCACAAATTTTTGCAAAAACGTCGCCATGCGAGGGTCAATTTCTGGGGTTGCTGCCACCTTACCTTCTAAGGAGGGGCGAGGACACTCCGCCCGAAGACAGTTACGCACTGAGGCCTCTAACGGCCGGCGGATGCGGCTCGCGACGTACTGGGAGACCTTGTCACAGGGTGCCCAGTCCGAGGATCTAGGGTGCAAAATGTCATCAGGATCCAGCATATCCGTGCAGAGATTCTGCTCATCTGCGCCAGGACCAGGGGTGGCAGGCGCTGGCTGCGCAGGACGCCCGGGACGTGAAGGAGCAGCTTCGTCATCGTCGCCTAGAGAAGAGTACCCAGGAGTGGTCACAGGAGGGGGTTTGCTAGCTAGGAAAGCCTGTCTGAGGCGAGCGAAGGCATCGGCGTCAACCCCCGCGTCTTTGGGACGCTTGTCGGGAGGTGGTTGAGGGTCAGCGGTGGTATCGCTGGAAGAGAGAGAGGCCGGAAGGGCCTGTGCTGCCCTGGCCAGTTTATCGCAGGCTAGCTCAATTTTGCGGGAGAGGCGGTCTTCTAAGGGGGCCATAGCCTGCTCCACCGCTTTATGTATGGAAGAATCTACTGTGTCGTAGAAATCCTCATCCCACTGTAATGCTGTGAGTGGATCTTCCTCCCACTGGTCATCCAGGTAAGTTTCGTCTTGATCAGACTCCATGAGGAGAGCAGAAATGCACTACCTAGGTAAGTGGGAGTTGATAGTCGGAGGGGGACCCCGCAATATGGGAGGCTGGGTGTCAGCCGAGGATTCAGCAAGCAGAGCTCGCGTTCGGGAGCCAAGCCCTGGGACCCAACAGCCCTGGTGCGAGAATGAAAGGGCAGCCTGCCAACAAATGGGCCCCAGCAGGACACAGCCTGCAGTACAGACTCCTAGGAGCGTGAAATCAGGCCTAAAAATTACTGACCCCCGAGGCTGGGCACAAGCATCAGCTCGCAGCCTCGCAGATAAAATTACCGACCTTATTCAGGCGTTCAGGGGGCGTTCAAGCAAATAGCTGCCTAATGGGAGAAACAGACAGGCAACCGGTGTAGTGGCAGGCGGAGGCTCGCTCACTGCAGTGCGTTCCGAGATTCAAAACGCGCGGAATGCGCGGAACCTCTGGAACGCACTCAGCGAGGAGGACGCACACACGCGCCCTCTAGCGGTGAAACAACGCACCGCGAGCCGCACCAAGTACGCAGCCGCTAGGGAGGAACACTCCCGCGGCTGGAAACGAGTCAGCCGAGTAGCGGCTGACTCGCGTCTGACAACGCGTAGAAAAGCACACAACAATACGCGGTAACCCGCTAAAGAAATGAGCAATAAATCAAGATAAAACGGCGCGTGACAGTCAATCGCCGGCGCGCGCCGCTTCCACAAACAGCAGAGCGCAAAGGCTCGAGGAAACACACGCCTGAGGGGAAAAAAACTAGCAGAATAAACCCCCAGAACAGGCAATTGAAATATCTCAAGACAAAATTGAGCATACAGTCAATGTAGAACGAACAAGTCAACACAGCAAACGCTATATCAAGAAAATGACGAGAGAAAAGTAAACAGGACTTATCTGGCTGCAAGCAGCAAAGAAAGAGGGAGATTGGACAGTGAAAGAGGACTACCATCACCTCAGAGCCCTGTGATTGGTGCAGAGAGCAAGGGACACTCTATCCATGGACACTCTATCGTTTTTTGTGATATTCCCTATGTTTCTTGGGAATAGTTGTTTGTTTTGGTGACTTTAAAATGGCTGCTGTCATTAAAGTGAAGCGATACAAAAGGGGATGATGGACGGAACGTTTGAGCCAATCAAACACTCACCCCCAGTCAACTGATCTGGGTTTAATCCATCATCATTCTTTAGCTCACTCCACCACCCCAGTTCAGACATGGCCATATGCAAATCAGTCTGACCCTGTGCCTCATGGGAACAGTCCAGCCCGAACTGCCAAGCCATGTCTTCCCTGGACCGGAAACAAGCATCCTAGGACCGGTTTCTGGCATTCCAGCCGTCATCAGCCAGGCTTGCTTGAATCCAGTGGCAAAGTGAGCAAGGGACCCACGTCTGGGCATACCCCCGCCAACTTAGGGCGAACAAAGCGATACAAAAGGGGATGATGGACGGAACGTTTGAGCCAATCAAACACTCACCCCCAGTCAACTGATCTGGGTTTAATCCATCATCATTCTTTAGCTCACTCCACCACCCCAGTTCAGACATGGCCATATGCAAATCAGTCTGACCCTGTGCCTCATGGGAACAGTCCAGCCCGAACTGCCAAGCCATGTCTTCCCTGGACCGGAAACAAGCATCCTAGGACCGGTTTCTGGCATTCCAGCCGTCATCAGCCAGGCTTGCTTGAATCCAGTGGCAAAGTGAGCAAGGGACCCACGTCTGGGCATACCCCCGCCAACTTAGGGCGAACAAAGCGATACAAAAGGGGATGATGGACGGAACGTTTGAGCCAATCAAACACTCACCCCCAGTCAACTGATCTGGGTTTAATCCATCATCATTCTTTAGCTCACTCCACCACCCCAGTTCAGACATGGCCATATGCAAATCAGTCTGACCCTGTGCCTCATGGGAACAGTCCAGCCCGAACTGCCAAGCCATGTCTTCCCTGGACCGGAAACAAGCATCCTAGGACCGGTTTCTGGCATTCCAGCCGTCATCAGCCAGGCTTGCTTGAATCCAGTGGCAAAGTGAGCAAGGGACCCACGTCTGGGCATACCCCCGCCAACTTAGGGCGAACAAAGCGATACAAAAGGGGATGATGGACGGAACGTTTGAGCCAATCAAACACTCACCCCCAGTCAACTGATCTGGGTTTAATCCATCATCATTCTTTAGCTCACTCCACCACCCCAGTTCAGACATGGCCATATGCAAATCAGTCTGACCCTGTGCCTCATGGGAACAGTCCAGCCCGAACTGCCAAGCCATGTCTTCCCTGGACCGGAAACAAGCATCCTAGGACCGGTTTCTGGCATTCCAGCCGTCATCAGCCAGGCTTGCTTGAATCCAGTGGCAAAGTGAGCAAGGGACCCACGTCTGGGCATACCCCCGCCAACTTAGGGCGAACAAAGCGATACAAAAGGGGATGATGGACGGAACATTTGAGCCAATCAAACACTCACCCCCAGTCAACTGATCTGGGTTTAATCCATCATCATTCTTTAGCTCACTCCACCACCCCAGTTCAGACATGGCCATATGCAAATCAGTCTGACCCTGTGCCTCATGGGAACAGTCCAGCCCGAACTGCCAAGCCATGTCTTCCCTGGACCGGAAACAAGCATCCTAGGACCGGTTTCTGGCATTCCAGCCGTCATCAGCCAGGCTTGCTTGAATCCAGTGGCAAAGTGAGCAAGGGACCCACGTCTGGGCATACCCCCGCCAACTTAGGGGCGAACAAAGCGATACAAAAGGGGATGATGGACGGAACGTTTGAGCCAATCAAACACTCACCCCCAGTCAACTGATCTGGGTTTAATCCATCATCATTCTTTAGCTCACTCCACCACCCCAGTTCAGACATGGCCATATGCAAATCAGTCTGACCCTGTGCCTCATGGGAACAGTCCAGCCCGAACTGCCAAGCCATGTCTTCCCTGGACCGGAAACAAGCATCCTAGGACCGGTTTCTGGCATTCCAGCCGTCATCAGCCAGGCTTGCTTGAATCCAGTGGCAAAGTGAGCAAGGGACCCACGTCTGGGCATACCCCCGCCAACTTA